>JAXQQM020063117.1:0-534354 GCA_034641835.2 Pinus albicaulis
GCTCCCTCCTCCGCGCGCTCTCTCTGCCCTTGCTACTCGTTCTCAGGCGAAGATGAGATCTGTATACCCAAAACCCTTAGAACGAGGTGGCCGGTTTTTGCCAACAGATCGGAACAGCTGTCAGGCAACACGTGTCAAGCTAGAGATTAAAACTGTCAGGAAACACGTATCAAGCAAACATTTAAAATGTTGACGATGAAAAACTACATCTCTTTCAAAAGAGAAGGCCTATCGACCTAATAATAATAATTTATTGCACAATAAATATATAAATATTTTTAAATCATTAATATATAACTTGAGTAAACCTAATAATTAAAAATATATATTCCTTCTTAAAAAATTATAAATTCAAAACCTAATGACTTAAATACCCTCACAAATATTCAAATCACAAATTCGATATATCAAGTATCTCAAAATTCACATACCTTGACTAATAATATATATAGATCATTTCACTTTTACTCCATAGCGTGATCCTACCGAGCTTTTCCAGTTAAAAATATGACAATCCAAATTATATTGAATTAAAGTGTAGCATATTAATACTCTTCTTTTAAAAACCGACAGCCCATGTTATCGGAATTCAAGTATATTAATACTTATTCTTTTGAAGTAGTAAAATCACTACCACCTCTATTAAATGGCATAAAGTCCAATATATTAATACCTCTTTAAAGTAGACCTCTATTAAATGTGGTGATCCCCAATTTTACATATGAATATTTTAATAATTCAAGCTAATTTTATGTTTTGTTTTAAAACCGAAAATAGTAGGTTGAATCCGTAAGCGTACTTTCGCTTCTTACCTTTTTCGCTACCATAAGCTCTTCAATACAATAGAATGAATTATCCGATATAAATTCCTTTATTGGAAAACATATGTTACCAGACAAGCTTGTTTAAATAGCATTAATGATGCACGATGTTAATAATATTTTAGTCAGAGAAACAAATTATTACATTTTTTTTTTTTTCAAGCTTGGTAGGATTTTTTTATTTATTACCTGTTAAAAAAGGGCAAGTTACATCCAAATTCCATATGGTTAGGTGGTCTCAACCTATCCAGATGGAGATCTGATCTGTTGACCACATAACGACATGATAAGCATCCAAAAGAAAAATGTTATAAGTCTAGCAAGTCATGCTAAATAAGTCTGAGTATTCTTATACTGCCTAGAATCTAGATAACTTTAAACATAACTATAAGCATATTGAAAAGTATGAGACTACTTCATACAATAAAAGTAAAAAAAAAAAGGAGTGACATCAAACCACTCATCATCAACTGAATCAACAAGAGTAGGATCCTTCGCATTGGATCCTGGAAGCTCAGTTTTAGGGATACATGGAATATGTTGTTCGATGCGATTGAGGCGTCCATTTTTCTTTTGAAGTTGAAATTGAGTCTTCTGAAAATACTTACTATAATCCTGAAACCCATGAGAGGACGAAGGCACACCTAAAGGGAATTGCTCTAAAGCTTTAACCAAGAGATTCTTCATCATCCAGTACAAATGAACAATTTGATTATACTAAGAAGATCTACCCCGAGAATGACCAGGGTCAGGCACCAAAGTCTGCCAATCATCTAAATCAATATCCAAAATACCATATTTCTAATTTAACTCCTCTTCCCATTTTGTAGTAAGCTAACAGACGTGAGCAGAGCTGCCCTTGTGGTATACATCGGTCACTTCATTAATAATTCGGGATGCAGAATTTCGGCCGCGGGCTTTACCAACTGATGCATTGGGCTAACTAGACATAGGGGATTCTTTCAATTGTTTACCTCGGCCACGTGAACCCCGAACAACCTTGCCTTTTACAGAAGCGACATGAGCCATGAAGCTTAAGTACCTACATGGCCTTTTAACAATTAACTTGAACCCTGTGAGTCGAACCGAGGGGAGCTTATACCTAGAAGCAATAAGCTTCCAGGGGTCATTCCAAAACAGGGAACCTGCTAATGTCACTGATCAAGAGTTCATAAATTTTGCTCAAAATTTAAAGTTACAGGATTGGGTTGAAACCGGGATGGTTGCGTAGATGTCGTCTTCCTGATTCCGGCGCTGTGAACTGTTTGAAAAATCGATGTCGTATGAGAGAGATATCACGTTCTGATTGAATTCCCAAACAACTAAATTTTGTGACAAGGTTAACTGGGATGCCCAGTCAGCATGGAGGGAGCACAGTCAGCAAAAAGAATATTCTGAAGAATATTCGTTTCCTCATAACCAATCTTAGGTTGACAAGTGACACGTTATGATTTGTTGGTGGATTGTACATTGTTTTTTGGAGGACCAATTATAGGGTGACACGTGGCTAGCCCTGAGGCCGCCACATGTCCCCAAGGTGTTAGTGTAAAATTTTTATAGAGGTCCGCAGGGCTCGACCTCGTGACCTCTAGCAGCACACGCACAGGTCTCCACTGTCTACGCTACAAGATGTTACTTAACCTCTATAGAGCACCGGTTCTATTTAAACTTTAATGTAATGTGGTTTGGGGGTTGGGACCGCCGACGGTCCCAACCCGCCAGCGGTCCCATAGAACATGGTCACACGACAACGTTTAAATGCAACCACCAATAGTTATTCGACGGTTTAAAACTTGTCCCAACCCGCCAGCGGTCCCATAGAACATGGTCACACGACAACGTTTAAATGCAACCACCAATAGTTATCCGACGATTTAAAACCTTTCGCAGTCACCGTAACATTTATGTTATACATATCACATGCTACTTCAACACACGGTTAAAGCCTTCTCCAACGGTCTCGTAACATGACTTCAAACTCCAGTAAATGTTATTACCAACGGTTTAAGCGGAGTTTCGCTCCACCAAACGGTAACCGCGGGTTTTTGGGGGTTGGCATGTGGCCACCCCCTACCCATAACATTAAATTTGTAGTTAGCCACTGGCTGGAATTATGGCAACGCCCTAAATTTGTGCAGATTGCACTAAAATAACTCCAGTTAAGTGGAGTTCTCTACATTTAGTGGATCTTTTATAGGTGTTACTGGGAAAATGAGTTGGAGGCTCAATTTTTTCCCATTCTGAGTGAATGAAGAGTCAATATAGACTAATTGGAGCATTCTGGAGCCATTTAGTGCAAAGAAAACATCCATTAGAGGCCTGTAACTACATGTATTTGCAAAATTTTGAGCATAATGAAAGATGGACATGCCATTGGGAGCTGGACCAATAGATGTAACCTAGGAGGGGTGAAATGCTTCATCATGCATGTTGTGTAAATATTATGTGGTGACTTATTTATTTGTTTTACACTATTGTTCAGTGTATTTTGTGCTTATTTCATGCTTCTAATTCACTAAAATCATCTACAATTCATGGTTAAAATCAATCCTCAAGCAAACTAATGACACAAGTATGCACATGTTTTATAACTGGAAAGACACTTAGCACAACAAAACTAATACAGTCGTTTCAAATCAAATTGGTATCAGAGCTAGGGTTTATTCTCTGGTGTTGTTTAGTGCAAAGATTTGTTTAACTGTTTGCAAGTTTTTAGATGCTCACTAGGCTCAAGATCAAAAGAGGAGAAGTCAAATTGGTGGGAGTAGAAGGGTCTCAAGAAGAGCCAAAGCAAAGGAGATCAAGATTTCCACAATCTCCACCACCTAGTTCACCTCCTAAGGAAGTAGAAACTACATTAAGTATGCCTCACGAGGAAGGAGAAATCCATGAAGAAGTTGATCCCAATGAGGAAGAAAGAGTGTTGAGGAAAGCATTCCTTGACATGACTGAGATGGTTCGAATCCTTTATCAAGAAAGGAATGAGAGACTGGAAGGAGAAAGATCCAAACTTCACAAGGAAGGACAGGGATCTTCAGGGGGTCATAATGATGAAGATACGTCAAAGAAGGGAAATGGAGGAAATGGAGGCAATGGAGGGCCATCATCCTCACCCTCATCATCGTCCTCTAATTCATCTTTAGTACATCAGCCACACAAGTCAAAGAACATTGGTAAAAGTCCTTTTTTAAAACTTGATATTAAGTTTGAATTGCCAACGTTTAATGGTGAAGTCAATGTAGAAAAGATTGATAATTGGATTAGGCAATTGGAGGCCTATTTGAGAATCCAAAACCTTCAAGATGATGATACCAAAATCCAATTAGCTTCAATGAGAATGGAAGGTGTAAAACTTGTTTGGTGGGAATCCAAGACAAAGGAGGAGATCAAGAAGCATGGTAAGATTATTCTATCATGGAATGATTTCATAATTGTTATAAAACAAGAGTTTTATCCATTAGCTCATATGCAGAAAACCATAATGAACTGGCAAAACTTTAGGCAATTTAAGGGACAGAATGTGCAAGGATACACCCAAGAAGTTAGGAGAAGAGCTCTCTTATTAGGGGTAGATTTGTATAGCCAAGATACTTTGCTCAAGTACATAGGAGGCTTACATAGCTACCTAAAACATACTATTCTCATGTTTAACCCCACAAGTCTAGATGAAGTATGTGTTCAGGACACACATCTAGAAGCCAGAGGGAAAAACATTTCTGAAGAGGGTAGAAAGAAACCTTTTAAGGGTAAAAACAAAGAGAAGACCTCAAAAGGTAAAAGCAAAAATAATGCATCTGTCAAGAAAGAGGGAGAAAAATTGGTTTGTAAAAATTGTTCAAAAGAAGGCCATGATGAAAATAATTGTTGGAAATTACATCCTGAAATGAGGCCCAAGAAATACAACAACAAAGGGAAACATAAAACTACAACTACAACTGAACATGATTTAGGAGAGGATTCAGGTGATGAATCTAAAATTACAGCCATGGGATTGAAGAACATGAAGGGGAAATAAATTGAAACTAAACCTAGTACTAGTACATCAAACTGTCACATACCTGCTCCAAATGAAGAAGAAATAATTGAATTGTTTCATGTGAGGGCCAATCCAAACATACCAAGGTTGACACATTGTTTGATAGTGGGTCACAAGCAAACTTAATCTCTGAAGACTTGGTCAAGAAACTTAACCTTGAGACCATACCACATCCAAAACCATATCCACTTGGTTGGATTTGTGAGGTTGCAAATTTACAGGTTTCAAAGAAGTGTATATTGTAGTTTGCAATAACTGCACATTTTTTTGACATAGTTGAATTAGATGTGGTTCCGCTTGAAATAACAGGTATTGTGTTGGGGAATACTTTATTGTATGACAAGAAAACGATATTCCATCACCATGAGAACAAATACCATTTATTCAAATATGGCAAGGAGTACATTGTTAGAGCACATCGCAAGAAGACAAACATTGCTATGGTAAATGTTGGACAGGTAAAGAGGCTGGTAAATTCAAGTAAGAATTTTGTTCTTCTAATGATTAAGCCTAAAGCTGATGTTAATCATGAATCATTTGAGGGATGTTATCCTGAGTTGAAATCCGATTTATATGATGTATTTTATGCACATCATGAGATGTTTCAGGAGCCAACAAGATTGCCTCCAAAAAGGGAGATTCGACATGAGATTCAGTTTCAGCAAGATTGTCCTCTTCCAAACATCAGTATGTATTGCATGTCGATAATGGAGAACGCTGAAATAAAGAGGAAAATCAAGGAGATGTTGGACAAAGGAATCATAAGGCCAAGCACCTCGCCATGTGGTTCACCCATAGTCTTGATTCCAAAGAAAGATGGGACTTGGCGCATGTGTGTAGACTTCATAGCTTTGAACAAGATAACAATAAAGAATCGATACCCACTCCCAAGGATATATGATTTTCTTGATCAATTGAAAGAAGAAACATTTTTCACTAAGTTAGATTTACGAGGTGGATATCATCAAGTAAGAATTTCAGAAAGTGACATGTGGAAAAATGCATTCAAAACTAGCAAGGACTCTTTGAGTGGTTAGTTATGCCATTTGGTTTGCGTAATGCACCGGAAACTTTCATGCGTGTTATGGATAGTGTTTTGTGTCCATTCCTTGATGAATTTGTGATTGTGTACTTAGATGACATATTTATTTTCAGAAAAACAATAGAAGAACATGTCTTGCATGTGAATAGAGTGCTTGATGTTTTGAAGAAAGAGAAATTGTTTCTTAAGATGTCAAAGTGTGAGTTTGAAAAACATTATTTGGTTTATTTGGGATACATTGTAGTAGGAGGAGAGTTGAGAATTGATCCTTCTAAAGTGGAAGCCATTTTGAATTGGCCCACACCCAGAACAGTAACTGAGGTAAGAAGTTTCTTAGGTGCAACTCAGTATTGGAGAAAGTTTATTGCTAACTTTTCTGCCATCGTAGCTCCTATGCATGCAGTGACAAGTGTGAAGAAATTCTTCCAATGGTGATGCAAACAATAGCAAGATTTTTAAGCTTTAAAATACAAGATTAGTTCAGCTCCAGTCCTTGCATAGCTAAATTTGAGACATCCATTCGAGATACAAATAGATGCTAGTGATTACGCCATGGGTGCAATTCTTTTGCAGCATGGTAAGCCTATCGCTTTTCATTCTGAAAAATTCAATGGTGTTTTAACTAATTATCCTACATATGACAAAGAAATATATGCGTTGGTGCAAAGTGTCAAGAAGTGGAAACACTACTTGATGGGTAAAGAGACGATTGTGCATACCGATCACCAACCATTACAGTACTTGCAGTCGCAAAAGAAATTGTAGCAATCAATACATTTCAGGTGGATGGGATTTCATCAACAATTTCACTTGGTTATAAGGTACAAGAAATGTATTTTCAATAAAGTTGTTGATATTCTTTCAAGACCAATCATTAGTGCATCTAATTTACTCAAAAATGATTCTATTGTACATGAGAGTTACATAGAACAATATGCACATGATGTTGATTTTCAAGATGTGTATGCTAGTTTGAGTGAAGGGAATCAAGTTGAAGAAAAATATTATCACATGCATAACAATTTGTTGCTTCATTTGAGAAAGTTGTGTATACAACAAGGAGAGAGGCTAAGTGTCATGAGAGAAGCTCATTCATCTCCTATTGTTGGATACTTTGGGGTAATCAAAACAACAGTGCATCTACAGAGGTATTGCTATTGGCCTCACATGATAGATAGTGTGTCGCGTTTTATAAGAGGTTGTCCTATGTGTGCAATAAGTAAGCGTAGTAATAGGAAGCTTGGGTTGTACACGCCACTACCGGTACCATCAAGGCTATGGGAGAGTGTCTCCATGAAATTTTTTGGAGGTCTACCTATGTAAAGAAAACAACATGATTATCTTTATGTAGTTGTGGATAGATTCAGTAAAATGTGTATACTTATGCCATGTAAGAAAACCGTTATTGTTGAACAAACTGTTGTACTTATGCCATGTAAGAAAACCATTATTGTTGAACAAACTACTGAACTTTATTTTCAACATGTATGGGTTCATTATGGATTGCCTACTTCTATTGTTAGTGACAGGGATTCCAGGTTCATTGGGAATATTTGGTCCAATCTTTGGAGTATTATAGACACAAAGTTGAAAAAGAGTACTGCTTTTCATCTGCAAACTGATGGACAAACCGAGGTGGTGAATAGAACCGTTGTGCATCTATTGAGAGGATATTTCAGCAAACATCCTAAGTTGTGGGATGAGTAATTGCATTACATTCAACACGCTTACAACCGGGCAAAGCACTCTTCAACTCAAACATCACCTTTTGAAGTATTCTTTGGGTATTTTCCAAAATCGCCATTAGAATTCATCTTTGGAAAGGATGTTGCAATAGATGGCCATAGTGACATTGACAAGGCTCAAAAGTTCATTGAAAAAATTCAGATTGTACATCAACAAGTTCAAGAACAGCTTGAGAAAAGTCAAAGCAAGTAAAAAGAGAGGCATGAAAAAAATAGAGTTGATCACAAGTTTCAAGAGGGAGATGAGGTATGGTTGCACATTAGCAAAGAAAGGATGCAAGGGGAAGGTAAAAAGCTCAAACCCATTCTCTATGGTCCATTCATGATCATAAAGCAAGTTGGTAACAATGCATTTCAACTTGACTTGCCTTCATATATGCAAATGTATTCAGTTGTTAATGTTGAAAACTTATATTTGTATGAGCCACCTTTGATTGATGATCAAGGAAGTGATGTTCAACTACCTTATTTTGAATATTTCTAGCCATAATTTCTGGATGAGTTCAAGGAAAATACAATTCTTGACATGAGGACAAGAGCATCCAAGAGGGGAAGTGTTGACTACCTTCGAGTGGGGCTCAAAGGCACTGAACCAAGCAACGCAAAGTGGATGGAGGTTGGTAAGGTGAGGGAGTTGTACCCTCATATACTGAACATGTATTCAAGTCTTTTGGGGTCCAAAAGCTTCCCAATGGGGAGGATTGATTAGGAGTTCATAAATTTTTCTCAAAATTGAAAGTTACAGGATTGGGTTGAAACTAGTATGGTTGCATATATCTCGTCTTCCTGATTCTGGTGCCACGAATGGTTCGAAAAACCGATGTCGTATGAGAGAGATATCGCATTCTGATCAAATTCCCAAACAACTAAATTTTGTGACAGGGTTGATTGGGATGCCCAGTCAACATGGAGAGTGCACAATTAGCAAAAGGAATATTATTAGGAATATTCCTTTCCTCAAGACCAATCCTAGGCTGACAAGTGGCACATTATGATTTGTTGGTGGATTGTACGTTGTTTTTTGGAGGACCAATTATAGGGTGACACATGGCCAACCCTTAGGCCACCATGTGTCCCCAAGCTTTTAGTGTAAATTTTTTATAGAGGTCCGCAGGGCTCGACCCTACGCTCTCTGGCAGCACACGCACTGGTCTCCACCATCTATGCTACAAGATGTTACTTAACCTCTATAGAGCACCGGTTCTATTTAAACTTTAATGTAATGTGGTTTGGGGGTTGGTACCGCTGGCGGTCCCAACCCGCCAGCAGTCGCATAGAACATGGTCACACGACAACGTTTAAACACAACCACTAACAGTTATCCGACGGTTTAAAACATTATGTAGTCACCGCAACATTTATGTTATACATATCACATGCTACTTCTTCGTGTGTGTTGTGGTGTGTTTGGTGCACATGTGTACAAAATCACACCAACTTAAGGGGTGTGGTCTACCCCGTTAAAATATTGGTAAGAGGAAGAAAGAAGTGGAGTCAATAATCATACTATATAGACGAAAAAGCATGCAAATGTAAACTAAAAAATAAACATAAATAAACAGAAGCTTTGAACGAGTCAAATGACAACAATAATGAAAATGGTGGCTCTAGGCCCCTCTTATTGAGCGTTGGTAGTAAGAAGAGTGATACTTTATCCTCTTGCCAAAGGGCCCCTAGAAAATGGTTCTAGGTCCCGATTCAAGGATGTTTTTATCCCAAGCTTGAATCGGTGCAGTCTCCCTCTCTGTCTACTGTGTTGGACTGAAATTGTTGGGTGGCCAACAATTGAGTCCCCTCTATCTACAGCTCTGGGTCACACACTACTAGTATTGCTTGGGAAATTCCAGCTAGCATAACAATGTGATCACCTATTCTTCATCTCATGGTGGTCTTATATAGGGGATTTCAAATCCTCCCTTCCCTCTCTTGGTACATGGAGGATGGTGACCCAAGAGAGGGGTATGATTCCTTTGTGTGCTCCAAATATTCCATTGTGTGCTCACATAGTGTCTAAGGAGGCATTGATGGCTGTCCTGAGGCAACTACAAGTAAGACATCACTTGTCCTTTGCTTTGTGTGGTCCCAGATAGTGACATTTTGCTACTCTTAGGAATGCATGCATATCGGGCAAAAAGGCACGCAGAAGGCGCTCTTCTCGAAGGATTATGCGCATAAATAGCATTTATGACTAGTTCAAATTTGATTTTCCTCATACCTTAGAGATTTTTAAATACTTTTTGGATTCTGTAATGTCTTCCAGCCTTGTAAAGCCTTTGGATTGACATTAATTAATGTCATCTTCTGCTGTATTTCAGTGTTAACAGTTTCCCCCTAATGTCTGAGGTCTAGGAAGAACTGTATAGCCGAAATACATTATAGTTTCTTTTCTGTATCGTGTGTAGAGAGAGAGAGAGAGACATGCATGAGGCTTTGGAATTGAAAACACCCTGCACTGTTTCCAAGAATCACCATGGCCTAAGGGATCCCTGTAAGCAAATAGAATTTACAATACATATACAAATTTTCAATGAGGCAGACATGTCCCATGCTCGTGATGTTGTGGCTAGTTAAACAAAATTGACAGATATATGTTCTGTCTGTACCACTTGATATGGTAGTGACTTTGGCAGTTTTTGACGACGATTGTTGACGCCATCAGGGGAATTTTTTCTTTGAAAATAGGTGGAATGTGGTACCCATATGTGTAAACTTGGTATGGCATACAACTGCACATCATACGCATAGGTGTTGGCTGGGACCTTCCCATGTAAGAATTTTTGACAGACGCTTATGGAGGCACGGGTCTTCGACGGATCTGATTAAAGTGCAATGGTTGTAAGGTACGATACCATCTTGACATGAAAGCTTTTGTTGTAGTCGGATGTCAAGAGGATCGATGACATATGTGGACAATGATGTCTCCCACAGTGCCACCCGAGGATGCCCCTTGTATGGAGAGGGGTGATCCAAGGTACCACTTCCTTTTTGGAATATAGGTGTTGAAGTTGACAAAAAGGAAGCCTCAACCGGATGAGGGGTTGCTGACATGAAGGGTCGGGGACCGGGATGTGATGGGTTTAACATAGGCATGTTTTTAAGAGGTGACTGAAAAATGATGATGGGGATTCAGTGGCCCGAGATCAGAGTATACTTAAGCAGCTTGGCGGCAGTCATAGTTATTTTTGAAGGGGAAATCCCTGCAGTCGGTAGGACTTCCAGGGCGGGTGTAAACCGGCTATGAATGTCATGATAGTTTGTGTGTGGAGGTGAAATACTCCGATCAAGGGTGTTCAAGGACTGTTGCCATGGGAGAAAAGATGAAATGAGAGGGTGAAGGGACGAGGTGCACCATTTTCAGTCTTTGTACACTTACCAAAAGAATAAAATAATGGGTTTGGTTTGTACAAAACACATAGACGGGTACCCCAAAACATGAAAGTGTTCGCTCACTGATGTTGTGAGGAAGGTTTTTTTTTCTGGGGGTGGGGGTCCCATTGGTTGGTCTCATGTGCGGGGTTTATGAAGCAGATGTAGTATCGTAGATGGGATTATGCTGGTGGAGGTATGGTGGGAGAATTTTGAGGCACGGTGGTGTGCTCTTTATCTACTGGTACAACCTGGTCGTCTGGGAAGGGGGTTTTAGCTTGTATGGTAAACTTGACCTTATGCATGATGAATGGATGGGCACAAGGTGCTTCCTGGACTGAAGTGATATGGCCATGGCATGACTTATGTTGTGATATATGGTCTACTATGGGTGACGAGCACCATGGAGGGGAGGCTCTACCGACCAGTGAGGATGTTTATCATGTGCAGGATGAGGTGATGATAAACATGGTCAGATATGAGGACCCTATGGTTTATTTCTGATGGAGAAATGATGTTAGGATATGCAGAGTTTTCTGGGACTCTATCATGCAGGGGGTAGAATGGTACATACTCTGGAACTTTCCGAAGATAACGTTGTGGGTGGTTTGCAAGATTTTCCTGCAAAAACGACTACCTCAAGTGAAAGCATCTTCTTTATCAAATATTATTGAAAGCCATGAGCTTTTAAAAAGGAAGAGTAGAGAGGGCATACCTACCGGCACTGAAAATTTATTTTTTTCTAGATTGCGAATGTGTGGCATCGCTTCTGTTCATCAAGGAGTGTTGATTACGGTGAAACTTACGGTTCATAGAATGAACCTTCTGATCTCTTGTTATGGCGCTTTGAGGTTTTTGAAAAGGGCAATAAATAGGTGAATATGGCTCTGATTCAATTCATTTGTACTTGCTAAGTTTTGAGAGGTCAGAGAATTCTGCGTAGCATTTCTTGCCGCTGCGATCAGCCAGAGCACCAGGGACTAGCAATACTATGCCTAGGTAACCTCCATGATGTCCTGCACCTTAATTTTTTACAGCTTGATGGTGCCAAGGTCCGTACATATTAGGTTTGTACAGATTTTGGGTGACTTTTTCCCTAGATTGCGCGGGTGATCTGGGCAAAAGTGCGCCTTCTCTACACACAATTTTGGGGGACAAGCGCACAAGGGCACTTTGTTCCTCAATTTTAGCGCGCCTTAGGTGCGCCTGTGTGAAATATAGGTGCACGCTAAGCGTGCCTGTCTGAGGGACATGCGTGCAAAGGCCAAGGTGACAAAATAATTTTTTTTTTCCTATTTTTGGGTTTTTTCTCTGTACTGATGGGTACCTGTGTTGGTGATAGGCTAGTGTGGAGGGAGCAGGACTAGCTCGATATTTGAACCGCATTAGCTACTGATGCTAGGGCGCGCTGTCAGTTGGCGCTATGGGGCCTTCTGAATTTTGCTGAGAATGAGTTTCTTCGGTCACGGGACCGATTACGACAGTACATTATTCAGCACTGGCACAAGAGGTGCAACATGTTCATGTTGCGTGGTACGACCCTGGTCATCCGTCCGAAGACGGATATATATTTTGTGACTGGGTTACTTCCTCAGGGTGAGGCGCTGAGGTATCCACTCCCTTCCAGGAGGGTGGACTTGGAGAGTTTCAGGAGACGCCACTGTGGTGGGGCGCCTCTTACAGAGGGATGTATTAACATTGCATCAGTTACAGATGTGGAAGAGCGGTGTGCTCTGGCAGTGATTGTGCGACTGCTGGGGTCATCTGCTCCACATTGTGCGTCCGACCCGCAGGTTGGAGTTTTGCGCCGGCTGAGGTCCGTGCATTTTTTTGACTTTTCCCACTTTTGCTTTGATGGTATGGTGTCGTAACTGAACAAGGTCCAATGTGGATCTAATTCATTTGTGTACGCCAGTATCTTGTGCAGAATCATGTACAAGAGGGTAGTGCTGCTGAGGCTGGTAGTGGCAGTGCCTCCTGGGGGGGCACGGGAGCCTCGTATGAGGAGGTGGGCTCCGGTGATGCTATGAGGCAGTGGTGGCATGGTGGGACGTTATTGGAACGCCGCGACAGAGGCCTAGTTCGAGGCCAACCCACAGATGTTCTTGCCATACCCGTATGTGGGAATGGACTTCTAAGGAGATCCAGACATGGGTCTCCCATTTAGTTATGTTTGGGGGCCTGCAGGTATGTTTTATATGTTTTCTACATTTGTTTGAGTATATATGTAATTATGTGTTTTGATAGTGACATTGACATCATTTTGGTTACTCTTGCAGATGTTGGCGAGGTGGGTCACCTCGTGGCTCGGCTAGTGGGCCACTATCCTCTGCGACAACCTAGGGGTGGTCAAGGAGGAGGTGATGCAGGAAGACCAAGTGATGGTGCTGGCCCTTCTGGGGAGGGTAGCAGCTCAGCTGCTGGGGAGGTTGCGGTTGAGCGAGCTCGTGTAGATGTGACAGAGGCTCGCGCAGATACAACAGAGGCTGGCATTGCGGAACTGACAACTTAGGTGTCAGTTATGGAGGATTTATGGGGTCGAGTGGACCGCTTGGCCCAGGGGATTCCTGCTCGGAGTTTCATGGATGAATTCGAAGAGGTTTGCTTGGAGACTGTGATGGCCCGCAAGAGGGACTATTAGCCCACTCTATGTCGGGTGGCGATCGTTGTTGCGATGACAGCTCCAATGGTGGTACCGAGAGTAGTGGTGGGTCCAGGTGCCCCTCTTGAGGGGGCACAACCCTAGAGTATTTTTGTACATAGAGAAAGCGCCCTTTATAAGGATGCTTCCCTTATTTTTGATGACTTTTGTATCTTTGGGCTGGCGGTTGGGCCAGCGACACTATTTTTTGTACTCAGATATACACATTGTGATATATATATATATATATATATATATATATATATATATGAGAGATATATTTTGTGGCTCTATATGATGTATCACCTATTTTGGTTTATGTGTTATGTTATGCTGATGGATATTTATGTTTTTGGTTTTATGTATGATGGTTTATTCGAGATGCATTCCAGTTTAGGATATTGTTAGCTATGAGGTCATATGTTTGGTTTTGACTCCTTGGTACATGTTTAAATGTGATATAGTCAAATTTTCTACTTAATATTTTGGCATGCAAATATTTTCTAAACATATGTGTATCTCTTGTCTCAAATGTTTGGTTTAACTGCGACACTAATAACTGGGAATCATGGTAGACATGCATATGGTGTATGCCCTGATGGAGGGCGTCGCACATAATTCCGATGACGGTGTCATATTTTTCCTGATTGTTTGTTGCTGAACCGATGCACACACCATTTGAGCAGAGTGGCGATCAGTCGGGGTGGTAAATGACCCAGGCAACTGCGACTAAAATTTGAGACGATCTTGATGCTCCATTAGCAAATCTGAAATAGGGTTCATGGTGGCGATCCATGGTGATACTTTGAGCACTTTTAAATAAGTCTTTGGGTCAAAAAATTTCAGTGGTTAGGTTTGTGTGTACTTTCACTCTAGGGGAAGGGCCATTCTGGCCCTTATGGGTGAAAATTCTTGAGGTACAGTCCGTTGATAGGGTTATTGAGGCAGGTCTCGTCCAGTTCCATCAAGATGTATGCCCCCTGTCGGAGGCAATGTTTAATGATGTAGACTCCTTTCCATAGGGTTTCGAACTTTCCTGGCCCTAAGGCTTCTTTTGCAACATCATAGCAGAGGACTAATTCTCCCTCAGTAAATAAGCAAGGGGTGATGTGGTGGTAAAATGATGATTTTACCCTTTTCTTATGGGCCTTGTTGTGTTGTAGTGACTGTCATCGATTTTCGTCGACAAGCTCTAGTTGTACTAGGCACTACTCTAAAGGTTGGGTGTCATCGAGGAGTTCGATGGCAGCATGAAAATTTGGGATCTTGCGAAAATATATGTAAAAGCGCAAGGTACCTTGGTCTGTTGTGACAGGAATGAGATGGAAATCCTGGGACAAGGGGACGACCAATCCTATCATCAATATGTGCTGATACAAATCGTATATGGTGGATTGTGTAATTAGCATTTTGGGGGGAAGAATCTCTGTAATGGGATTATGTATGAGTGCAAGGTTGGGTTCCCCACTAGGATGGTCGATTTCCGGTAGGTGGAAATTGTGCCTGCCACAGAGGTGCCTGAATGTTTCCATTAGCGGGTATGACTCTGGTGTGTGATTTTGGCCAGTGCAGATGCTGCACGGGGTCATTGAGCCAACAGAGTAGATAGTGTGAGATTCTAGAATACTCGTTGTTCCTGATGTGAATGCTTGGAAAGGGCCTGGTGTAGAAGAGGTTGTCTTCTGATTCCATTTTCGTATTGTTGGCTTCGGTGTGTCTACCTATTTGGTGGAGTGTAAACTCAATGCAGCTCTTGCTGCTCTCAGTTTGGGGAGGTGCACACATTTAATCATATGGTGAAAGTGTGAACAAATGCGATAATAAGTGCGCATGATATTCTCTTGGTTTGAGAGAAGTTTTTGAGGGAGAGAAGAGACTGTGCAGAGAATATTTGCAACGGGCTTCAGTTCTCTGCATTGGTTGAATCGATGATCGTTCAGATCACATAGTCCGCATGTTATCCTAGGCTTAGTCGGGTTCATGCTTTTTTGATGTGTGGTATTAATTTTTCCATCGCGCCATTGTGGGAGCAGGGATGTTGATCCGACGATGTATTTTTTATGCCATTCTCAGTGTTCATCCTGTCTCTTCTCTATGGTATTAATCATGTCGATGGTGGGACGAAGTTGCGAGGCATAAGTATAGTGCTGCTCATAATGATTGCCCTGACATATAAGGAAAAATATCCTTGATATGAAGGTTCCGTTGAGCTCATTTTGAGCTCTGACAGGGAACCAATGTCGTAATGCAGCTAAATCAGGACAATGGATGACTGCATGATCAGGCGTTTTGCATAAGGTATACATGCTGGTCATCTCTGTGGAGAGCGGTTGGGGGTAACTAGGGGTTCCCTGGTGGGCCGCTCTTCAGCTGTCAAGAACATGATGGATCTGCTCGTCACATCTTCTTGGGTTGTGGAGTTGTCCGTGAACTCTGCATCCATGTCATCTTCTTGGGAGAGGCAGAATATAACGGAGAAAAAACTAGCTAGGGCTAGCTAGAATCAGGGGATATAATGAAAATTCTCCAAAAGGTGATTGTCAGCACACAATGGACATGTGAACTGTGGTACGCGCAATCCCACATAGTAAACCCTTTCTATTGGATACCATATGTGGATGAGTTACAGGGCTGTGCATTCTTCAAGGAAGTGACCACATTCATCACTTAGCATGCAATGTATAATGAGCATGACTGGGGGTCTTTCTAGGGCCCTTCGTTCTTCCTACAGGTATTGGATGGTATGAGGTTCATTTCCGGATGCCTAGGTGGAGGGATCTCCCTGATAGGATTGCACGATGGAATGTAAGGCATCCCTATATCACAGAATCTTCAGGAAATGGTGGGTATAATGCCCATATTTTCTGCAAAGAGCGCATGCATGATTGGTACACAACGTTTTGCTGTTACCTTTGGTGGTAGGTTCCTTTTTACGGGAACAGAGTGTCGCAATGTCTGTTTCGGAGCCAAGGAGTGGTTTTAATTCATCCAGCTCCAGACAGATATGGGTAGGGTGACCTATTATGTCGCATATGGCGCAGACTTGTGATTCTCACTGTATGGCAGGGGTCACTATCTTCTTTCCTCTCTTCTTGGTTTTCCTAGCTGTGATCACCGATTTTGCAATGGGAACTTCCTTTGCAGGGTTGATCTCAATTATTTCTTGGATGGGTGGGGGCTCCTCGGGACTGAGAGGCTTCAACCCTGTGGTAGTAACATGGGTGGCTCTTGTTTCGGAAGGAGGAATGATGTACCAAACTGGGAATGCCAATGATATATTGGGTAACACCAGTTTTTCCAAAACCTGCTGGGAGACGAAGCCAGCTGGGGGATAGAGGAAAGGGGTTTGGGAGGCAGCGTAGGCTAGGGTGGCTGTCGTGGCCGATGCCTCAGTGTAATTACTGCTTGTGTCCATGTCCTGAATAGCTTCGGTGCTTGATATGGACATCATGCATACTGGAGCCCCTGTGACATCCATCGATGACTCAGGGATAATGGGAGGATCTCCTAGGAATGACCCTAGAACGGAAAACGGTTTGAATTGGTCGGGGCCATATTCTTGGTACCGTGGAAGCGCATCCATGGATGTACCTACAAAGGGTAGGATTACATCAGTGTTTGTTAGGGGACGCTTCTCACTGTGCATCAGTTGGTCTACAGTAATGATGCGGTCCTCATGGGGGAACATCATAATGTGGAAGACGAAGGAGGCTATGGAAGACATGGCGTACATATAACTCCACCCATGGAGTATATTGAAATCCAAGTGAGTGTCCAAGACATCAGTGTTTATGTGGACCATCTTTCTGGCTAAACAGACCGGGACATTTTGGTAGAGGCCGATGTGAGTCGAGGGACGACCATCGTATGCTCAAAGTGTGATGACTGAGGGTTTTAGCTTGGGAGAACCTAACTTCTACCAAATTTTTTTGGACATGATGCATGTGGATGCACCCTCGTATATGACACATCGGTGGATAGTGATATTCTTCACTGACACTGGTATCTGGAAGGCGACCATGGAAGGAAGCCTAGGGGTGGCTTGGTCTAAGTCAAAAGCCATTAGGCATGTATCGTCATGATCGATAGTGCCTAACGTGGAAAGTAGGGATTTCCGTTGTTTTGGGCATGACTGTAGTACTTCCAAAGTTGACATAGAAGCAGGATATTGTGCTAAATTTTCCACAATGCTATAATTATGGGCCGATTTGGAGTAGTTTCTTGCTCGCCTATTAGGCTCCTTTTCCATTTTCGACAATGGTTCTATAGGCATTTTTGAAATGGTCAAAGGTGCAGTCGGTGCACTGGTACTTTCCCCTGACATACTGGTGTCTGGTGGGGTGTCATAATTATGATTTTGTGTTTGGAAAAACATCTCTTCTCCAGTCATGTATATTTCATGGCTGCTTTTCCCAGAGTCATCGAGGTTTTTCTAGTGAGTGCTTATCGTCCCTTGATTGGAGAAAGGTTCTTGCATCACAGCTAGTTATTGGGAAGATCCTCCTTGTACTCATTTACTCTCTAGCTTCTTTAGCTCAGGGATATCGGGACATAGGTGAGTATGGTGACCGTACTCACCACATATCGAACATGAATGGTTTGTTCGAAAAGGTGGCCTTTTTCTCTGTCGTTGGGCATTTCTTGGCTCCAGGTTCTGATTCCGATTGGATTTGCCTCTAGCCTGGGATCACGGTGGGTGCTGTTGGTTGTTTCCTCCCCGTCCAGAATTCCCTTTTGGATTATTTTTGGATTTTTTCTTCACCACGTTAGGAGGGTAGTTCTCCTGATTGTATTGGTGTGGTTGGTTTTAGGACATCTGCACAAAGTTCATCTATGCATTTTTTTGCATAGGTGGTTCATGTGCTGGGGACTGAGCGTAATGCGGTCCTTGGTTTTCACCTGACTATTGGAGGGGAGTTCTTCCTGTTAGTCATCAGTAATTTTTGCCTTTGTGGATGAATAAATACTTATCCTAGATTTCTAGAAACAAAGTTCATGAACATTGTGAGTTCTAGAAATCTCACTGCCTGCATTACCCTTAGGATAATTTTTTCACTATTTCATCATCTCATCATGTCAAGCTCAGCTCACCAATCCCAGAAGACCCATCATGGGCTCATGTCACTCATTTTGTCTATGTTTTGTCACCTTTGGCCTCAATCCTCTATTTTGTTTTGCCTAACCCCTCCACTACTACCTGGGGCCACCAATCAACCAGTCCTCTTATATATCCAAAATACCTCAAGCATTGATGATCTCAAAACTACCTCTTTAGGCTCTTTAGATAAATCAAGTACATTGGATTTTGGATCTTCAATACATCAATTTGTGCAAAACTCTGATTTTACACCTAAGGATCCCAAATCAAGTTTTCAAGCAAAGGCCAAGTCCAAAGACCCTTCCACTAGGTCACCTAGGGTTTCATAGGTCATAGGGTTGATTTGGTGTTCTAAAAATCTCTGTTTTTCTTGTGTAAATAGGTTGCATTCAAAGAAGAAGAAGGTCAAGTAACTTTTTCCAAAACTGATCAAAAGCCCTTCAAAGAAGGCCTCCTTGGCCAAAGCACAAATTCTGCAAGGGACAACTTCCCTTGCTCACATTTATGCAAATAATGATTGAATATGGAAATTAGCATAAAAAGAGGTAAGGTAATAAGGTGAATCATCACAAGAAGACATCCATAGAAAAGAAAAGGTAGCAGGCCTATGTTCAATGAGATTCAGGGTCTTGGGATTGGTTGGAAAATCAGTGTTGCCAAGCAAGGCACCAGTGTAAGGAACGAGTGCAAGGACCACAAGTACAGAAGGCACAACAACACAACCAAAAACACATTGAATATTTTTAGAAATCATGAATGAATAAGGGAAAAAGGTGAGGTGAAGTGAATAGAAATGAATGAACTTGAAAGGGCTATAGAGAACTTAGAAGAAAACATTGCTTATTCTTCTCTAACAGCCCTAAAACCTAAGAGTTTGGAAAGATAGAAAAAACAGGTCAAATGAAGATGATACGTCCTCCTTCATAACAAAAGAAGGCATTCAAAGGATGTCCAAGGTGCTCTCTAGGGTTTTTCAAAGAAACATTGCTTCACCTACACCAAAGGGAGAAATGGTAAAAAATATTAGTGTGATGGAGCCTAGGCTTCCCAGTGTAGTCAAATGTCTTAAAAATGATCAAATGCTGAGCATAGGTTCACTGTTGAGAAAATGAGGTATCAAACTCCAAAAGAGACTAAGAAGACCAAATGGAAAATGTGTTGTAGGCACCTGTAGAAAATCAGAAGTGGCCAAGGGAACACATGGCATGGTATGATTTGCTTGAAATCTTTGTAAAAATAAATATGTTATTGCCTAAAAAAAATCAGTAAGGAGGTGAAAGGACATTTTTCAGGTCACCTGCAATCAAGAATGCCAAAAAGGATAAAAACAATGTTTACAGTTTGTCAAACACATGCCAAAGACAGTTTGAACATGTTGAAGATTGCAACAAGAAATAGTGAAGGAGGCATCCTGAAACATCTTTCCTGATCCTAGTTGGAAAGTGATCACCAAAACTAGGTGGGGGCCACACAGGTGATTTTTGTCGCAAAGTCTATTTTTAGACTATGTCTATTTTTAGACATATGGAGCATATTCTATAAGTTGCGGGATGCTATTTATGGATGGTTGGTCAAGTTGGAAAAATAGATGGATTTCTATTTTTAGACATATTGGGAGGAATCTATTTTTAGATTTCCAGTCTAAAAATAGATATGTCGAATATTATTAGCTCTTAATAATATTTGGACTATAAACATTATCTTATTCTCTCGGAGCACTTCAGTTAAGTGCACAGATGTGGCACAGGAGCTGACAGAAGGAATTACGCTATTCCTGAGGGTTAAGTGGAGCTATTGCATGAAGACTTCAGTTAGAACTCATGTGAGAGAGTTTGGTGGAGTTGATTGAGGAAGTTAGTGGAGTTGTATTCAGTTTAACTAATCTAAACATAGTTGAGCTATTTGTATCTAGTTTAATTGATTGATACAATTAGTGAGAGTGGTGTGAATTAATTATTAATTAATTCACTAATTATAAACTCATTAATCAACTAAAGAATACATCAGTTAACTTCAGTGCATGAACAGTTTCAGTGGAGACCAGTGCAAAGATAGGTGAAAGGGCAAGTGTGACTATCAGTTGTGACTATAAGTGATGCATGATTTGCATCCAACACTTAGTAGAGATGCCTATAAATACCGCGTGAGAAAGGCTTGGGTAACACATTCTCATCAAGAGGCATTCTTCAGCAGGGATTGCACAGTAGAGGCAGGCTAAAGGCTGGCAAAGATCGGTGCATGTGTTTTGCAAGATCAAGCTTGATCAGTGTGTAGTAAGTGGAGATTATACTGAGAGATTGTGAGGAGATTTGTATGATGATTGTTACATGATATCTATGAAATATATAATATACAGATAGTTGGGGGTTTTCAGCTTTAAGATTTCCCATTACATACTGTGTTCATATGTGTGAATTTTTATGGTTTTAATGTGTGCATGCAATTGATTTATTTCCGCATGTAATAATCAATGGTAGAAGATATTTTGTATTGTGCATGAAGATAAAATAGTGTGTGATCAGGAGAATCTCGGTGGATAACATATCAGTTATTCAAATTTATACAGAACAGTGCCCACACTTTCAAAGGTAAGAAGGATGAAAAGGAAATCTACATCCCCTCAACTAGCCTTCACCACAAAAGAAGAAAATATGCCTAGAGAAAGCCTTCAAAAACCCTTGCAAAAGATATAAAGGGTATCAGTCAAATGACAAAAAGGTTGAAAACATATTAAAGTGGGTTTATAAGTTTAATTTATTTCTCTCAAGGGGTATAAAGGCGTTTTAGTTTCATTTCAAGCTCATTCAACACTTGGTGAAGAGAAAAAAGGTTTCAAGAGAAAAATAGAGTTTTTCTGACCGTTTTTGGGCAAGTTTTATGGTGCTAGAAAATCAGTGGTACTACACAAAAATGGGTTGGCGCTATGCTAATCCATCCTTCGCCCGTTCAAAACAATACAACGTTGCACAAATTTGACCCGGAACTGCACTAATTGTGGGCACTGCACAAACCCGGGTCCAACTCGCTAGAAGACTGAACGCTGTTGCACGCACCCAACGCTGCACTAACCCACGGGCAGGCTTGCCGGTGCTGCGCTAACAGGACAACCCGACATCTCGGGCAGGGCGCTGCACAAACGTAGAGAAACTCCAAAGGAGAAAAAGCTTGCCTCAAGGTCAAATTTTTGTCCTCCATTTCTTCTCCAAAGGTTCACCAAAGGCTAACGTTGGTAGGTGAGCCTCCTTCCTTGTCCCCAAGCAATTTTCAAAATTGATTTTAGTCTTTTTATGGCTTTAAAGTTAAAACCTTAGGTGGGTAAACCCTAGGACCTTCATACAAAACAAGTCTTTAATTTTAAATTTCCTTAAAATTAGTTTGATGACATGTAAGGGTAAGTGAGTTAAGGTGGCTGCAATAAACCTTTGAGAAAAGCCTCCTTAAGCTACAAAGCTACTCAATCCTAAGAACCCTAGCCTCCACATCACTCATTCACCAAAGTTGACTTCATCACCATTTTCACCTTGCTTCACCAAACCCTAGGTTGTCAACCAACATCCCTTATCATCATGTCAGGAGCTGAGAACAGCAGTAGCAGTGATAAAGCTCAAAGGCCTTTGAGACCGAAACATAAGTGAGGAAAAGTCAATAGATTGGAACCTCAAAGCACAGTGGCCATCACCTCCTCTCCTAGGATCCTGTCATGTTTTCAGAATGCAAGATGTTTTCAATTTTGTGAGAATGTCAAACAAGTGAAGAGCCACCCTAAGCTTACAAGGCTCCTTATTCTCAAATTACACAACAAGCACTCAAGCCTTGCAGGAGTGGATTTTGAGATCTCAGCAGGTGCCATCTTTGAGGCCATAGGTATCCCTGCTATAGGTGAGAAGTGGTTTAAGAAGGGAAAATTGGACAAATATTTTTTAGAGCCCTTTATCAAAACAAGGTATAGAGGAGAAAGCAAGACAGTTTTCCCATTCTCACACCTCAAACACAGATTTTCACCCTTGATGTTGGTTATCATGAAGTACTTCACTTGTGAGGGGAGATACTCCAGGCTCTATTCCTACCATGTCAGATTCCTCATTCATTTCACACAGGTCAATATGCTCAACTTGCCCTATTATCTCTATAGAAGTATGGAGAAGATGTCTTCTGTTGTCCAGAGGAGGAATCCATCCCAAAAAGTGAAAATTTTATTCCACCATTCCTTGATAAATATGGTGGTATTACATCAGTTGGAGCAGCAGGGTATACCGTGGGAGGTATTCATAGCACATGAAGTCTTCACAACCCCCCAGCCTCCTCCTCAACTAAATTTTCCCTCCTCATCTGCACAAGTGTCCTCACCCCAAGAAAATATCCCTTATTCCCCTTCTATTGATGCATCAAATGAAGAAGATGACAGTGGAAATGATGAACAAGGTGATGACTGTAGAGGTGATGAAATCAATGAGGCAGGGACAAAAATTAATGAAGAAGAGCAAGAGGGAAATGATGGTGAAGAGGAGGGAAATGAGCATAGCAGTGATGAAGACAAAAATAGTGACAATTTGGAGGGAGGCAGTGATGATAATGATGCAAATGAGTTAGCCCAAAGTGAAGAAAAGTATGATGCAGATGAACAAAGTGATGACCAAGAAGATGTTGATGAAAATGAGAAGGATGACAGTAAAAAAGATAGTGAATAAAAATCTGCCACTATGGAAAAGGATGCTGGAGGAAATGAAGAGGTTGAAAGTGAAAATGATATGAGCCTTGAAGGAGGAGAATCCAGCAATGAAACAAAGGATGAAGAAGAGGCAGAGGAGGCAGATCATAGTGAAGATGAGTTTGATGATAATGTTGGAAACCAAGAGGATCATGATGAAGTAGAGTCCATGGAAACAAATGATGAACATAAGGATGAGTCAGCAGATAGTGAGCAAGAGGTAGAAGACATGGAAACAAATGAAGATAATAATGATGAAGAAAAGGGAAGTGAACATGGCAGTGATAAAGATGAGGATATTGATATTCAAAGGGACAATGTGTATAACCATGAAAACAGTGAGAAAATTCATGAGGATAACAATGATTATATGGAAGAGGGAAATGATGAGGCAGAAATAGAATTTGAAGAACAAGATAATGACAAAGAGGATGACACTGATCGGACAAGAAGTGAGAAACAATACAACAAAGGAGATAGTCATGACTGTCATGACAGTCATGACACCAATCAGCCTCATAGTGATAATGAAAATAATAATAGTGCAGGGAATGATGAAGAAAAAGACCCTAGTGATGAACAAAACGAAGATGAAGAAAGTGCAGGGACTGATAGTACAAATGAAGAACAAAGCTACAATGAAGAAGGCAGTGAAGGAGATAATAATGATGATGGTGTTGAGGGTCAAGAAGGCAGTGATCAAATAGGGCATGTGATCACTAAATACGATCATAGTAAAAATGAAGAAGTTGATGACAAAACCAAGGGTCACAGCCATAATGAAGACACTGACAAAACCACCATCAATCGTCTTGCATACACCTACAAAGTGGGTCAAGGCATGTGTTTGCTACCTCCAAAGGGCAAGGGACCATGCCATCCACCTCAACTCAGCAAATTGACAAAGGTAAGCAACATGTAAAGGTAGAGGAGGAGGACCCTGAAATAGAAAGGGAGTTTGAACTTGTCCATATAGGCAGTGATGAAGAAAATGAAACAAGAATTTCAAGCTCCCTCCTCCAAGACAAGAATGCACAAATAAAATACCTAGAAGCCGAGTTGGAGAGGGCAAAGGATGCCATCCACTTCTATTAGATAGAAAATAAGAAAATGAGTGCCCAACAAGCCATCTATGAGGCTAGAGCACTCAAAGCCCAGAAAGAATCCCAAAGAGCACAAGTGAGACTAGAAGAATCCATAGGCCCATATGAAGAAAGTGAAGGTGAAGAGGAACAGACTAGGAAGAGGCAAAAAAGACATAGGGTTAAGGAAAGCATTGGCAAAATAGAAGGAAGAGGAATCAACCCTAGCAGAGCAACTTTCCCTAAATGAACTCCTTGCCATTGAAATTGAACATGATCGGGAATCATGGCTTGAGAGGGAAAACATACACCTAGAGGCCAAGCTGAAGAAGGAAAATGAAGGCTTAGAGCTGCAAAGAAAGATGACCTAGTATTATACAGAGAAAAACAAGCTGGTTTGTGCCAAACTGAAGGAAGCCCTCCTTGAAGTACAAATCCTAAAGGAGGAAAAGGAGCATCATAACCTTGGAGTTTTGGTTGAGGCTTCTAAACAGGTCTCCCAAACCCTTGAAGAATATCTCCACCAATTTTGAGAAAATTTGGATAAATTTTTGTTTTTTATGATTTTAAAGGCTCATTAGTGCAGCGGCAATGACGCTACGCTAACACATGGAGCATCCTCAGGAGGAAAGCTAAAATTTTTTGGATTTCTCACACCTAGAAAATTATTCTCACCAAGTTTCAGATGATTTGGAGCAGGTTTGACCCCTCAAAAGGTAAATAAACACCTATATTTTCACCATTCTGCCTCTATTTGAGACTTGGCGCTGTGCTAATGGTAGTCTTGGGATTTTGAAATTTTTACTCGGCTACAGGATCTGGATCAGAAAAATACAAGCATTTTTTGAAATTAAACTCATCAGGCTTTCCAACGAGCCATCACAGAGCCAAATCCGACATCGGGAAGGGGTCTAAAACTTGGTTGCAAAAGAGCCTATTTTCTGCTAAAAGTGGCGCTGCACAAATGGACTGTTTAGTGTGTTTTGGACCAAAAGTCAACAAAACACACTCATTTATTGAAAAATCATATTTTAGTATTTTTTGAGGCAAATCACTCTAGAAGTAGGTGCAAGAAGTTATTTTAGCATTTATTTCATGAGATATTTTTTGCCTTGGGCCTTGCATGGTCTCTTAGGCATAAATGACATTTATGGGTGATTTTGACTTTTTCCAACCCTATCTAGGGTTTTTGACCTCCTTTGCTAATTTAAATAGAGCATGAGGGCTTCATTGTAAATGTTTGCATTTGATGAGTTTTGAGAGAAATACATGGTTTTTATGAGCTTGGAAAAGAAATTGGTGTTGTGGAGTTTATGAATGGCTTGCTTGGATTGATGATGGAGAAGCTTGTTTGCAGGATCCCTAAGCTTGGTTAATGGTGATGTATTCTTAATTTTTTCATGTTTTCTTGTTATCATTATGTTTCATCCTTCTTTGTTGCAGTATAACAGAAAATTATAGGTTGATAAATTCTCTTTCAAGCACCTTAGTCCTCCTGCCTTCTATTGCGTTGATGTTTTCCTTTGTTAGGTCATGCTTAAGGAATTCTTAACTGCTCCTTAGGCCCACCTAAACTTGTTTGTTTCATTAATGGATTAGTATGCTAGTTTACAAATATGTTTCAGGGTAAGCCCTGCTTATTTGATGCTACCTAAATTCTGTTTTGAAACCTCTCTTTGAAGTACTTCTTGCTAGGTTAAGTCAAAGAGGTCTTGTTTTGATCTTGCCCTTTGTCCATGCCTATCAGTTTGCCTCTAAGTTATTTATAGCTTGATTTATGATTTTTAGGAGTTCCTTCTTCATGTATTAAAGTTATTTGTGATCTTAAGTGTTTTCTAAAGCTTGAAGGTGAAATCACTAGAATTTAAATGAGTTTCTCATCTTCTATATTTCATTGAAATTGTTTATCTTGATTGGTTTAAGTATTTTCATTGAGCTTAATGGTTTTCCCTACCTCATGAGTCATATCTTTTGCTTATCAGTATTTAAGACCTCCTTGTTATAGGTATTTGACAAATGATTCTTGATTTCCCTTTGCCCTACCTTATTCACCAACTTGATGTCCATCCCACTTCACACATAACCTTAAGGATCCATTAACCTTGCTAGATTGGCCTTGTACTGCACTCTGATTCATTATATCCATGAATTTCATTGACTCCATAGCCCAATTATTTGAAGACCTCTCACTCCACCTATTCTACCTATTCATCTTACCCAACCAAAACAATAAACAAACCCTACACTTAACAACTAGACTAAAATAAACCATCTAAATAAAACAAGATCACATCCTTTGCATATAATAGAGAGAGCCCTCTCTGAGTCCTAGAAGGCTAGGTCATATGACTCCAAAGACTGGTTTGATGTTACCCTGTCATTTGGTCTACCAATCTTCCAAATCATGAGACACTAACATAATGGCGATCACGATGGGACAGAGTACATAGTAGCCTAAAAAACTCTTATAGCCTCATTTAACCCTCAGTTAAGCTTAGAAAATCATCTGATAGCCATGAGTAGACTCTATTTATTTCACCATCCTAGAAAAATGATGACTCAACTATAGGACACTCGTACAAACCTTAGGGCTACATATAGGAATTGAGAAAACCCCAAAAAACATCCCTAGATTGGTTTTTTGTCAGTTATTGGTGGTGGACCATAGACATACATCATTAAAACGTAAAAAATATCCACTTGGCGACTCCACTAGCCTCTAGAAGGCCTATTACTTCACTAGTTCTCATTAGACTCACTAGGATTGTGTCAAATCAACCCTGAGAATTTTAAAGCCTAGTTACACACTGTGAGAGTTTACCAATCACTAAGAGAGGTCAGCCTTCAGAAAACAGTCCTAAAGCTTTCAGCCTCTCTGAATTTTAAGTTTGAAATATAGCTTCACATAAGATCAACACCAGATCTCATCCCGACCCAAACTCTCCCAACATAGTTGATGACCCAGAGAATATTTTGTGGCAAACTTATAGATCTAGAAACTTAACCACTGTTAGGACCATTTGTAGAGCAAACTTGGTACTTGAACATATTACAACTTTGCAAGATCCCCAGTTTGACTTGCACCATACAAAGAACCTCTTCAGGACCAAGTCACAAACTGATATTGACCAGACTGACCTTGAGCCCATAGATTTGCAGCAGAGTTCTAGTAGAGAAGCTTCTCCTTCTACACCACCTAACTTTCAGCTTCTCCATCACTTCAACTCTTTCCATACAAAACATATTCAAAATTAAATTGTGGGTCTAAGTACTTCCACCACACCCATCCACACCACCATTTTGCAAACCACTCAGCTTCATCATACCTCTCCTTTCACTAACCCTCCTCTTTTAAACCTTCCACCAGCTCCCATTATGGCAGCTTGGTATGCCCCCTTGTATTTACCTCAACCTCTAGTGACTTTACCAAATGACTATCAATCCAAGATCCCTCATTTCACAGGATCTGAGTCCATCACTTCCCAGCAGCATGTAGATAGGATAAATGTTTCCTTTGATTACATGGAACTAGAAGAAGAAACCATTAAAATGAGGATATTTGCACAAAGTTTAGGAAGAGAGGCCAAAAAATGGTTCAAAATATTAAATCCTAACACAATACATGATCTCCCTTCCCTCTACCAAAATTTCATAAACAAGTGGGAAATCAAGAAAAATCCCCTCCAAATCATTTTTGAATATAACAATCTTAATAGGAATGTAGGAGAAAGTGTACAAGATTATTGCACCAGGTTTAACAATATCTACAATGCCCTCCCACCTCACATAAAACCCACACAAGGCCTAGCACTAGTGAAATTTCTTGAAGGCTTTGATCCAGACATGACATTCCAATTGAGAGAGAGGGACCCCTCAACTTTAAAAGAAATGAAAAGGGCAGCTATCAGTGTAGAGGTCAACTTGAATGAAAAGAGAGCTAGGATGAGATCAAAAAAGAGAGTGACCTAGAAAGACGAAACCATGCCCTCAACCTCCTCATCCGATACTAAAATGGACAGCCTAATGAGAACCATGGAGAGAATAATAGAAAGGATAAACTTGAATGAAAGGACACCTCCTAGGGAAAATCAAGCCAATCCCAAAAACAAAAATAGAGCTCAAAACTTTAGAAGAGACACTCCTCAAATCAAACAAAGGGAAAATAAACAACAAATCAGACCTCCCTTCCAACAAAACTATGTAGATGAAGAAGAAGGAGGAATTATAGAACCTGAAGAAGTCATATAAACCTAATAGGTTCTGATAATGAAGATGATGTTTTTATCACTGAAGATGAACAAGGTTTCTTTTCCTCAGATCAAATTGACACAAACAATGAGGATTCTGAAGAATACCGCTTGGGATTTGAAAATGCCATAATGGAAGTCCATAGGCAATATGACCTTAGGAGCAAAAAGAATCTAGTTTCTCCCAAGAAATACCAAATAGACACTGTTGTTAGGAAATCACCTAAAAACACCCCCAAGAGACAACAGACACAAATCCTATGGCTAAGAAATCTGATCTAAACAAAGAAAAAATCAGCCAACAAAATAGTGATCCAAGTTGCCCTAGTACCTCAACTAGTGCCCTAAAAAAATCCTGTTGTCTAAATTCCCAAATCAAATTCAGAAAACTAAACTTATGGAAAAGTTTATGCCTGAAAAAACTGATGTAAATGTGTCTAAGATACAAGTACATTTCAATTTTGAAGGAGAGATTGCCAAAATCAAGATTACCATGCCTCTCACTGAATTGATTACCCAAGGCACATACAAGTCTCAAGTTCTGAAAGTTCTAAACATGGGAAATGATGCCAACACTTTACACTTGGCTAATGACACGCCTGATCTGTTGTTTGGACCCAAAATAGAAGGAAAATATAAAGAAGGAGCCATTCCCCCTTTCTATATTAGCTTAAACATACATGGAAAAATCTTACATAATGCCATGCTGGATTCCGGTGCCTCCCAAAATCTCATGCCTAAGGTTGTGATGGAAATATTAGGCCTAGAAATAAATAAACCTTACAAAGACATGTACTCCTTTGATTCGAGTAGGGTCAAGTGTTTGGGCCTGATCAAGGATCTTTGTGTCAATTTGGCACAAGTGCCTGCTAAGAATCTAGTCATGGACATAGTAGTGGTAGATATTCCCCCCAAGTATGTCATGCTTTTATCTAGATCTTGGGGAGCCAAGCTTCAGTGGAACCTTCATCTAGACATGTCCTATGCTACCATCCTTGTTTTTAACCAAACAAGGAGATTATACCGAGAATCACACATGAAATATATGGTTAGCAGTCAAGAAAGGCCAGACAATTCACCTCTTTATTCCATACATTCAGATATTGATTCTTTTATTTTACATACTAAAGGAGACATCGATGATCAGTTAAATGAATTTGAAACACATCTGGACATCCTACAACAATCAAACCAATCTCTGCATGAAGAGCTCAATAGTCAAAACTATAGCAACCTTGAACAACCATATAATGATAAAACTAAACTTGACTTTATGCAAACTGAAAATGAATTTTCAAAACCAAAAATCAGTTTAGAATCTATTTCAAGTTGCTCAAATGAAGGACAAACATATAAAACAAAACTTTTCCCTTTTACCAATCTAAAAGAGCTGAAATACTCTCACATAATAGAAAACTTTGGGAATCTGAATCAAAAGAGTCTGATGTTTTTGCCTTATATAGACACCTCATCATCAAAAAGTTTTGTCCCTCTAGAAAAATTGTTGAATATCACAGATGTTGCTATAAATCCTAAAGAAATGTCCGCTGAAATTGATATAGAAGAGTATAATGTAGGCAGCCTTGAAAAGCCCAAAATGATTAAATTATCTAGAACTCTGTCATTACATACAAAGCTGAAATACATAAGGTTATGCAAGAAGTTTTAGGATGCTTGCTTATATAATGATGAAATATTAAAGCCTTGTGACACAGACATTATTCTAAGAAGTTCTCCTTTCAAGAAAAACCATGAAAACCTTGGGAAAATTATGTCATTAACAAAGAAAGTAAAAGGATGCAGGATGTGTATAGACTTTAGATACCTAGGCAAAACCTCCATGAGATGCAAAAACCCTTTTCCCAAGAAAAATCATTCTATAACAGGGGTAGGAGTTTCTAACAAGATGGCATTGCATGGTAGTGTTTCAGGTTACCATTAGATGATACCACTTCAGATCAATCAACATAAAGACATTTTCAAAGTTCCTTGGAATAACTACATGTTTGACCAAATGCTTCCTGGGCTATGGAGTTCTGAAGACACCTTCCAAAGAGCCATGGCTCCTTTTTTCAACTTTTTCTCCATGATATACATTGATGACATCCTCATCTATTTCAAAGCTGATAAAGAACACATTTTATACCTAAGAAGGACCTTTTACAGAAACAAATTTGGGAAGCAAGACTCAAAGGAGAAGTACCAAGGAGAACATGGATTGTTTGAAATTTTTTGGAAAAATCTTTGTACCATGTTTTCAAATGGAGGTAACTATGATTTTTGTTTACAAGGCCTGAATGGACAAAGGATGTTAGGAGATCCTTTTGAAAATAGGATGCTCATGTACCATTGCTGTAAAAACCCTTATTTTAAAAATTTTCATTCATTGTACATAAATCATTGCATGAGAAAATCACAAAAAATACAAAAACATAGAGAAAATGAAAAAGAGGGTAGATTTGAAAAGAGGTAAAGCCCCATAACCAAAAATAGTACTACTGAAAGTGATCAACCTTAAATGCCACTGTTGGTTGAAAAGGAAGATCTTGTTTAGTCATCTAGCCTAATCATGGCTGAACATGCTTTACATTTGTGTTGATAAGTTAGTGAAAGTGAGCTTGTCAAATCATTCAAACTTTACTTTTCAAAAAGGATAGATTAGGAATGAAAGATGCTAGCTCCACATGCTCAAAATTGAACCAAAGAGGAAGATGGGGATGCATACCAAATGATAGCATCCTTTGACCCTTGTTTTCTAGTTTTGCTTTGTAATGCCATGTAACAACTGCGGATCTATCAAGTGTCGAGAGGGATCAAATCTCTAGAGGTGCAAACCTCTTTTTTTGAGTGAAAAACTTGAGGAAAGGTTTGCACCTCGAGAGATTTGATCCCTCTCGGTGCTTGATAGATCCAGAGTTAAGATGGATCTAGGCTGGTTTCAGTCGTGTGCGGCCAAGGAAAATCTATCGAAAATATGATTAATTTTATCAATAATAATTTTACATATGCTAAATATGTCTGATATTTATTTGGTCATTTTAATTTTAAAATTTTCTTAGTTACCTTAGTTTTTTGAGATGATAAATATTGTTAATAAATTTAATGACAAAAAAATTTTTTTGAATGCAAAGTGACAATGTAATAGTGTTGAATGATAGAAAATGAAAATAATAAGAATGTAGTCAATTACAAATAGTATTCATTGTGATCAATCTCAAATTATTTTCTTTTTCTATTCTTATTGTCACCCTTGTTAGTTTTGTCAACTTTTCATATCGATTATATCAAAAGGGCAATTGAAATAATAAACCATTTAAATATTTAGCTTGAACTATTGTACTAAACATCATACATTGTCTCTCTTGCTCTTCAATATTAATAGGTTGATTTACTATAACACAAATATTAATGTACATTGTTAATAATTTTGTGTGCTTACAGTGAAATCAATTCACAATCTTAATCCAATCACTTTAAAATTAATGTACCATCAATGTACATTAAATCATAAATCAATGTCTACACTGAAATCAATGCACCTAATGCAAACAATCAAATAAGATTACAAAACAACATCTACACTGAGATCAATGCATCTAATGCAGGTAATCAAATAAGACTAGAAATCAACATCTATATTGAAATCAATGGATCCAGTGCAAGTAATAAAATAGGATTAGAAACCAACATCTACACTGATATAAATGCATCTAGTGCAAGTAATCAAATAGGATTATAAATCACCATCTACTTCCCTATCTCCCCCCTTGAACTACATTTCTCTTTCCCTCCATCTCTCCACTCTCTCACATCCTCACTCTTCCTTCCTCTCTCTCCATTTATTTCCCACATATATATCTCCTTCTCTCTTCACCCTTCAACTATGTTACTCTCTCTCTCTCTCTCTCTCAACATCTACATAAAATCCATGCATATAGTGCAAGAAAAATAGGATTATAAATCACCATCCACACTGAAATCAATGCATCAAGTGCAAGAAATCAATTCCCTCTCTCCCCCCTCCAATTACATCTCTCTTTCCCTCCATATCTCCTCCTCTACACTGAAATCAACATCTACACTCAAATTAATGCATCTAGTGCAAGCAATCAAATAGGATTATAAATCACCATCTACTTCCCTATCTCCCCCCTCGAACTACATCTCTCTTTCCCTCCATCTCTCCACTCTCTCACATCATCCGTCTTCCTTCCTCTCTCTCCATTTCTTTCCCACATAAATATCTCCCTCTCTCTTCACCCTTCAACTATGTTACTATATCCCTCCCTCTCCCCTTCTCTCCATATCTCCTTCTTTATCTCTTTATCTCACCCTAAACATATACACACTCTCTCCATATCTCCCTTGTCACTTCATCTCTCTCTCCACTTCTCACTCTCTATGTAATCCTTCTTCCCTCCCTCTCCCCCCTCCCTCTCCATCTCTCCATCCTTCCATCTCCCTCCCTCTCTCCTCCTCTCTCTCATCCTTCCTCTCTCTCCCCTCTCTCTCTCTCTCTTTCTTTGCCCTCCAATTTTCTCTCTTCCCCCATAACTCTCTTCCTCTCTCTCATGTCCTCTCTCTTTTCCTTCCTCTATATTATCCCCTCTCTCTCTCTTTGCAATCCAAATCTCTCTCTCTCTCTCTCTCTCTCTCTCTGCCTTCCAATCCTCTTTCCTCCCCCAACACACACACACACACACACACACTCTCTCAACATCTACACTAAAATCAATGCATATAGTGCAAGAAAAATAGGATTAGAAATCACCATCCACACTGAAATCAATGCATCAAGTGCAAGAAATATCTTCCCTATCTCCCCCATCCAAATCCATCTCTCTTTCCCTCCCTCTCTCCGCTCTCTCACATCCTCTCTCTCTTCCTTCCCCTCTATTCCTTTCTCTCCCACAACTATCTCTCTCTATATCTCCCTCTCTCTCAATCTCTTCACCCTCCAACTATGTTACTATATCCCTCCCTCTCTCATTCTCCCCCCATTCCCTCCATCTCTCCTTATTTCTCTCTTTATCTCACCCCCAAACATACAAAGACTCCTCTATTTATCCCTTGTCACTCCCTCTCTCTCTCCACTTCTTGCTCCTATGTAAATATATTACTCTAGATCTAGAGTTTGATAAAGAACACATTTTATACCTAAGGAGGACCTTTTACAGAAACAAATTTGGGAAGCAAGACTCAAAGGAGAAGTACCAAGGAGAACATGGATTGTTTGAAATTTTTTGGAAAAATCTTTGTACCATGTTTTCAAATGGAGGTAACTATGATTTTTGTTTACAAGGCCTGAATGGACAAAGGATGTTAGGAGATCCTTTTGAGGATAGGATGCTCATGTACCATTTCTGTAAAAACCCTTATTTTAAAAATTTTCATTCATTGTACATAAATCATTGCATGAGAAAATCACAAAAAATACAAAAACATAGAGAAAATGAAAAAGAGGGTAGATTTGAAAAGAGGTAAAGCCCCATAACCAAAAATAGTACTACTGAAAGTGATCAACCTTAAATGCCACTGTTGGTTCAAAAAGAAGGTCTTGTTTTAGTCATCTAGCCTAATCATGGCTAAAACATGTTTTCAATTTATTGTTGATAAGTTAGTGAAAGATAGCTGGTCAAATCATTCAAACATGGCTTTTCAGTAAGGATAGATTAGGAATGAAATATACTGGTTCCACATGCTTAAAACTGAACCAAAGAGAAAGATGGGGATGCTTACCAAATGATAGATCACAACCCTTGTTTTTCTAGTTTTTCTTGTACAAAAATAATATTTGTGTGCAGCTTATGCCACAAAGCCATGGTAAGTCAGATTGCCTAATCCTGATTTAAACCATGCTTTCAATTTCATGTTTATAGCTTAGTGAATGAATCCTGTCAAATAGCTTAATCTTGACAGTTGAGTAGTCTAGGTAGAGAATAAAAGAGTTCATTAGCATAATATGAACTCTTGTAAGAAATAAGATAGAAGTAAATAGTTTGTTTTTATTTTAAGACAAAAAGAATGACAAGGGTTTGCTAGTTCAAGTGTACCCAAGGAAGAAAAAATGTTAGGCAAGTAGGTTGGGTGGGTAAAGATGAAGATGAGATAATCATGTATTTCAGATTATTTAGATCACAACAAGCATCAGCAAGTGAAAATAGGTAAAAATATGCCCAATGGATGAGGCACTGGTCTCCATTAAGCCAGAGATCTAAAGTTCTGGACACCTCCTAAAAAGGAGTTTCCCTCCCCAAGTGGAGCTACTGTTAGTCATCAGTAAATTTTTCCTTTGTGGATGACTAAATACTTATCCTAGATTTCTAGAAACAAAGTTCATGAACATTTTGAGTTCTAGAAATCTCATTGCCTTCATTACCCTTAGGATAAATTTTTCACTATTTCATCATCCCATCATGTCAAGCTCAACTCACCAATCCTAGAAGACCCATCATGAGCTCATGTCAGTCATTTTGTCTATGTTTTGTTTTCCCTAACCCCTCCATTGCTACCTGGGGCCACCAATTAACCAGTCCTCTTATATCTCCAAAATACCTTAAGCATTGATGATCTCAAAACTACCTCTGTAGGCTCTTTAGATAAATCAAGTACATTGGATTTTGGATCTTCAATACATTAGTTTGTGCAAAACTCTGTTTTTACACCTAAGGATCCCAAATCAAGTTTTCAAGCAAAGGCCAAGTCCAAAGAGCCTTCCACTAGGTCACCTAGGGGAATAGGTCATAGCGTTGATTTGGTGTTCTAAAAATCTTTGTTTTTCCTGTGTAAAGAGGTTGCATTCAAATAATAAGAAGGTCAAGTAACTTTGTCAAAAATTGATCAATAGCCCTTCAAAGAAGGCCTCCTTGGCCAAAACACAAATTCTGCAAGGGACAGATGCCCTTGCTCACATTTATGCAAAGAATGATTGAAGATGGTCATCAACATAAAAAGAGGTAAGGTAATAGGGTGAATCATCACAAGAAGACATCCACAGAAAACAAAAGGCAGTAGGCCTATGTTCAATGAGATTCAAGGTCTTGGGATTGGTTGGAAAACAGATGTTGCCAAGCAAGGCACCAGTGCAAGGAGCCAGCACAAGGACCACAAGGACAGAAGGCACAACAAAACAACCAAGGACACATTGAAGATTTTCATAAATCATGAATGAATAAGGGGAAAAGGTGAGGTGAACTGAACAGAAATGAATGAACTTGAAAGGGTTATTGAGAACTTAGAAGACAACACTGCTTATTCTTCTATAACAACCCTAAAACCTAGGAGTTTGGAAAGATAGGAAAAACAGGTCAAATGAATATGATAAGTCCTCCTTCATAACAAAAGAAGGCATTCAAAGGATGTCCAAGGTGCTCTTTAGGGTTTTTCAAAACAACATTGCTTCACCTACACCAAAGGGAGAAATGGTTAAAAATATTAGTGTGATGGAGCCTAGGCTTCCTATTGCAGTCAAATGTCTTAAAAATGATCAAATGCTGAGCATAGGTTCACTGTTGAGAAAATTAGGTATCAAACTCCAAAAGATTCTAAGAAGACCAAATGGAAAATGTGTTGTAGGCACTTGCAGAAAATCAGAAGTGGCCAATGGAACACATGGCATGGTATGATTTGCTTGAACTCTTTTTCAAAATAAATATGTTATTGCCTAAAAAAAATTAGTAAGGAGGTGAAAGGACATTTTTCAGGTCACCTGCAATCAAGAATGCCAAAAAGGATAAAAACAATGTTTAAAGTTTGTCAAACACATGCCAAAGACAGTTTTAACAGTGCCCACACTTTCAAAGGTAAGAATGATGAAAAGGAAATCTACATCCCCTCAACTAGCCTTCACCACAAAAGAAGAAAATATCCCTAGAGAAAGCCTTTAAAAACCCCTGCAAAAGATATAAAGGGTATCAATCAAATGAAAAAATGGTTGAAAACATATTAAAGTGGGTTTATAAGTTTAATTTATTTCTCTCAAGGGGTATAAAGGCGTTTTAGTTTCATTTCAAACTCATTCAACACTTGGTGAAGAGAAAAAAGGTTTCAAGAGAAAAATAGAGTTTTTTTTTACCGTTTTTGGGCAAGTTTTCTGGCGCTATGCAAATCAGTGGCGCTACATAAAAAGGGGATGGCACTGCACTAATCTGTCCTCTGCTCGTTCAAAACAATATGACGCTATGCAAATTTGACCCAGAACTGCGCTAATTGTGGGTGTTGCACAAACGCGAGCCCGACTCGCCCAAAGACTGAATGCTGCTGCACGGGCCCAGCGTTGCGCTAACCCATGGGCAGGCCTACCAGTGCTGTGCTAACAGGCCGACCCAACACCTCAGGCAGGGCGCCGCGCAAACGCAGAGAATCTCCAAAGGAGAAAAATCTTGCCTTAAGGTCAAATTTTTGTCCTCCATTTCTTCTCCAAAGGTTCACCAAAAGCTAACACTGGTAGGTGACCCTCCCTCCTTGTCCCCAAGCAATTTTCAAAATTGATTTTAGTATTTTTATGGCTTTAAAGTTCAAACCCTAGGTGGGTAAACCCTAGGACCTTCATACAAAACAAGCCTTTATTTTTAAATCTCCTTAAAATGAGTTTGATGTCATGTAAGGGTAAGTGAATTAAGGTGGCTGAAATACACCTTTGAGAAAATCCTCCTTAAGCTACAAAGCTACTCAATCATAAGAACCCTAGCCTCCACTTCACTCGTTCACCAAAGTTGACTTCATCACCATTTTCACCTTGCTTCACCAAACCCTAGGTTGTCAACCAACATCTCCTATCATCATGTCAGGAGCTGAGAACAACAGTAGCAGTGATAAAGGTCAAAGGCCTTTGAGACCAAAACATAAGGGAGGAAAAGCCAATAGATTGGAACCTCAAAGCACAGTGGCCATCACCTCCTCTCCTAGGATCTTGTCATGTTTTTAGAATGCAAAATGTTTTCAATTCTGTGAGAAGGTCAAACAAGTGAAGAGCCACCCTTAGCTTACAAGGCTCCTCATTCTCAACTTACACAAAAAACACTCAAGCCTTGCAGGAGTGGATTTTGAGATCTCAACAGGTGCCATCTCTGAGGCCATAGGTATCCCTGCTGTAGGTGAGAAGTAGTTTAAGAAGGGAGAATTGGACAAAGATTTTTTAGAGCCCTTTATCAAAACAAGGTATAGAGGAGGAAGCAAGACACTTTTCCCTTTCTCACACCTCAAACACAGATTTTCACCCTTGATGTTGGTTATCATGAAGTACTTCACCTGTGAGGGGAGATACTCCAGGCTCTATTCCTACCATTTCAGACTCCTCATGAATTTCACATAGGTCAAGATGCTCAAATTGCCCTATTATCTCTATATAAGTATGGAGAAGATGTATTCTATTGTTCGGAGGAGGAATCCATCCCAAAAAATGAAAATCTTATTCCACCATTCCTTGATCAATATGGTGGTATTAGATTAGTTGGAGTAGCAGGCTATACCGTGGGAGGTATTCATAGCACATGAAGTCTTCACAACCCCCCAGCCTCCTCCTCAACCAAACTTTCCCTCCTCATCTGCACAAGTGCCCTCACCCCGAGAAAATCTCCCTTCTTCCCCTTTTATTGATGCATCAAATGAAGAAGATGACAGTGGAAATGATGAACAAGGTGATGACAGTAGAGGTGATGAAATCAGTGAGGTAGGGATAGAAATTAATGAAGAAGAGAAAGAGGGAAATGATGGTGAAGAGGAGGGAAATGAGCACAACAGTGATGAAGACAAAAACAGTGACAATTTGGAGGGAGGCAGTAATGACAATGATGCAAATGAGTTAGCCCAAAGTGAAGAAAAGTATGATGCAGATGAACAAAGTGATGACCAAGAATATGCTGATGAAAATGAGAAGGCTGATAGTAAAATAAATAGTGAAAAAAACTCTGCCACTATGGAATAGGATGCTGGAGGAAATGAAGAGGTTGAAAGTGAAAATGACATGAGCCTTGAAGGAGGAGAATCCAACAATGAAACAAAGGATGAAGAAGAGGTAGAGGAGGAAGATCATAGTGAATATGAGTTTGATGATAATGTTGGAAACCAAGAGGATCATGATGAAGTAGAGTCCATGGAAACAAATGATGAACATAAGGATGAGTCAGCAGATAGTGAGCAAGAGGTATAAGACATGGAAACAAAAGAAGAGAATAATGATGAAGAAGAGGGTAGTGAACATGGTAGTGATAAATATGAGGAGATTGACAGTCAAAGGGATAATGTGCATAACCATGAAAATTGTGAGCAAAGTCATGTGGATAACGGTGATTATATGGAAGAGGGAAATGATGAGGCAAAAACAGAATTAGAAGAACAAGATAGTGACAAAGAGGAAGAAAATGATGGGACAAGGAGTGAGAAACAAGACAACAAAGGAGATAGTCATGACTATCATGACACCAATCAACCTCATAGTGATAATGAAAATAATAACAGTGCAGGGAATGATGAAGAAATAGACCCTAGTGATGAACAAAACCAAAATGAAACAAGTGCCAGGACTGATAGTACAAATGAAGACCAAAGCTACAGTGCAGAAGGCAGTGAAGGAGGTAATAATGATGATGGTGTTGAGGGTCAAGAAGGCAATGATCAAATAGGGCATGTGATCACTAAAGAGGATCATAGTAAAAATGAAGAAGATGATGAAAAAACCAAGGGTCACAGCCATAATGAAGACACTACCAAAACCACCATCACTCCTCTTGCATACACCTACAAAATAGGGTCAAGGCATGTGTTTTCTGTTTCCAAAGGGCAAGGGACCATGCCATCCACCTCAACTCAGCAAATTGACAAAGGTAAGAAATAGATAAAGGTAGAAGAGGAGGACCCTAGAATAGAAAGGGAGTTTGAACTTATCCATATAGACAATGATGAAAAAAATGAAACAATAATTTAAAAGTCCCTCCTCCAAGACAAGAATGCACAAATAAAAGACCTAGAAGCTGAGTTGGAGAGGGCAAAGAATGCCATCCACTTCTATCAGATGGAAAATAAGAAAATGAGTGCCCATCAAGCCATATATGAGGCTAGAGAACTCAAAGCCCAGAAATAAGCCCAAAGAGCACAAGTGAGACTAGAAGAATCCATAGGCCCATATGAAGAAAGTGAAGGTGAAGTGGAAAAACCTAGGAAGAGGCCAAAAACCATAGGGTTAAGGAAAGCATTGGAAAAACAAAAGGAAGAGGAATCAACCCTAGCAGAGAAACTTTCCCTAAATGAACTCCTTGCCATGGAAATTGAACATGATCAAGAATCATGGCTTGAGAGGGCAATTATACACCTAGAGGCCAAGCTGAAGAAGGCAAATGAAGGCTTAGAGCTGCAAAGAAAGATGACCCAACATTATAAAGAGAAAAACAAGTTGGTTTGTGCCAAATTGAAGGAAGCCCTCCTTGATGTCCAAACCCTAAGGGAGGAAAAAGAGCATGATAACCTTGGAGTTTTGGCTGAGTCTTCTCAACAGGTCTCCCAAACCCCTTGAAGAAGATCTCCACCAATTTTGAGAAAATTTGGATAACTTTTTTTTTTATGATTTTAAAGGCTCATTAGTGCAGCACCATTGGCGCTACGCTAATACATGGAGAATACAATACATGGAGAATCCTCAGGAGGAAATCTCAACATTTTTGGATTTATCACACCTAGCACATTATTCTCACCAAGTTTCAGAAGATTTGGGGTAGGTTTGACCCCTTAAAAGGTCAAAAAGCACCTAAATTTTCACCATTCTGCCTCTATTTCAGACTTGGCGCTGCGCTAATGGCAGTCTTGGGATTTTGATATTTTTTCTAGACTACAGGAGCTGTATCAGAAAAATACAATAATTTTTGGAAATTATACTCATCAGGCTTTCCAACGAGCCATCACAGAGCCAAATCCGACATCGGGAAGGGGTGCAAAACTTGGTTTCAAAAGAGCCGATTTTCTGCTAAAAGTCGCGCTGCACAAATGCATTGTTTAGTGTGTTTTGGACCAAAAGTCAACAAAACACACTCATTTATTGAAAAATAATATTTTAGTATTTTTTGAGGCAAATCACTCTATAATTAGGTGCAAAAAGTTATTTTAGCATTTATTTCATGAGATATTTTGTGCCTTGGGCCTTGCATGGTCTCTTAGGCATAAATGACATTTATGGGTGATTTTGACTTTTTCCAACCCTATCTAGGGTTTTTTCCCTCCTTTGCTAAGTTAAATAGAGAAGGAGGGCTTCATTGTAAATGTTGGCATTTGATGAGCTTTGAGAGCAATACATGGTTTTTATGAGCTTGGAGAATAAATTGGTGTTGTGGAGTTTATGAATGGCTTGCTTGGACTGATGGTGGAGAAGCTTGTTTGCAGGATCCCTAAGCTTGGTTAATGGTGATGTATTCTTAATTTTTTCATGTTTTATTTTTATCATTATGTTTCATCCTTCTTTGTTGTAGTAGAACAGAAAAGTATAGGTTGAGAAATTCTCTTTGAAGCTCCTTAGTCCTCTTGCCTTCTATTGCCTTGATGTTTTCCTCTGTTGGGTCATGCTTAAGGAATTATTAACTGCTCCTTAGGCCCACCTAAAATTGTTTGTTTCATTAATGGATTAGTATGCTAGTTTACAAATATGCTTCATGGTAAGCCTTGCTTATTTGATGCTATCTAAACTCTGTCTTGAAACCTCTCTTTGAAGTACTGCTTGTTAGGTTAAGTCAAAGAGGTCTTGTTTTGATCTTGCCCTTTGTCCATGCCTATCAGTTTGCCTCAAAGTTATTTATAGCTTGATTTATGATTTTTAGGAGTGCCCTCTTCATGGATTAAAGTTATTTGTGATCTTAAGTGTTTTCTAAAGCTTGAAGGTGAAATCACTAGAAGTTAAATGAGTTTCTCGTCTTCTATATTTCATTGAAATTGTTTATCTTGAATGGTTATTGGTTTAAGTATTTTCATTGAGCTTAATGGTTTTCCCTACCTCATGAGTTGGATTTTTTCTTATCAGTATTTAATACCTCCTTGTCATAGGTATTTTACAAAGGATTCTTGATTTCCCTTTGCCCTTCCTTATTCACCAACTTGATGTCCATCCCACTTCACACATAACCTTAAGGATCCATTAAAGTTCCTAGATTGGCCCTGTACTACACTCTGATTCATTATTGAGATATCCATGACTTTCATTGACTCCATAGAACAATGATTTAAATACCTCTCACTCCACATATTCTACCTATTCATCTTACCCAACCAAAACAATCAACAATCCCTACACTTAACAACTAGCCTAAAATCAACCATCTAAAGCAAACAAGATCACATCCTTTACATATAATAGAGAGAGCCCTCTCTGAGTCCAGGAAGGCTAGGTCCTAGGATTCCAAAGACTGCTCTGATGTTACCCTATCATTTGGTCTACCAATCTTCCAAATCACGGGACACTAACACTTCTGTCAGTGTTTCTTTCTGTGTACTAATTCCCCTGAGCTGGATGGTAAGGTCCTCCCTGGTGATATGCTGGCACCCTATTGGTCAAATTTTGCTGAGGCATATGATGAATTTGAAAACTGGGTGGAGACATGTTCTGGGTAGAACTGTAGTTGTATCTAGGGTTCTGACCGTTGCTGCCTAGGTAACCTTGGGTTAATGACCCAATTAGCCCGTCTGCAGAGTTCGACGTGCCTGGAAATTCTTGATAAGTTTATAGGTGCGGGGCATTAGGAAGGATGTTATAAATGTATCCTGATTGCGTATAAATCAACTCAAGCTTCTGGAATTTTCTGATTGCGTCCTCTTTGAATGTGGGATTCTGTTGCGCCACATCCTTTGAAATCTCTACCGTAAGAGTTTTCAAGAACAAATATAGGAGAAACCAGTCGTCTATTTTAGATTTAAATACACTGCGATGCCGCCTCCATTCATGGATATGGTCCAAGATATGGATGGCGGGGGTTTGTCTAAAATGCGTTAGTAATTCCATTCCAGAATCATGGTGAATGGGTAACTAAAAATATGTTAGGAACGCAACATCGAGGGCACTAAAGGTTCCATGTGAAGCTGAAGGTTTCTCCACATACCACTTCGTGGCTACTCTTGTAAGAGTGAATTGAAATAATCTTAATCGAATAGTGTCGTAAATGATACTGTTCGATGAGCACCATAGGTGAAAGGTCATGAAATGATTACCTGGGTCTTCTGCTTGCTTGCCTTCGAACTTTGGTATATCCGAAGGGAGTTTCATGGGCATGAGAGGCCATGTAGGATCGTGTGTAATGGGGTCATTCATTAGCTTGGTTAAATCGGTCAGATTCAACGAAGCAAAGAAAGGTGACTGAGAGGTTGACGCCATTTCAATGTGTGAAGACACAAAGTTCTAGTTAGAATGAGGGTTAGTCTGCGACATACCCTGCTGTGTATTCAGCTGGCTTCCGAAATGGGACACACTCCTCTTCCCCCTTGGGGTCATGGGCGGAGTGGTGTGTGGTGTGGTGTTGGGAGACCAAATAGGGTTCCCAACTACGGCTGCCTTGATAAAGGACGAACTGATTATGGTGGCAACGTTCCATCTTTGAGGCCTGAATGGTGAAAGACCTGGAACCCCTCCCAGTAATGGGGGGAGGTCCAAAATACGCTTGGATCGACAAGGTTCTGTTGGGACCTGTTAGATGTCACCCAAGTTTGGTTTTGAAAAAATTCGAGAGGATAGAATCTATGATCAAATAAAAATTCTTGTCACATACATAAAACAAAGCGAAAAATAAAATAAATTTCCCTCTAAATTAATCTATGTGATCAAGTAATATAAAAAAGTGGTTTTTGTTCATTTGTGTATGATACTCAAAATCCTAGAAGACATATACATCCTCACACACTCAAAAGTAACTATGCCTTGAGAATATTTCTTGCGAGTGTTGGCACAACGTCCCGTAAGAGTTGGCAACGCCCCCAGTCAGCCAAAGAGAATCCACCAAGGTAAGGGTAGAGGGTCTGGCAGTTGCCTACACTGCCACCTATAGGGTAAAGGTTGCCCTAGTTTTTGGCCACTAAGATCCACAGTCCCACGTGAGCGTTTGAGTCTTGGGCTTCTTGGTAGTCATCTAACAGTACTGAGTATCAGCTGGGTCAGGTAGCCCCAACTGATACCACACGCACTACGCCTAAGCTTAACCCCTTCTGAAACGGGTCTCTGTCGTGCTCGGGTTTTCTTTGCTGTGGGTTGATAGGTGGATTTGAAGCTGCCTAAATACACAACTTCTATGTTTCAATATGAAGTATGATCAAGGCGGATTATTGGATGCCTACCCCCTTGATCCTAACTTAAGCTATAAATTATTTTGTGGCCCCTGTGGGGAGAATTTAGTGAGGTTGGTTAAGTTAGTTTTAGGTGTCTTTTATTTTCTTAGTGGGTGAGTGTTTGTGAGCAGAAAGTGGACAAGCACATAGTTTGAACGTGTGTATATCGATGATCCTTTACAAAATCCCCTATTTAAACTATGTTGTATTGTTCTTGGCTCAAATGGAAAACATGTGCGGATAATGGGCCGCTTTCCATTTTTCCTAGTTAATCTATGTGACTAACTATAGGGAGATGGAAAATTGTGAATAGGGAGTGTTCATACAATTACCTAGGATCATCGGAGGGTGCAAAGGTAGCAGAGATTACTTGCTCTTCTATAAACAATTCAATTCTAGTCCCGAAATTCCTAGTGTAAAAATTGAACTAAACTGAAAACTTCTACACTAGAAAAAAGAAAAATAGCTATGCATGCATGGTCTTGGGCCATTTACTTGGGCTAGTTATCTAGGTGTGTAAGTACCAAAATTTTCAAAACATAATTTTTTTCGGAATGAAAGATATTCCCCCCCCCCCCTACTTAAACTATGTGTGAACTTTGAAAAAATCAACTTGAGGTAAAAATGACACTAAGCCTACAGAAAGCAGCTAAAAGTGAGTTTTAACAAGCTGCGGGGCACCACAACTAGTGTTGGTAGGTGTATTATGGGCTGCCAAGAACCTTACAAGAAGAAAAAGACAGAAATTAGGGAGAAATTTCTCATTCTGTAAATTGCGAGCAAAAGGCTGAGACAGGTGCGCTCTCTGCGCGCGGGTCAGCTATGAATGCACGCCTTGTGCGTTCGTGAGGAAGAAACGCGCGCAAATACCCGCAAGTAAAATTTTTACGAGCTTCTCTTCTTCAATCTGTCACTTGGGATGAACTAGCGACTGCAAGAGAAATCAGGGGAAATTCAACTCCACTCCATAGCATAGACAGAGGTCTCCTGCAAAAAGAGGGCACAACCATAGTAACTTGGTAATAAAACGTTAGTGGAGTCGCCAATCCTGTTTGGTGTGTTTGGTACATGTATGTACGAAATCACACCAGCTTAAGGGGTGTGGTTTACCCTGTTAAACTATTGGTAAGATGCATAAAGAGGTGGAGTCAATAAGCATACTATATAGAGGAACAAGCATTCAAATGTAAACTAAAAATTAAACTAAAACTAAACATAAATAAACAGAAGCTCTGAATGAGTCAAACGACAGAAATAATGAAAATGGTGGCTCTAGGCCCCTCTTATTGAGCACTGGTAGTAAGAAGAGTGATACTTTACCCTCTTGCCAAAGGGCTCCTAGACAATGGTTCTAGGTCCCAGTGCAAGGATGTTTTTATCCCAAGCTTTCCTCAGTGCAGTTTCCCTCTATCTCTACTGTGTTGGACTGAAATTGTTGGGTGGCCAACAATTAAGTCCCCTCTATCTTCAGCTCCGGGTCACACACTGCTGGTATTTCTTGGCCAATTCTGGCCAACATAACAATGTGATTACCCATTCTTCATCTCATGGTGGTCTCATATAGGGGATTTCAAATCCTCCCTTCCCTCTCTTGGTACATGGAGGATGGTGACCCAAGAGCGGGGTATGATTCCTTTGTGTGCTCCAAATATTCCATTGTGTGTTCACATAGTGTCTAAGGAGGCATTGGTGGCTGTCCTTAGGTGGCTACAAGTAAGGCATCACTTGTTCTTTTCTCTATGTGGTCCCGGATAGCGATATTTTTCCACTCTCAGGAATGCATGCATATCGGGCTAAAAGGCATGCAGAAAGTGCTCTTCTCGAAGGATTATGCATGCAAATAAAATATAGGACTAGTTCAAATTTGATTTTCCTCAGACCTTAGATATTTTTAAATACTTTCCAGATTTTGTAATGTCTTCCAGCCCTGTAAATATTTTGGCTTGAAAGTAATTACTGTCATCTTCTACTATATGATTTGCCAGTTTTAATAGCATGGTTAAAGCCTTCTCCGATGGCCTCGTAACATGACTTCAAAATCTGGTTAAATGTTATTACCCACGGTTTAAGTGGAGTTCTGCTCCACCAAACGGTAACCGCGGGTTTTGGGGGTTCGCATGTGACCATCCCCTACCCATAACATTAAATTTGCGGTTAGCCACTGGTGGGAATTATGGGAGCGCCCTAAATTTGTGTGGATTTCACTAAAATAACTCCAGTTAAGTGGAGTTCTCCACAATTAGTAGAGCTTTTCTAGGTGTTACTGGGAAAATGAGCTGGGGGCCCATTTTTCACCCATTCTGAGTGAATGAAGAGTCAATCTAGACTAATTAGAGCATTATGGAGCCACTAGTGCAAAGAAAAAATCCATTAGAGGCCTATAACTACATGTATTTGCAAAATTTTGAGCATAATGAAAGATGCACATGCCATTGGGAGCTGGACCAATAGATGGAGCCTAGGAGGGGTGAAATGCTTCATCATTCCTACTATGTAAATTTTATGTGGTGACTTATTTCTCTATTTTTCACTGTTGTTCAATGTATTTTGTGCTTATTTCATGCTTCTAATTCACTAAAATCGTCTACAATTCATGGTTAAAATCCCCAATCTTCAATAAAATTAATGACACAAGTATGCACATGTTTTATAACTAGAAAGACACTTAGCATAGCAAAAATAATACAGTCGTTTCAGATAAATCACTACATGAGAAGGCGAAAACTGAAACATAAACCAATTCATTCTCTTGTTTGATTAGGTGCTCAAAATTATGCCCAAAAATGAAAGTTGTCGGAATGGTGTGAAACCTAAAGTTCCACATAGATCTCATCGTTCTGAATCCAGCACAACTCGTTTTGCGGAAAACCGACACTGTATGCTCCCAGAAATGTGTTCTCTTTGCTTTGTCAAACATGCATTTTTTTTTTTAATGTAGGACAACCCAGTCAGCAATTCGTACAACTAATTGGGCATGCCTACCTGGTAGGGTGGCTATGCATACGATTTTTTTCCTCCAATGAAATATGTAGTGCCAAGTGGCACATTTTCATTTGGTCTAATTGGCGTGATTTGATTGGTTTTATGGAGGCTAATCACAAGCTTCCATATGGCCCAGCCAGGGGCCGCCACGTGGCAGCCCAAGGGTCACCAAAATTGTGGTTATAGTCTAAGAAGAGTGGGTGGGGGTCGAACGCGCGACCTTCAAGCATCCAACACAAGCCGTTACCAAAACGCCATTTTTTGTGTCTTAACATAATATTGTCATGACATATATTTAAAGTTTAATGTTTTGAAGTTTGGGTGTGGGGGGCAAGGTCTACTCCCAGCCCTAGTCACCGCTTGGGGGCGGGAAGCTAGCCCGACTCCTCTCCCCCACTACCCACTAACCACACCATGTGACATTCCGTTAGACCACCACCGAACCGCCAGTTTGGCTAGCCGCCCAGAGTAACCACCTTGCAAATCGTGCCATGTGTCCGCTGCTTTGTGACCACCGAAGGTTACAGTAACCGTCGGCCCAAATTATATATATATATATATATATATATATATATATATATATATATATATATATATATATATATATATATATATATATATATGCGCCCAAAATGGTAATGTTGATTTTTTAGACTTTAGGCGTTATTGGGCAAGCCTCGACAATTTCGCCCAGAAATTGGGAAATTTGGTGCCCAGTTAGTAGATTTGGGGGCGAAATTGTACGATGGTGTCGGATATGGAGGAATTTGTGGAGCGGTTAGTGCAAAAACTTGGGGAAGCCATAAATTTCTTAGTTTTTGACCAAATTCGAAGCATAAAGAGGCTACACGTGCATTTTTGGGTATTATGGAGCCATTGGAACAAGTTTCAGATTTGTTTTATCAATGTAAACATATGTAATAACAATTTTGAGCATAATAGAAGAGGGTCAAGCCATTGGAAGATGGACCAAGGAGACGTAGCCCACGCGGGGTGAAATCCTTCATCATGTGATGTTGTGTTACTGTTTAAGATAATGTTCAAGTTTGTTAGATGATGTTGTCCAATTTTATTTTTTTATGTTAATTTGCTCAAGAAATTCACATAAAAACACATAAAAACTCATGGTTAACTTGAAATTCACCTCATAATCCTCAAGCACTTTGTTTATATTCTGAATGTGAATTTAGCACAATAAACACTAATTTTCACATTCAGATCAAGTTGGCATGAGAGCACTATGTTTACTTTCACAATGAGGATTTAATTGTTTTGCAAGTGTTTAAATGCTTACTAGGTTGAAGCTCAAGAGAGGAGAAGGAAAGCTTGTGGGTGCAGGTTCTCAAGTTGGAGCAAGGAGAAGGAGGGAACAGTTACCACAATCTCCACCAGAAGATTCAACTCTAATTGCAGTAGAGGCTTTAGTAAGAATGTCTAATGAAGGAGGAAATGATAACATGACAAATTATGAGAAGGCTTTTAGGAAGGATTTCTTTGACATGACAGAGATGGTGAATGTACTCTATGAAGAGAGGAATACAAGGTTGCAGAGTGAAATCTCCAGGCCTCCAAGAGGAGGAGGTAATGGAAATGGTGATAAGATACCATCTACTCTACCATCATCCTAACCACCATCTTCACCTTCATCTTCATCCTCTTCCACTACTACAATCCTTACTCATACTCATCAACATACCTCAAAAGGAATTGGTAAAACACCTTTGTTAAAAATTAATATTAAATTTGAGTTGCCTATGTATAATGGTGAAATGAATGCAGATAATCTTGAAAATTGGATTCGTCAGTTGGAGGTCTATTATAGGATTCAAAACCTTCAAGATGATGATACAAAGATTCAACTAGCTTACTTGGCATTGGAGGGTGCAACACTAGTATGGTGGGAAGCCAAGACAAAAGATGAGATAAAAAAAACATGGTAATATGTCAATCTCTTGATCTAATTTCATTGCTGCAATTAAAACAAAATTCTACCCTCTAGCATATATGCAGAAAGGAATAATGAATTAGCATAACTTTAGACAACTTAAAGGTCAAAGTGTGAAATATTACACCAAAGAATTTAGAAGAATAACTCTTATGTTATGTGTTTATTTGCATTCACAAGACACGTTGCTGAAGTATATGTTTGTGCTCAACCTAGTGTTCCTAAATTGAGTTCATTAATTTTCAACCAGGATTGGTAAACTGCTGAAGTGTGGTGCACTATATGTGCCTAGGTATTTGTTTCTCACTACGTTGTGTTTAGTGTTTTTATGATGTTTTTGGTTTTATGGTTTTATGTTTGAAAAGGGAAAGAACTAAGTGCTGGTGAAAAAAAGCTATTGGTAATTTAAAACAGAACAAAGCCTAAACTATGGATGACAAACAACAAATGCAAAGCTTGATAATGACTTCATTGCAAGAAAATCAATCACAACATGAGCTTGAACTTATCCAATTCATTCATTAAAGGTGTGTTGGAAGAGCTTGAGAAATGGACAAGTTAAGTGTAAATGAAGTTCGCCTAAATAAACAATCAACTCACAATATTACAAAATGATTATTTGTAACACAGTAAGGTTTCTATTCTAGATTAACCTATGATTTTGAAGTTACCCTATTCTGCAACTTGACTTATCACTTCTAGGCCTTATAAGTTTGAAATTTTCTAAAATGATGCTTGGGAGGAAGGCTATAAGTGAGTTTGTAAAAGATTTGCAGAGTGATCAAAGCCTTAAACTGATATTACTAACCCCTGTTCACGTGATGATGTATCAATATAAATTCAGAACAAAAGTAAGTTTGTAAATAATGAAGGCCGAGAGACTAATTTTGACAACTAATACTAATTGAAATACAATGGATAACCTAGGCTAGAAAGCGGTCTATCAATTTTAAAAGACAGTGACTACAACTTAAATTAGAATGCCATTAATATTTTCTTGAAACAAAATGAACTGAGACTGAACTAGAGTGCTTCTAATCTACTTGAAGTACAGTGAACAGAGTTAAATTAAAATGCCATTATCAAACTGGAAATGTAGTGACAGAGCTGAACTAAATGAAATCAACATCTGGAGTGCTATAACTAAATTAACATGCAACTAGTCTATGGAATTCTACAGCCCATCTTGTTCAATAGGAATGATATTTTGGAAGAGTTTGTAAAACAAGTCTGGCTGTATTATTCAATGCAATTGAACATAAACATAAGATTGAAAGCAAATACAACTAGAATCTAAGACACCACAGCTGTTTCTTATTCATTGTTAATGATGTTTTGGAAGAGTTTGTAAGAGTAAGACCGACTGTGACACTTAGTGTAAACAAGTTTAAATCATAAAATTCGAAAGGAAATACAACTAAAATCTACAACACCACAGCTATTCCTTATTCATCGTGATGATATTTTGGAAGAGTTTATAAGAGTAAGTATAGCTGTGATGATTAATGTAAACAAGCATGAAACATAAACTTCAGAAACCTACTTAAGCTAGAAATGAAAAACGAGAGTAAAATACTTATCTAAACCGTATAAACAAGGCTGCTCAGGTAGCAGGGGCCCTCTACCACCGGAGTAGCACGAAATCTACTTCAATATTGACTCAACGCTTTCAAGGAAATGGTACTTCTTTCATTAAAAGAGAAATTACTTCAAAAACAGAGTGTTTTCGGAGTTCTGAAATCTAGCAATCAACCACAAAATCTAACAAGTTTACATAACTGTCTTGAGATAACCTAGGGATAATTGTCTTTCCAAATAAAAACCAAACTAGGACTCTGATGGTGGTCACGTAATATAATTAAGGACATCTGGACTGTCCTTGTCCTATTAGGAGTCTCTCTCCTAGTTTGAGTTCCCACGTGCATAACCACCTACAGAATTCCGTTCAAACTTCGTGGAGAGAAACAAATGATGAGGGAATGATGTGGAATACGACCATATGTGGTTTCCTCTGAGATGACACCTGGAACCTGCGTAGACATGAAGACAGCTGCAAAATCGGCAACTAGCTACAGAATGTCTGCATTCTGTAGCTAGATCTAGTTCAAAAAATACTACAATGACAAAATCATAAAAACATAGCAAGTTAGTCATGATATATATTCTTAAAGAAATTTTAACTAATTCTACTAATCATTTGAGCCTGTGATTAATAATGGACAAAGGAAATGGAGTGGAATGTGGTGGAAGAAGAACATCTTTGGAGCTCAACATACCCCCATTGCTAGATTCTTGCATGTCCTCATGCAACTATTCCATGAACTCTGAGACCTCTGCAAGGACATCCAACCCTCTTCTTCTGCTTTGCCTGGTAGTCAAATGCATTTTGGGCTTCCTTATGACTAACTTGAATCTCAAATTTGTGAGTGCCCTGGTTAACTTTTTATTTCTCTTCTTCAATTTTTCATTGGCCTTGTGTAACTTTTGCATTTGTAGAGACAAAGTTGAATTCATATAAGTTTTCAGTTTAACTTGCTCTCTCAGAATTTCATTCTCATTCTTGATATGTCTGTTGAGTATTTCTAAATCATATTTATCCCTCCTTAGGATATCAACTGCAGATTTTGGTGGACTAGGAGTTCTGTCTCTTCCTTCTGAAGCTCTTTTCTCTAATGTCTCAACATAGTTGTAAATTTCTTGCTGTGCAGGGTCTATTTCAGGAGCTCCTTCATCAAAATCCTCCTCAGTAGGTGTTTCTTCGTCCTCTATGTTTATGACTCCATTTTGTTTAACCTTTGTTTTCTTTGGTATCCCTCTAAGTCTGTGGCTCCTTCTCGGTTGAGATGGCCCTTCTCCTTTCTCTCTGGCAAATTTTCTTATTATCCTCTCTTTCTTGAGCTGCTTCTTAATCTGAGTCAATTTCTCAGAAATCATTTCTTCACTGCTTTCTTGTATTGTTTTACCAGTTTCAATTTTGGAGGTTTTCCATTTTCTGCTTCTTTTTGTAGGTTTGTCTTCAGGTGGAGGTTCCTTGGGTTCTTCAAAGTGATTTCTCACTAAGAATTCTTCCCAATTATCTCCCATTTTTCTCAAATGATGTTCAATCAAAATTTTGACTAAACCATGGTGGTATAAGGTTGTTTCCAGAAATTGAATTCTCTTTTGAACACTTGAGGCCATTTTCTTTAAACTATGAAGCAAGAAAAAGGGAAAATTGAGTTCTTCTTCTAGGAAATGCATTATCAAGTGATGAATTTTTGCAAGATAAGCAACATGTTCCTCCATTTGTTCTTTAGTGTAGAGCTAGGGATACCCTTTTTAAAAATGGTGACATCCATACTTGGTGACTTGAGTATCTGCTTCCATGCTTCGTTATGAAATTCTCTATTCTTGAACCACCTTTCTCCTTGTCTGGGAAATTCGGTTGCTTCTGCAATGAAGGCTTTAGTAATGGTGAATTTGATATCTCCTATCTCGACCTTAGCTCCATTGAAGGATCTTGCAAACGTTTTGGTCACCTCTTTGTGAAACCCACTGATTTTTTCAAAGAATTGCAACCACCCTGCTTGCTACAACATTTCTCTGACTTGGGGATAACCTTCCAAGTACTTAGTGCCAACCGGTTCAGTCCTCACTATAAGACCCATCACTTCTCTTTCCAACCTTCAAATTGTTGCTCCTCTGTTCACAGTGACAATGGTTGTTTACCCTATAGACATTTCCTCTGTTTTACAGACTGAAATGGTTAAGAGTTGGCTACGGGAAAGAATGATATGGCGTGTTTGCGGAATGAATATAATGAGGTGAGGATGATGTATATGAGTTGAAAGATATCACAGAAGAAAAGACCGCAGAGATATTTTGTAACGAATTCAAAATCATCATTAAATGCTTTGGCCTAGTGACGTGACTAATCCAATCACTTCAACACTTTAACCGTTTAGATTTTTAAATGATGATCGGATATGGGATTTGAAATGGTGGAATAGAAGGAGTTTTATCCAAATTTTATGCGGGAGGTTTGTTAGGCATGATCAACAAAATTAATTAAAACAACTTTTTGAATTATTCATAACTTAACTATACTAAAATATGTCATGATATGTCATTATAATCAGAACTTTTACCTTTGCCTTTCCTCTGATTTTTTTTTGTGTTCTTCATATGCTTTGTTCTCTCACTGAAAATCATTAATTTTTGAGTCTTCATAACCTTCTTGATTTTGCTTGTTGTCATGGATATGCAAGATCATTTTATTGCAGATCAGGTGATTACTAGATAGTGCCTTCAGGATCCCTGGCTGCAGAATGTCTATCTGGTTGTAGAATTTCTGACTGGCTGCAGAATGTTTGACTGATTACAGAATGTACCTGTAGAGAACTTGAAACATGGAATGGAATGGCTTGGAGCATGAGTGGAATGTTGTATGGAATGAGTGAAGATGGATAATGAAATATGGTGTAATGGAATATGAATGAAGTAAATAATGGAGTGGAATGGATCACAACTTATGAAATGGAGTGAAGTATGAGAAGTGGCTTGCAATTCATGATATGTATTATTCAATTGCAAAAATACATCAAACTTTAAAAATCTGGAATGGAAATGAGGTGGACCATGGAGTGAAATGAATGAAGTGTGGATGAATGAATGAAATGGAGTATGGATGAATTAGTGAAATGAAGTATGGATGAATGAAATGAAATGGACCATAAGTGAAATGGATCTGCACTTATGATTTTGTAACAACTGCTTGCAGAAAAACAAATTTGAGAAGCTAAAGTGTCAGAAAGATTCTGATTTTCACTCTACATTTTCTGTATAAACATGCTAATCAGTGATTAGTTTTCATGTTTATACTTTATTTTATTTTATTTTATTTATTTATTTTTTATTTTATTTTATTTTTCAATAAAATGACTTCAGAAAATTCAATTAAGTTGATGAAGAAGAAAGATTCTTCTTCATTAACTTCACATCACTGTTTTCCTGGAAATTCTTGACAAATTCTTCTCTTGAAAGTGACTTATGATACAGCTTCAATCTATGACCATTCACAAGAAAAGTGACCTCTTCTTCATCTATTGTCCTGATTTTTATTGCTCCATTGTCAAAAAATTTCACAATTTCATATGGCCCAAGCCAATGTGTTTGGAATTTACCTTGAAAATATTTGAACTTTGAATCAAACAAGAGAGCCCAGTCACCTTCTTTGAACTTATTTTATTTGATGTACTTATCATGCCATCTAGTCCTTTGCTGCTGGACTATACTTGTTTTCTGAACTGCATCTTGTCTGATCTCATCCAATTCATTAATCTGCTCCAATTTGTGTTTTTGTGCCTCTGTTAGATCAAGTCCTAACTAAACTGCCATTTTAAAAGTTTGAATCTGGAACTCTATGGGAAACAAAACTTGCTTTCCATAAACAAGTTCATAAGGAGTATGGCTTGTTGTGCTTCTCCATGTAGTCCTATAGGCCCATAAGGCTTCAGGAAGCCTATCTTCCCAATCTCTTCTATGTAAATGAACAATCTTTGTTAAGATCCCTTCAATGACTTTATTAGTAGATTCCACTTGGCCATTTGGTTGTGGATGATAGGGAGTAGATTTTCTATGTCTGATTTTGTACCTCTCCATCATTTTTTCCACTAGCCTTGATGTGAATTGAGCTCCTTGATCTGCAAAAATTTCCCTTGAGACACCAAAACGAGTAAAAATATCCTCAAAAAGAAAATTAACTACAGATGCTTCAGTAGCAAAAATTAATGGCTTGGCCTCTACCCATTTGGTAACATAATCAGTGCAAAATAATATATATTTCTTTTGTCTTGATGGATGACTAATAGGCCCTACAAAATCCAAAGCCCATTTTTCAAAAGGTTCAATATGTACCTGAGGCTGCAATGGCATCTCACCTGAAGGAGAAGGTTTCCCTACCCTTTGGAAACTGTCACACCTTTTGACATACTCTTTAGCATCTTTAAAAAGGGATGGCCAATAGTATCCTAAATGAAGGACTTTATAAGTTGTCCTCTTATCAGCAAAGTGTCCGCCACAAGCTTCATCATGACATGCTTTGAGAATCTTAGGCATCTCATCTTCCCGAACACATCTCCTAATGATAAAATCTGGACCTGTCTTGTACAACTCATTAGCAACCCATGAATATTTTGCACTGTCATAAATGATTTTTCTTTTATCTCTTGCATTCATTATTGAAGGAAATTTTCCTAAAACTAAATAATTAGCAATGTTAGAAAACCAAGGAGTTTGGGTAGAAATTGCAAAAAGATATTCATCAAGAAATTGATCTTCAACTGGAGTGTCATCTTTGATGTTTTGGTGTCTAGATAGGAAATCAGCTACTGTGTTTTGTTTTCCAGGACTATCTAGAATGGTAATGTTGAATTCTTGTAAAAGCAATAACCATCTTATGACTTTGCCATTAGTAATTGATTTCTTCATTAAATATCTAATTGGAGAGTGATCTGTGTGAACAAAAGTTTCATAGCCTTTTATATAGTGTCTGAATTTGTTTATGGCATGAACAACAGCTAAAAACTCTTTTTCAATTACAGTATAATTTAACTCTGAAGGAGTCAAATTTTCACTTGTATAATAGATGGCATAAGGAATCAGGTCTTTTTGTCCCAATATTGCTCCTAGAGCTGTATCTGAAGCATCTGTTGAAATATGAAAAGGTAACTTCCAGTTAGGGCCCCTTAAAATAGGTGCTTCAAAGATTTTTGTTTTCAGGGTCTCAAAGGCTAACTGGCAATCAGGATTCCACTTGAATTCATAGTCCTTGGTAAGTAATTTGAAAAGTGGAGATGTTATCTTGGTGAATTTTTCTATAAACCTTCGATAATATCCTATAAATACGAGAAAAATCCTAACATCTTTTTGACAACTTGGAATAGATAAGTTAGAGATGACTTCAACTTTTGACTCATCAACTCTAATCCCATCCCCTGAAATGTGATGTCCTAAAACAATTCCTTCAGTAAACATCATAAAACACTTCTCATGACTAAGTGAAAGATTTGCTTCTTTACATCCTTCTCCTTCTCACCTGAAGGAGAAGGATTAGTTACCATCAAATTATAATTGCTGAAGGTGACATTTGGAAGACAAAATTTGAGACAAAACAAGGTTTGTTTGAATGGCTTGTTATTCCTTTTGGTTTATGTAATGCTCCTGCTACCTTCATGTGTGTGATGAATGATGTGTTGAGTCCATTTCTTGATGATTTTTTCATAATATACTTAGATGATCTCTTGATTTTCAATAAATCACTTGATGAAAATTTCATGCATGTAAGAAAAGTACTTGATGTTTTAAGGAAAGAAAAATTGTTTTTGAAGATATCAAAATGTGAATTTGGTAAAACTTCTTTGGTGTACTTGGGGAATATTGTTGGAGGAGGTGAGTTGAAGATAGGCCCCTCTAAGGTTGAGGTCATTTTGAATTGCCAACGGCCAAGACAGTCACTAAGGTAAGAATTTTTTTGGGAGCATCCCAATATTGGAATAATTTTATTGCAAACTTATATTCTATCGCAACTCCATTGAATGCATTGAATGGTGTGAAAAAGGTCTTCCAATGGGGAGCCAAGCAGCAAAAATCACTTGATGCTTTGAAATAGAAGATCAGTTTAGCCCTAGTACTTGCACTACCAGACTTGAGACAACCCTTTAAGATTCAAACTGATGCAAGTGACTATTGTTGAGCAGGTAAATCCCCTCCGTGGATAGAGGCAACCCCTCTAGCCCTGGAGTGGGTCTAGCAACAAGGGAACACGTTGGACTCCTGAATTCCTAGCTTATAAATGAAATATGAACTGGAACAGATATCCTACCTCAGTCTGATGATTTTTTCATGGTACGCGGTAGCGATCCTTCGATCTTTGTCTTCATGCCTTGTGCTCCGTGTTGGTGGTGATGTTCACGCCTCTACACAAATATCAAACAAACGATGACAACATACAATAATATACATTCATCTACAACTATTCAGCTAGTCAAGGAGAGCTAAACACTTTGCATATAAATGGAAACAAAGTTGGAACTAGAAACCAGTCATGTATTAATGATCGAGAAAAATAAGTTTACAACCTTATGCCTTGATGTTGTGGATCTCCTTCGACGAGTTCTGTTGGGGCACGTCTCAAGAATTTTTTTGGGATTGGACTTAATGAGGAAATGGGCCTAAACTCTCTCTTGATAATGGATTATTCTCTGCCTCCTTCTAGACACCAACTATAGTAATGACTGTTCATCTAGCTGAATCAATGTGAGGAGAAATAATCTATAGGAGAGGAGGAGGTGGTTTGGGATCCCTCATAAGGTGGAGGAGAGGTATATCCCTTTGGGGAGTTGCACAATTGTAGGAAACAACAAGGCAAAGGAAGGAACTTGACGTTATTCAGTTGAACAAACCATGATGACTCCTCTCACGAAGTTGTTAAGCATGGAAACTTCATTTCTAGTTTAAAAAAATTTCCAAAAAAAGCTCGGCGCGGGTGCCCTTTTGAGACAGAGTGCCAAAGGGCATAGGGCCCAGTGTTAATTTCTCCATGGGCGTGATTCCATAACTGCCTACCAGCGTCGACCCAAAATCACATGTTTTTGAAGGTCTGTTTGAGGAATGATCAACAGAGAATATGTTCTTGACATGCCAAGGGATGCAATGACACTTATAGAAAGGTATGAAAATACAAATAAGTCACTGAAATGGTCCTCCAATGTTCGGGATGGGGATTGTAGGGATGGTGCCAAAATATTGTGTAACAGATTCCCCCTAAAGCATGAGGTTCGAGAGAGAGGGAGGGGTGAAATTATTTATGAGAACATGCCCAAACCAAAATTCTGCCATCGGAAGACCTACAAGAACAAGTACAATTGATATCTTCGGTACATGAATATGTGGAATAGATGCAGCCATCCATAGAAGAGTACATATAAAAATATGATCTGAGGTATGGACGCAACCATCTAGTAAGACGGATCATCAAATAGACTCAGGTATGGTCGCAACCATCCAATCAGAAGAGTCATGCATATATTCATGATAAAAAAATTTGTCTCATAGCCTAGATTTCATCAGACAAAACCCAGGGTCTTGCGCTCCATCTATACCCGAACAAGTACAAATCCAAGCATGCGAATAAATGAACTAAAGTCGAACATGTGAGAAAATCACCTGATTACCAGCCAATGATGAAAGTTGTTAACAGGTGCAAGAGAAACCACCAATAATGACAATGGTCCTTAGGGTACCACTAGTACAATTCATGGTATGTGAACAGTGAGATGAAGTCGAACATTCGTGAAATCACTCAATCGAAATTATGAGACCTATCGTCGAATGCGAAGAACTTGCCATTGAGGCATGAAAGCTCTAAGGTACCAGAAGGGAGTCTCTGGATCATCTTCCTGGATAATGAGCTGAAGTCGATAGGAAGTGGCTGATCGAAGGAGGGCCATAATGTTTCCCACATTATCGACACGAGACAGAGGAATAAGATGATAGTGAATCAGGACCAAATAGAGGATCAAAGGTTGAAAAATGCAGAAGGAAACTTCTCTTGAACATATTGGCGAGACAACTTCGGAATTTGGCAGTATTTGACATCAAGGGATCTGAGGTCATGATGACGTGGCAAAGAGCAGATGAGAGGTCAAAACAAATAACCCAAATCCATGGAGGCAAAATGATGAATGTGGGATGTCCCCAACCCAACACGAATTGCAGACAAGTGTCATGTTCAAGAGTGACATACTGCTGACAAGACTGAGGACTGGTTCCATTTCCCCCCACCATTTATGGCGAGTACCCCAATTATTTTTTGGAATAAGCTTGAAGGCGATAGCATATGCTTGTCATATAATTTTTTCCTTCAGACAAATTCATCCTAATACATCTTACGAGCCCTAGGAAGGTGGTGTTAGTCTCCTATACCAATAGGTTTCATCTTTCATGATTGTCTTGATTGAACTATGGAATATGTTCAAACCTTCTTTCTTGATCAAAGGTGTTCCATATTCTTGAAAGCCAAAAAAATCAAAAAATTTAAAAATGTAAAGAGGGTATACCCTAAAAGAAAGATCAAAGGGTAAAAAGAATAAAATGGTCAAAAAAGAGGAAGAAATGAACCCCAAGCAAAAATAGACCAAGGAAAGTGTGCAAATCCAAATGCCACTACTATTTCATTTTTGTAATAAAACAATTGTGTGCAGCTTGTCCAACCTTTGCCACAATTCATGATTAAGTCAAACTGTTTAAACTTGGCTTAATCATATTTCAATTTCATGTTATAGATTAGAGAATAAATATCTAGCCAAACAGTTTAATCTTGGCAGATAAGTAGATAGGTAGAGTTAATAAAAGGTGCTCAACAGCTTAATCTGAGCCCTTGGATGTAATAAGGGTAGAATTAGATATATTTGCCTTGTAAAAAAGAAAAGATTGATAAGGGTTTGCAGGTCTAAATGCACCCTAATAAAGAAGAGAAAATGGTAGTGTTAAGTAGATAGGGTAGGTAGATGGTGCTGCAAAGTGTTATCTGATGAATGATGCTGCTACATGTTTTTGATCCTTTACTTTCATCACAAGTACTAAAGCAGGAAATACACTGGAAAATCACAGCAAGAAAGTCAAACTCATTAACCTCCCTCATCACTTTCCCCTCAAAAGTTTTACTAATTTCCCCCAAAGTACTAAGGTATTTGGAGACCAAAGGGGCTCAAGGCATTTCCTTGACTTCTGGAGGGACCGGACCCTCGGCCTAATGATCAAAAAGACCTAAGTACTTGAAATAATTCATCATTATAATCATTCACCTTCAATTTTTTCCTAAGTAAAATCCCATTTTTCTTAGGAAAATCATGCAAAATTTCCATAAAAATCCCTCAAAATAACTTACTATTCTAAGTTTAAGTGTTGGAGATAAAATGTTGCAATTTACTTCAGAAGTTATCACTTTCTTAGATGTGCCAAGTGTTTTGAGTTCCCTTGTCCCTTTGTCATATTGATATTTAACTTTATTTTACTAAATCCCTAGTAAAATGCCCTATCCTAAGTATATAATTCCTTTTTTATAAATACCCCAAAAACCCTTCTATTATAAAGTTTAACCAAAGTAATTATTTTCCCAAATATTCATTAAAAACCCCGCTTCACAAGCCCTTTGGTTAAATATATCTTTATATTATAATCCCGCCCTTATGGTAATTAAATAATGTTTATTTGTTACCATATAATAAAAATATATATGAAAAAATCAAACTTTAGACATACAATATGTATGTTTAAACCCAAAAATACAAAACCCGAAGTTTTATTTTCTAAACTAAACTTGGGAAAACCCCGTGCCAACGTGGCTCATCCACCTGGCATCTAACGCAGCCTTTTACTACCCGCGCCCAGCAAAACCCCGCCACAACTCCCTTTTTTCTATATAAACACGGGATTAGTTAGTTATCCGAATTAACTAATAACCTTACCCTCCACCTATTAGACGCCTCCCGGGGTGATTAGATTAAACTTTAAATGTTTTAAAACCCGACGGGCCCACACCTGAAACCTCCGCTTATTCCCCCATCACTTCAACCGTCGGATCAACCCTCCGCAGATCAACGATCCACGTGAACCCCACTACCCATCCTTTGTAAGAACTTTAACGAGCGGGAAACGGGTGGTATTTGAACAGTTCACCTTCCACGTGGCGATCACTTTGTGGAATCGCTGCCCTCCCGACTAATACCACCCTCGACCAAAAGCGGTGCGGGGTTACCGCTTACCACTTACCGCCCGACCTTCGCTCACGTCAGCCCGTACGTCGATGACGTCACTCCTCGGAAGAATAAAAAACCCTTTTAACTTGTAAATAAAGCCATTTTTCCGTGTTTTTCTGTTATTTTCGTTATTGAAAACGACAGCGCTCCCTGCTACAATTTTTCGAATTTCCACTGAAATTGACTGTGCTATTCGATTCACTCCAAGATTCCGCTGCACCCGTGTTCGAGTACATTCCCGCCATCACCTGTTACCTGTTACGAACCAGCTTTCTTCTAAAAAACAGGTATTTATCCCGTTCCGCCCGGACTGCAAGTAAAACTCGGTTTTCTTTGTTTTTCGCTGAATTAGTGATTAAAAATCATCACTGAATTCCTCCCCTGAGGTTTTAAAACTGTGTAATTGCTCCTTGAACCTACAAATTGTGCCAATTTCCTTCATTTTAGAAATCTCGCCTGGCCTGTGAGGAAAACCAAAAACCTCCATTTTGAATCCACAAGAACCAAAATGGAGGTCCCGGCAGCTCTGAATATCACTCCACTGAATGCTCCTCACCGTGAATTGGAATATTTACCTTTGATAGATGAAGATTTCCAAATTAAAGACTTGCATTTTGATGAAAGTCCCCTATTGAGTTATTGTCGCTGCAGAGACGAATACTCAAAGGGGCCAAGATCTTATAGGTTTGTGGGAATCCAATCTCCCAAGGTATCTCATCCCCTTCGATCATTTATTTCCAGTAAATCATCCATTACTTCCATTCAAACTACGATCCCACTCAAAAGGGCTGTAATAGCTCTTGATCAAAGTATTCTCTGTTTCCCATTACTCCCTGAGGCTATCAATGCCATGTTTGCACTTTGAACCCAGTACCAAGAACTAGCACCATTTTCCATGGAAGGATTGATTGAGAAGACCAGGCAATTAACTGCGTAAAAGCTAAAATCCATGTGTCGGAAGATTTCATGTTACTCGAGCATCATCCCAAAAGGGTCTCACTCCCTATGGTTTTTACTATTTCAATACATTGGGAAGACTCATTGTAAATATAATCATCTTTTGTCTTGGGATTCAACACGTGAATATGTGGATGAGATAACCTTGGCTTTGCTATCCATTTTTTACTCAGGGGCAACCTCCTCGTAGATCAAATATGACTTTGCTTCCTTCACTAGCCAACAAGATCCATGATCAATTCATAAGGCTAGATGTTGAAAAAAGTTTTTAAATACTCCTCGGTCATCTATCATCTTATTATCTACTATCGGTAAGAAAGGTTCCCTTTCCACAGTTCAAAAACTTGATGCCAAGGGAAACCCGGAGTCGATCATATTTTTGGTCCCCCATAATTCATTCTTCTCCGATTCTCCCTATTCCTGCACAATGAATTCATTGACCGAGTTTGTATATCCTGCAACCACTTTGTTACCGTAGAATCTCTCCCCCAAGGCTCGTCTTTGAAAATAAAAAGACCTTGCAACTTTCAAGGACTTAAAAGTTGGGGATTGGTATTTGTATCAAAACCATACGAGTCATCGAATTTATGGATGTGAATTACATCCATACAAATTACCAAGATATGTGCTCCATGAGGGTTTTTGCCTTGGAATACTTGGGCAAATGAACAATTCGAGATGTGATCCATTTTTGTAGTGTAAAGAAGAAAGCTCAATTGAGGATCAAGAAGTCAATTAGGTCCTTTCATCTCAGTAACTCTAGGGGAGGGAAACGCAGAGAGAGGCGGAAAATATATTGGCGTAGAAAGATTCCAAACATATTTCCGATAGGTTCCTTATGACCCAGTTGGTTTTATTTGTGAAAAGAGATTAAAGAATAAATCATCCCCTTATATACACCACAAAATTCCCGATCTAGAAACAGGTATGCGATCAAGATGAATGGATTGAAGGAACACTTGTTGAGGAAGAAAGTGAAGGCGACAAAATGAATAAAATCATGAAAGATGTTGAGAATAACTTTGACCTAGAATCTTATGGTCAAGTGCAGGTACCCTACATTGGCACTTCTTCGACGAACAACTCTGACAAAGAAGCATTACGGGAAAGCCGATTCATCAGTTGCAGTGCAGAACCCAAGGGTAAGGAAAAAGAACCCGCAATCCAGAGTTATTGAAACTTTGGTCGTGGCTGGAGAAACCACAAACTTCCAAAGCACCCAGACAATCACGAGTTTCTCCCACACGGGCAAAGCACACACAAGTTCGAGTTGCAAACTCCATTAAATGTGGAAATAGGGGAAGAAGAGGCGGGTTCCAGAGATACTCACACCTCCAAAAGGAACCTCACGAGTACATCAAACTAAAAACACAAATCAGATCCACTTCTAGATGTAGAAATTATAGATGAAGTATTTGATGATGGAAGGGAAGATAGTCGGCAAAGCGCCACGACTAAGTGAAACAAACATAAGCCAGAAAGGGAAAGCTTTACAAAATACAATTAGACATGCGAAGTATCCTCTTTGGTTACAAACGACGAGCAGACACGTGAGATATTAAAAGAACCTTCATTAATATTAAAGCAAAGAATGATCCATTGAAAATGAAGGTATATGATCGGTATATGAAGATGGCTCCCCATAATCAAGAAAGGCTAATGTCATCATCTCTGACCTTTTCACAAGGTAAAATGCCGAGTGAGCCACTTCAAAGCAAAGGTAGCAAAAGCCCACTTCAGCAAATTTGATTACATCAGAGAATTTTTTTGAAGTTTTGGCAAGAGGATATCCATCCTCGCGGACCCCGGATAGAGCCACACGGACAAAGCCTGGGAAATGGTCTATTCTACTCTTACCAATAAGGCTATGGCAGCTTTATATTCTGTAGGATTCATTGAATAACACAAGCGCACAATTGCAAATTGAGAAGGGCCTCTTCACGAGCCAAAGACAACTAGAATAAAGTCTTTAGAAGACATAATCATCGGTTTGGGTCATAACCCCCCAAAGACATTAAAATTATTGAAGCATTAATAAAGAAGAAAGATGATGACACTAGCTGTACCGAGGAAGCGTGCCTAAAATTTCCGACATCAAGGCACCCCTCGGACCCAAAAGAAGTTCTAAAAGGAATTCACAGAGGGAAGAAATCAATGGAGTTGCTCCTAAATATGGTAAGTGACTAAGTGAAACGGAGAAGGAGTTGGAACAAGCTTTGCGAGGACGAGAAACTATCGGGTAGACATCAAACACAGAACTACAAACAACAGGTCAACAAACACTGACCATCCCAGTGTAAACACTTCAGGGTTGAGTTACTGATGACTTACATAAAAGCAGGATGGAAAGTCTACAACTAAGGGTCACAGAACTCCAAGCAACAAAATTGCAATTATGTAAAATTGGAGGAAAAAATATGATACATCTAAAGAAGACAAATTACTTGAATAACACCGGGGAAATAAAAAGGTTAGAAAAATTGGTTCGAGGCTTTGGAAAAAAGATCTTTCATTGGAGAAGCCTTTAAAGGAAATAAATGACATTCTTTGGGGTAACATCATTGAGTTAATAAAGGGCATTTGGCCCTGTTCTAAAGCTATTTTTGAACAAAATGAGTTGGTTAAGATAGCTCAAGAAGAAATAAACGAGCAACTAGAAATGAATTAAGAAAGGCGAGCTGAAAGCCAGGCCAATACAGCTCATTCAATTTTTGAACACCGGGACAAAAAGCAACAACGTTGCGGTGTTAAGGGATTGATGACGGAGACCCGAGCACTGGTTTGGAAATAAAGAGAGTTTTTCATCGAGAGAACTTTCATGCAAAATTTAGAAAAGGAAGTGCACTGAGATATTTTGGTTGATATCAACATTTTCGAGAGAGAAATTTCAAGCTTTGTTGGATAGCTCGGTTACCAAGTCCTATGCTCACAGAGGATCAAAATAATGGACTTAGAAACCTATATAAAGAAGAAAATAAATGCTCATACTCAAAATACGACTGCTTGTTCTCCTAGCTTTTACCACAATCAACATTACTTGCAGGGAGAAATATCTATGATAGAGTAAGGGATTTATTTCATCTCTGGAACATGAAATAAGGTATCTCGTTTCCTAATGAGCCCACCTTCTACAAACTCACACAGAGTAGATGAAACATTGAGAAAACTCACAAAGGACCATGATACCGGATAATCAATGGTGGAAAGAAATGTTGGAAATTCTATAAAAGTTATTTCCGTGGATGAGAATTTATCTTTACTATCAAGTAAATGGTAAAAATGAATACGGATGAAAGAGTATCGGTTACACGTGTTAAAGAGTATCCGTAAAGACAAAGAGTATCAAGCAAACAAAGAAATTACTCCAAAGACTGACGACCGAGCTCCTTTTTTCAAGATCACTTACCTCCGACACATCCACAAAGAAAGGAAACGAGACATCTATCCAGTTACTTATTATTCTATCTACTTGAGACCATTTGTCTCACTCGTTTACTTGTAAATTGATCCTTAGTCACCCCAAAATATGGGCTAGGATAGGGGTGAGATATTTTCAGGAATTATTTAGTGTATAACATAAACCCTCAAGAGAGTGTTGAGGGTGGATTCTATTACTCTGTTTCGTAACATTGAGATTTTCGGAATAAAAGCATTTTGGAGAAATTTTTTCGTGTGGCTTCGCTGGATGGCGATTTAAAGCACTGGACTTGTTGCGGGATTCATGTGTTGGACTACAGAGTTCAATAAGTTTTTCTACCCTTGTATGAAATTTTATATTAGTTTATAATATCATCATATCCATTTCGCAATAATTTACATAAAGGATTGAATCGAATTTGCTTAATTGTACTCTGATTTCAAATGTGGTTGTTCTTAATGTTTTCTTCTAAATTAGTTATAAGCATGAATTCTTAAATGCTCTTGCTTTGCTAATTTAAACATTGTTTGATTACTATAACACAAAATTCTTCATTTCTCTTTGTTTGTAGTCATCTCATTTCTTTCTTTTGAACATGGTGAAAGATTCTTAGTTGCCTTTCATCCCTTCAAGATCATCCCATCCACTTTAAATTTTAAGGATTGTTCTCTGTCTAGCTATCTTGCCCTGTAATACCATCTTGTGCTTAGAATAGAAATCCAGTAAAGCCATCCTTTGACTCCATAGCCCAATGGACTGAAAGCTCCCAACCTTGCCCTTAGTTTGTGGATTCCACCATTTTCCCAAAACAAACTTTGAATCTATAACTAGCCTAAAACCTTCTAAGAACAAAGATAAATTATAAAGAGAGAGCCCTCTCTGGATGCAGATTGGCTAGATTCTGCATCTAAAAGGTTGTTTTGTGGTTACCTCGGGTATACTTTCCTCTTACACAACTTCTAGGAAAACCTGAGTGATAACAGGTGGAACTCGGTAATGTCATGGTGACGGTTCCCAATGTCATTTAGGTTTAACGAGTATGAAAAAGGAAGAAATCAACATATTTTCATGTTTAGAGAGTTTGAAAAGAAGAGGAAAATAAAACTCCAGCAGGTCCCTTTTCATTGGTAGTCTCACAGAGCCGAAAAGGTAGAAAACAATATCTGGGAGAACCTCTTAGTCATGATTGGCTAAGGTATTCCTTTTTGATAAATAATCTGTCCCATCCTGAAAAAGGGGTAAACGTATACTAGGAAGATGACATTTCACAGCCTTTAACAAGTTCAAAACGACAAGAGTCTTGGCAATCTTTTCAATTTTTGAGAGTCAAAAAAGAGTTGAAAGATGACTCCAAGGGGTGACTTTTTCGTGTTTTTACCGAGTCCAAAAAAGTAGTAAAATACAACTCGTCACTTCATCATCATTATGTTTAGGATCTGTTGTTGCACAAGAAACAAACGTAAACCCATTTTTTGAGATCAAACATTAAAATAATAAAAAAATAAGCTTAAAAACCTAATTAGGGTTTCAAAAGGATTATAAAATGACAAAAATAGTAAAAACAAATTAATTTTCACCTTTTCACCTTCTTGTGAGAATTTTACCATTTTTAACTGTGATATTGTGGAGCCGACAACAGGCAATCCAGGAGGCCATTCACAAATCTACTTTCTCTGGGTAAGAGAACTCAACCTTCCCTGCATTTTCAACTATGTTTTATGTCCTGCATTCTTAAATTTTTATGCATTTGGGGGAATTTTGTCAAATATTGGGCGCGACGGTCGGTGTGGGTTCTAGGCATGGAGTCACATCGACCCGCCTAAAATTCTAAAGGGGAGGTACCAATTGGCGCCGCTGTTTGTAAAACAACAGTGCCAATCGTCGCCACTGTTTTCAAAACAACAACGCTAATCGTCACGACCACTATTGCCTAAAAAATTCTCCTAAATAGTCCAATTTGAATGGTTAAAAAGTTAATTATTTGACTAATGGAAGCCCCAATGATGGTTTTTGCAGGTAATTAAAAGTCAAAATGGTTATTGAATGGAAAGAAAGAGAACACGAGGAAGAAGATGAACAAGACATGGGAAATGAGAGATGAATGGATGTCCTGAGAGACTGTGGGCTCTTGAAATTATTCCTAGCACCGTGTCTACGAGCTCAACTGGAATTACTATAGTATCTGATCAGAATGTGTGGGTCACCGATCGAGAAAGGTTTATGATTCACGATCGAGAGTTGGAGATAGAAGTCTCTAACATATATTTCATCATTAGATTGTCACAGAGGGAAGAAAAACCAATCATGACAGGTTCTCGACCCATGGGTGAGAGCATGGGAATGCTAATAGACAAAGTTTTCCTAGGAGCAAAGAAAGGATCGAAGAACGAGAAAATAGATATTCAGACAATACCCGATTTGGAATTAAAGGCAGTGTTGCACACTATAACATGAGTCGCTGAATCTCAGTCCCCTCATGAAGCTACAAATACACAACTTCAGCTTGTCGTACATTGTATGACCCCAACCATTTTCAATTGGGCAGAAGCCATAACAATCAACCTGAAGCGCCATTTAACAAAGTGCAAGAACGACAAGCTAAAACAATTAGGATACAGGTCCATATTGATACCGTTTATCCTGGAACGGTTGCCAATATTTCAATGCCAAGAGGTGGTAGTACCTACACCACCAACACGAGAGCCACATATGGTTTGTTGGGAGGAGTTGATGCCTCAATCGAGAGGTGGTCAACATATGTCATGGAAGCCAAAATTCTTTAGCTGGCTCCGCCGACAAATCATCGTCTGTTTCGGGGAATATCACCCTAGAGGTTCGTTGGGTTACAACCTCGATAGAGCAGGGGCATGCTACTTAAGAAGGACTCACACAACCATGCACATTCAGAAAAACTAAATAGAGTAGGATGAGAAAGTTACCCGTAGGTCCTACGGTTGAAGTAGATCTCGCGGGGTCCAAACCCCCAGCAACCGTCCTTCCTTCTTAACCTGAAAGAAAAGAAGAAACAAGCACGAAGAACCGGTTGTACAGTATATATCTACTCTAAATGTTAGTGAAATCCATATAAAACATTAAATAGATCATAATGAATGCTTAAATAACAATTTTCACATACATATAAGCATACACTAACACGTATATTTCGGGAACAGCATGGTACTTCTGTATTATAAATAGCATGTACAAAAGTAACGAGTGGAGAGATCACCTGATCCTCCCACGGCCTTCGAGTAGACCGTCGTCCGGATCTGTCCAGCCCTTGCCTCGCTAAGACTCCTTCCAAACTGGTGCATACGAGATGACATATAGGGAGATGAACATCTCAAGGAAACAAGGGTTTCCTATAATGAACTGGGAAAGTGCAGGAGGCACGGGGAATCAGACTTGGATAGGGAATACCAACAGAGTATAATATCAATAATTCTCTCTCCCTTAGGCCATACACATGAGGGCTTTTTATAGTCCCTCCAAGTAGTTTCAGCAGTTGGAAACAGTTGGCCATGGGCTGGGGTGGTTGAACTACCTGAGTAACCATCAACCCAGCGCGAAATTAGGGATTTTTTATATATTTTTTAATCATTTTAATGGCATACACAGAAAAGTGCAGCTGGACTCGCGTATACACGTGGAAAAGTACGGGCATAGTCGCGTATGGGGATTTTTACATTGTTTTTAAGTGAATTTGTCCAAGTCTGTAGGAATGGGTGCCCAAAGCCATATAAGCAATCATGAATCATATGAAGGTGAGAAATGATGCTATAACATCGTCGTAGAGGACTGGTCGTATACTGACACCGATTTCATGGGTGATTTGGACCTTCCACTCCTGAAAGGAGAGGATTGGGATGAGGCATTGGGTAAAAATTCATTTTTTTATTTTGATGAGTGTTATGATTTTTTTGTTTATATATATTATGATATTTATACATGAATTGCAGATGTTGGCCCAGAGAGGCCTGCAGGAATGTCTCCCATAGCACGAAGGGTCCCACGCGATTTTGAGGTGGCCCCGCAAGGTGAGGGAAGCGAGGAAGAGGATATCGCGCACAAATTGGAGGGACTCACAAGCGGGATCCTAGATTACATGAGATTCGAGGATGTTTCTCATGCATATCAGAGGCACACTGCAGGGGTGTCTAACTGCATCCACTGTTTTCTGAGGTGGCTTGTGCGCGCAGTGACATGCTATCATGAGCATCATGCTGATTAGATGCCTAGGATTTATTTCTGCATATTTTTTGAGAGACATGATGTCTCGGGATGTAACCAAAACACACATATTTTTTGAACATATGATGCACATGGATGCAAACATGCAATATATATATATATATATATATATATATATATATATATATATATATATATATATATATATATATATATATATATATATATATGCTTATTTTCCTGTTTAAATCTTATTATGTGATGATGATGCTTTTAAAAACTATGCAAATGTCTATCTAATGCAATATTGGCTACAACATTAGTTAACATATTCATTCTTATAGAAATATGTTGATATGTGATATAATCAAAATTCCTTTCCAATAAATGAACACGCAAATACAACCTTAAAATCTGAGGATTTCTAACATAGTAATGCCCATTAAGTTGGAGAGCAACAAGCTGAGACTCTAGGTTCAAAATTAATGCATGAATGTCGAGAGAAATGGCCTCGATTAAGATTTCAATGACGTCACTGTATTCAACGACATTGTTAGTTTTTCGTCCTAGAAAAATACCTTAAAGGTATATCAACTCAACATTAGGATTATAAATTATACAGGCCGCGAAAGACAAATTTCGGGTACTGCAGGAGGCACCATCCACGAAACCAAAATAAGGAGTGACAGGCATCTATAGAGTAAGAAACGACATAATAAACGAGAAAAACTTCTCGCAAAGCACACCAAGCCAAAAAATGTACAAAAAATGAAAAACACACTTATGTACAAAAGGACATGCATGAGAAACTCATGCATAATATATTTTGAGGTAAAACCCATTTCTGGGATGATTCAAAGGATAGCCTTCATAGTCAATTAGCTCATAAGCCATGTTCTGAAAAATGCACTTAACAATATAGTGCCCATGCCACATGGGTTTGAATTTTCCTGCCCTCAGCTTATCATGAGCTTGGTCATACAAGAGGACTAGGTCTCCTTCTACAAAGGTACGAGGGGAAACTATCTAATCAAAATGAGCTTTGACCCACTTTTTTTGTGCTTCTATGAATATAGCAGTGAAGCAGCGAGTTTCATCTAACCTCTCCAAATATAGAAGACGCTCTTCCTCTAGCGATGTATTAGGCAGTAATTCAACAACTATCTTGAGAGAAGGGATTTCACATTCAATCGGAAGGGTAGCTTTGAGACCATAAAAAAGCTGGAATGGAGTGAATCTAGTCACATCCTTCACCGAGGTTTGGTAAGCCCAGAGAGCTGAAAATAAATGAGATTCCAGTTAGACTTGTGCATCCCAATCGTACGCTAAAGCATAGTGACTAGAAATTTTTTCATGACTTCAACCTAGCCATTGGCCTGAGGGTAGTATGACGTTGATATGTCGTGACGTAGACCCAACGTAGAAGTCAACTCAACCATCATGTAATGGTGGAAATGAGAGCCATGATTGGTGACAATGGCTTGAGGGACACCAAACCTGGTAATGACGTGATTGAACAGAAATTGTGCAGCCGTATTACCGTCAGCTATGAGTGTAGGCATTGCTTCGGCCCAGTTAGTGAAGTAGTCCACGACTACGATAATATAAGCATGCCCCCCGGTCAAGTGAGGGTTACACATTATAAAATCTATGCCCCACTTTGCAAAGGGACCAATGGTAATGAAGAGATGGAGGTGTGTGGGTGGCACGCACATATTGCACTGGAAAATCTGGCAATTGTGACACTTATAGACAACGACAATGCAGTCTTTAAAAATGCTAGGCTAGAAATATCCAGCACGAAGGATTTTTTGTGCAGTAGCATATCCATACATGTGACTGACACAGGCACCAGAATGGCAGTCATTGAGGACTTTTTCAGCCTCCTCGAGGTTTAAACACCGACGGAGAATAGAAACAAATCCGATGCCATATAGAGTATCTCCGACTGTGTGATAAGGTTGTAAATGATGACAGATACGTCGACGATCATCTTTCTTCAACTCAGATAAGAAGGTGGAAGTCTAGAGATAGACAATGATATCACCGTACCATGGATTGAGGGTCCTAATGAGAAAAAGAGTATCGTTGGAATGTGTTCCTCAGAACCAGAGGGAGAAGAGGCAAATGGTAAAGAGAAAATCAAATCAGAAAAAACTAATGATTTCTTCAATTTGGTGGTAGTGAACTCAAAATCGAACTCTTGGAGGATAACAATCCACTTCAAGTACTTGCTCCCCAGAAATTTTCAAGTCAATATATAGGTCAAGGGGTTGCAATCTGAAATCACGGTTACTGTGTGAAGTAGAATATAATGGCAAAAATGTTGGACGGCTTGAACAACTACCAATGCCAAATTCTCGACATGTGCGTAATGCGTTTCGGTATCGAGAAGATTGTGGATCAAATAGTAAATGATGTGCTCATCACCATCATCATCGTCCTATACTAGAACCATGGCAATAGTGCTAAATGCGACAACCAAATAGAGGGAATAGTCACGATGATAATTGGGTGGATGCAAAAGAGGAGCATTGATAAGAAATGTCTTCAGTGCATCGAAATATTGTTGGGAAATATCATCCCAGAGGTACAAGACACCTTGCTTAAGTAATCAGGTGAACCCTTTGGCTACTTCAGCATAGTTTGGTATAAAACGACATAGGAAATTAGCTTTCCCTTGCAAACTCTGCAACTGATGTAAAGAAGAAGGGGAGGGGAGATTGATAATAACTTTGACCTTAAGAGGGTCGAGACAAATTCCATATTTAGAAATGATAAACCGAAGGAGTCTATCGGAATGGACACATAAGACACACTTATGAGGATTGAGCCAAATGTTATAGTGTCTACAATGAATAAATATTTGATAGAGATGATCTGGGTGGTCTTTATGCATAGCGGAATGAGTTAGAAGTTCATCCACGTAAGGTTGAAAAATGAACTTAATATCATGGAAAGCGTATGACATTTCTCTTTGAAATGTGGCTCCAACATTCTTAAGACCAAAAGGGAGCTTCTTGTATGTGAAAGTGCCCCAAGGATAGATAAAGGCAGTCTTGTGTTGATCAACCAGCAGAATATTGATCTGGTTGTAACCAGAGAACCCTTCCATAAGGGTTAATATCTCACTCCCAGCACAATCGTCAATGATCTAGTCGACGAAAGGAGTGGGATAGTTATCGTTAGGACAAGCGTGATTGATATCGCAGTAGTCCACACAGACATGAATAGTACCCTGGTTTTATCCACAGGAACAATGTTAGAAACCCATTTTGTCAAGGGGATTGGATAAATGAAGCCAGCTTTAAGAATTTTTTCAACTTATCCCTTGATGGTGGTTGCATTTCTAGGGTGCATGGGATGAAGACATTGGCGAACAGGCTTCGCCGTCAGAATAAGTAGGGATCTCGTGCATAACTATACTTGGATCGATGACGAGAATTTCTTCGTAGGACCAAGCGAAAACGTCTCAAAACTCTCGGAAGAGACTAGTATAGACCTTGATCTCATCAGGAGAAAAAGTCACCCCAATGTGGATGTTCTTGACAACCCTTGGTTTAATAGAGATGTCAATAGGCATAGTTTGCGTAATGTTTCCCAGGTTACCTCCCGCGAAAACTTCATGTGTCAAGATGGGCATTTGAAGTGGATGGGAAGGAGCTTGGGAAGAGAATTTCTCAAGACAAGTAGACATGGCCCCAAGGTCGAGCATAAAGGAGATGATGATGACTATCGTCCCAAGGACTATCCTCAAGAGACATGGTTTCCACAATGGCCTCATCAGTGGGAAATATCTCATTCAAGGGGTCAGGAGAATATGAAGCACCGAGCCAAGGTGATTGAGAATATGTGTCGAGAGACACATTCAAAGGAGTATGATTGGAGGAAGGAGGAGTCGAAGCTGAGATAATTTCAAAATAATCAACTTATATTGGGCTTAACGGCATCGTGCCACCAAACGAATCAATCTTCTCAGGTGAAGGGATGATCCATGGATCAGAAGACATGGATATCATATTGACCTAAGCACTATTGGGCAGAGGAAGAGAAAAAATACCCATAAGGGCGGGATATTTGAAATGTCCTAGCCCTATGATCTCATAAGGAGTAGGAATACGATCTACAAATGGAATGTTGCTCTCGGAGGACGTGGAAGTGAAAAAGAACAATTGATCGACAGTGATGATCTTTCCTTCGTGCGTAAATCGAATAACACGAAAGAGAGTAGATGAGACGCATAGCATAGCACGAGTCAAACTGCGACTGAGGAGAAGATTATAATTGAGTTTGGCGTCAACGACTTCAACCTCAATGTTAACCTTTTTTCCCTCCAATGCGATAGGAAAACTGGCGAGAACACCAAGAGGGCAAGATTCCCTTTTGTCAAAAGCTTCTAAAGCATTTGGAGATTGATTGAGGGCTAGAGAACCAATGGCTTTCCTGCATTCAAAAGACATGATGCAAGTAGATACTCCCTCATCCACAACCACTCGATAGTTATTATTTCCATTAATCCCAACTTGGATAATCAATGAAAGTTGGTGAGGGAGACGAGGAATGAAATTTTCCAAATCGAAAGTGATAAGGCTGGAATTGGTGGGGTCAACCCGTCCGATGGTAGATATAAAAGCCTTTCATTGTGACAGATAGCTCTGAATTACTTCCAATGCAGACATAGCAGACGATGCCTGAGATAAATCCTCAACAATATTGTAATGCTGAGTAGCACGACATTTGGGTTATAGGATGACTTTCAGAGTACACCTTTGGAAGGTAGTTGTACAACAGGCTCAGGACTGGGCCTTTCAATGTGAAGAGGGCTAGAAGCAGGCGGGGGAGTAGGAAAATCAGTGATCCCTTTCTCTGCTGCCTGACGCTGTTCAGTATAATCTTTCGATTGGGTAGCAATAGAGATTGGTGCAGCACCGTGCATCATGAAAACCTGAGAGCCAAACGAGGCAGAGGACTGAGGTTGCTCCACCATATGAGTTTGTTGCGATGGGAATGGTTCTTTAAGAACTTCCGGAGTGCCTTCAGTGCCTTTGAGCAGCCGTCTCACCTCGGCCCATCATAGACAGTCCTTGGTGTAATTCTCATCATCACAAATCAAACAAGGGTACTTCGATTTACGTTTTCAACCATCATCAGCACTAGGTTTTGGAGAATCCTGTTTTGGGGCATCGGCTTTGGCCTTGAATTTACCCTTCTTCTTACCTTTGGAAGCCTTATCCATTGGAGTGGACTAGACGACATTCATTTCTGTGGTCTTACCAGGATTCAGAGGTGGCTGAGAATAAGTATCAGTGGAAGACGTATATTTTTTCTTCGCAGGATTGGGAGATGACTTACAAGAATTCTAAGACACAGAATCAATGATACCGTCGACAGATGGCATCGCCAGTGCTTTGTTAGTTTCATGTTGCGGAGCATCAGGAAAGAGTTCATACAATGTGCTGGATTGAGAGTACACGAGATCAAGGTACTGGGTACGAGTGATGGCTTATTCCTCAGTAACACATGCCCCCATAGTGATGTCCTTAGAAATTGGACTGATAAAAGAGGTAGTGAACCAATCAAATTTAAGTCACTCAGAATCTCAAAACTTGAACAAGAACCCAAGAGTTAGAGGAGCACCAAATATGGTATGTCATAACATGCGCTTGGGGGTCTTCTCCGGACTTGCCTTCAAATTTGGAACAATCATGACGAATTTTGGTAGGAACTGGGGGCCAATATGGATTATGAAGGATAGGATCATTTTTCAACTTCGACACATTGGGCAGTTCCAGCGTAGCAAGAAAGGGAAATTTCAGATTGACAGGAATTTCAAGCCTTTGATAGAGACCAGTATTGGGATTCCAACTAGGTTGGGAAAAATTATGACCCCATATGTTTTCTCCTGGAGGATTTTTTCCATAGGGGTTATAATTATGATAATTCTGTCCATACACCAATTGAGCACCAGGATATTGATTCTGAGTGAACCACTGAGGTCCTGTCTAAGCAACATATGGATTTTTTTGTGGAATGTAAGGAGTGCCTTGGTGCGAGCCTTGTACCATCGAAGATTGACCTTGAGGAATAAAAGGTAAGCCCTGAGGCTGCATGGGATGCCTGTGGGGTGCAGGTTGACTCAGATAGTGAGGTTGAATAGGTTGTCCCTGGGGTGCAGGTTGGCCTAGATGCTAGGGTTGGATAGGTTGTCCCTAGGGTGCAGGTTGGCTTGGATGCTGAGATCCACCTAGTTCCCCTTGGGGTACAGGTTGGCCTGATGGTTGAGGTGAGCCAAGTTGCCCCTGAAAACCAAGTTGGCCCAACTGAGCAGCAGAGGGTTGACCTTGCTGTACAAAAGTTGGGCCTTTCTGAATGTAAGGCTGGTTCTGTTGCACAAAAGGTTGTCCCTGAGATGGGTAGGTTTGCCCCTGAGGAGCATAAGGTGCTCCTTGCTGAACATAAGGTTGACCAGTAGGAACGTAGGGTTGTCCTTATTGGACTGAAGGTTGTCCTTGAGAGGGTTGTCCTTGTGGACCATAGGGTTGTCCCTGTAGGAACGTAAATTGGTTAGGGTTAACTAGTATCTGTGGCATTTGAACATATGATGGACCGTGTGGAATAGGCCCATGGTAATATATGTGATTTCCGTGCTCATCATAGTAATGCGAAGGATTGATGGGAGCTTGAACCTACTGAGAACCTTGAGGGAAGTAATTCTATTACTGAATGGCCATCATATACTGATCATATTTCAAACCTCCAAGAATTGTATTAGAGGAGATAGGTGTACTACCAGTAGGTTGATGGATTCCCGATATGTGAGGTTGTGATTCACTCATGGCGGGTCCAACAGGTATCATAGAAGCAATAGGAAGCATCCCATGAACAACAAAAGATGGTGGTGATGACATAATCACACTAACATATGGTGTAGATGAAGCCACACAAACAGTGGGTTGGGTTGGGACAGATGTAACAACCGTTGATGCGATGGGAGTCGAAGGGGAAGGACCTGATAGGAACGAACCTTCTGAAGGAGCCGACGTACTTAACCATATCAGATTCTGATACAAAGATGCAACACCAGAAATGAGGGCTGTGAGGATGGTTGACCGGAGATATAAGGAAAAGTATTCGAAGGAAAGCGATATTCTCTCGTAGAAACATAAGTCTCTTCACTACTAATAGGACTCGTGGCATCCATGTCAGATGAAGACATGATGTCAGTGAAAAGGCGACAAGCAGTGGCAAGTAAAGCACGGGTTAATGGTGATGCAAGCGGTTCCGAGGGTAAAGGGGGATCTTCCCTAAAAGAGGCCCAAACGTTCGAAGGTTGCCAACAGATATCAAATGGTTCCTCAGGAGGAGACTGAGAGGCAAGAGGTTGAATACTCAGAATAATAGAATGCCATTAGCCCAGAATCCTAACAGACTGAGATGTCTCTGAAGAAACTTCGGGAGAAAGATATTCACTATGAGGTAATGAAGGGGATGATGAAACTAGTGGTTCTTCCACCGTGATGTTGTTTCAAAAACAGGAGAGAAAAGAGATGATCGATTCGAGGCTTCAAGACAAATCACTAAGGAATTACTTATGAACACACCAAGAAAATAACTTTAATGGGTGTGTGTTCGTAAGTAATAAATTTTATGGCACTGAAACAAAACTCTGCCTTTTCATATTTTAAGAGTCGAGAAAAGGGGAAAATATAACTCTAGTCACTTTCAGGTTGAACGAGCTTGAAAGGACAAGTGCTCGATGATCTTTTCAAATTTTAGAGAGTCGTAAAAAGATCAAAATGAATACTTAGGAAATATAAGCAAGAGGGTGTACCAAGCTCCCGTGAAATGTAATATACAACTTCGTGATTAAATGGAAGGGAAATGACCGAGGACTTAACGTACATGTAGGCATTTTCCCCGAATGTTGTGTTAGGTGTATCACGATTACAGGGTGGTAGAATTGGCTTCCTATGGATAAAGGATTGCAACCTATGAGGGTCTCCCTTTAAATACTCGACGGTACGGGGAGCACAAGTCCGTGCTAGCATTGTCTAGTGGCAGATGGCGAATGACAACTACCAGGTTTAACGATGACGGAACACGTTTTAAGTTTCAATGCTTCTTTAGATTGATTGAGTTAATTTTAAAGTTTATCTTGAAATTATGTTTCATTTTCAAGGCCTTACTAAATGTAATCTAAAATATCTAATGCACAACTATATGCAAAAGAAAATCATTCCAATTCAATGAACAAATAGTTAAGAGAGGGATAGAAATTCACAATGAAGCAACAATCAATCGAATGCAAGAAGAAATTTTCCTAATGCTCCTAACATAACCAAAGCAGAAAATGAAAGGATTTTCTCTTGTTGTTCACTTTTTAATGAGAAAGATACTAATGCAAAAGACTAATTTTCATTTTCAAATCAAGAAAAAAATAAAAATTTTCTTCTTTTAGATGAATGAGAAGCAATAATGCACTGTTACAGTACAAGGACAAAATGAATACTAGTTTTGAGCAACTTGAATGAAATGATCGAAAAATGAGAGACCAATCCAACACGAATGTAAAACACACTCAAAATAGACATGCATTCCTTCACGTAGAAAGAGAAATTTCAAATCAACTCAGTGAGCAATGTGATCTATTCTCAGGGTGATAGATGGAAGGTCAAACAGACACCAGGATGACAATTCAACAACCTAACAACAAACCGAATCAAGAGAAAATACCAAACAATCAGTCCACAAGCTGAAAAGACAAGAGACTAGATTGACTCATACCCAACTCAGAATCTCAGTGAACATGTGGCCGAACAAGCAATGGAAGACACCTAGAAACCCTAGGATAACGAAACCACACTGATCAGATGAGAAACAATAAACTGAAAAGAATGAGACAGGGAAGTAAAAAACAATCCAAGTGGACTAACCCAGGAGGGAAAAACCAATCTAGAGGCAATATGTACTGGAAAAAATCAGGAAAGAGGCCCAAATCCAAACCTACAGGATTTAGCAGGACTATTCAGCTGTAATCCACGCTGAATGGGGGAAATCACACCTGTAAAATAGGCAACCCACGCCAATCGGCGCGAATTTTAATGAAACAACAATGCCAAGCTACAAAAATAAGAAAAGGAGAAAAACTAGTTGAGGAAAAGCCAGGCTTAACACTCTAAGAATAAGCAAGATGGCTTGAAACAGTCAGGCCAACAAAATAAAACAGAGAAATGGAATACGACCAAAGTTAGACAGACAAGAAAAAATCTAAACGAATCAACGAGAAATGACAGACACACTGATCCCTAGTGGATTCACCAACTTGTTGAGCAGGCAAATACCCTATGCGGATAGAGGCGATCCCTCTAGCCTTGGAGTGGGTCTAGCAATAAGGGAACATGCTGGACTCTTGAATTCCTAGCTTATAAATGAAATATGAACCGGAACAAATATCTTACCTCAGTCCGATGATTTTGTCGTGGCATGCAGCAACGATCCTTCAATCTTCGTCTTCATTCCTTGCGCTTTGTGTTGGTGGCAATGTTCATGCCTCTGCACAAATATCAAACAAACGATGACATCATACAATCATATACATTCATATACAACTATTCAACTAGTCAAGGAGAGATAAACACTTTGCATATAAATGGAAACAAAGTTGGAACCAGAAACCAGTCATGTATTAATGATAGAGAAAAAGAAGTTTATAACCTTATGCCTTGACATTACGGATTTCCTTCGACGGGTTCAGTTGGGGCACGTCTCAAGCATTCGTTTTGGATTGGACTCAATGAGGCAATGGGCCTAAACTCTCTCTTGATAATGGATTCTTCTCTGCCTCCTTATACACACCAGCTATAGTAACGATTGTTCAGCTATCTATTTCAATGTGAGGAGGAAGAATTTATAGGAGAGGAGGAGGTGGTTTGAGATCCCTCATAAGGTGGAGGACAGGTCAATCCCGTTCAGGAGTTGAAAAATTGTAGGAAACAACAAGCCAAAGGGAGGAACTCGAAATTATTTAGTCGAACAAACCATGATGACTCCGCTCATGAAGTTGTTAAGCATGGAAACTTCGTTTCTATTTTAAAAAAATTTCCAAAAACAGCTCGATGTGGCTGTCCTTCTAAGACGAGAACCAAAGGGCGAGGGGTCAAGTGTTAATTTCTCCATGGGTGTGAGGCAATAACTACCTACCAGCGCTGACCAAAAATCACATGTTTTTTAAGGTCTGTTTTAGGAATGATCAACAGAGAATATGTCCTTGACATTTCAAGGGATGAAATGACACTTATAGCAAGTTATGACAATACACAGAAGTCATTGAAATGGTCCTCCAATGTTCGGGATGGGGATTGCAGGGACAATGAAAAAATATTGTGTAACGATTATTCCATGGGTGCCATTCGTATGCAACATGGTAAGCCCATTTGATTTCATTTAGAAACTTTCAATGGTGTAGTTATTAACTATCCTACTTATGACAAGGAGCTTTATGTGTTGGTTCAAAGTGTGAAAAAGTGGAAACACTACTTGATGGGAATGGAAACCATCATACACACCAACCACTAACCATTGCAATACTTGCAATCACAAACTAAGTTGCAGCAATTAAGGCAATTTTGATGGATGGGTTTCCTACAAAAAATCCACTTGGTCATCAGGTATAAGAAAGGTATAAACAATTAGGTTGTTGATATGCTTTCTAGGCCTATAGTTAGTGCAAATAATTTACTTAAGCATAATTATGTTTTGCATGAAAGTTATGTTGAGCAATATACATTTGATAATGAATTTCAAGATGTTTATGCAAACTTGAGTCAAGGAAACCAAGTAGAGGAATTGGATTACCATGTACATAATAACTTGTTGTATCATTTGGGAAAGCTTTGTATTCCACAGGGGGAGAGAGTGAATTTCATAAGGGAAGCACAAACTTCTCTTATTGTTTGACATTTTGGGGTGAGAAAAACAATGTCACATCTTCAGAGGTATTGTTATTGGCCTCATATGCTTGAAAGTGTGTCATGTTTCATTAAAGGTTGTTCATTGTGTCCAATCTGTAAGCCTAGAAATATGAAGTTAGGATTCTACGCACCACTTCTCGTACCTTCACGTCTATGGGAGAGTGTTTCTATGGATTTTATAGGAGGTCTTCCATTTTCAAAAAGAGGTCATGATTATTTTTATGTAGTTGTGGATAGGTTCAAAAAAATGTGTGTATTAATGCCATGTAAAAAGAAAATCACAACTGAACAAATAACTCACTTATTCTTTCAACATGTTTGGGTTCATTTTCGATTGCCCACATCCATTTTTAGTGACCGAGATTCTCAATTTATTGGGAATTTTTGGTCAAGTTTGTGGGCCTTGATGGATACCAAGTTGAAAAAGAGTACAACATTTCATCCACAAACAGATGGTAAAACAAAGGTGGTTAACCAAATAGTCATAAATCTTCTTTGAGGATATTGCAACAAGCATCCTAAGTTTTGGGATGAAAACTTGCACTACATTCGACATGCTTAGAACTGTGAAAAACACTCCTCTATACAAACATCACTATTTGAGGCATGTCTTGGATACTTGCTTGGATCGCCATTGGATTTAATTTTGGGGAAGGATGTTTCTACTGATGGCCATAGTGACATAGACAAAGCCAAGAAGTTCATAGAACAAATCCAATTGATACATCAAACGGTTCAAGATCAACTTGAAAAGAGCCAAGGAAAGTGCAAAGCAAGGCACGACAAGCATCATGTAGATCACACGTTCCAAGTTGGTGACGAATTTTGGCTTCACATTAGCAAAGAGAGGATTCAAGGGGAAGGTAAAAAACTGAAACCAATCTGTTATGGTCCTTTTAGAATTTTGGAAAATATTGGTGAAAATGCCTTCAAGTTAGATTTGCCTTCATATATGCAAATTTAATTTGTTATTAATAATGAGAATTTAAGTTTGTATGAGCCTCTGTTGATTGAAGATCAAGGAGAAAATGTTTAGATTCCTTCCATTGAATATTTTTTTCCTAGATACCGTGATGAGCTTCAGTAGGACACCATTCTTGACAGAAGAACAAGTACATCAAAACGAGGGAGTGTAGACTACCTTCGTGTGGGGCTCAAAGACACAAGTCCTTCTAAGGCCAAATCGATGGAAATTTTAAAGGTAAGGGAATTTTACCCTCATTTTCTAAACAACTGAAAGTGATATATTGGGGTCCAAAATTTTCCAGTGGGGAGGAGTGATCAGGTGCTCAAAATTATGCTAAAAAATGAAAGTTATCAGAATGGTGTGGAACCTGAATGACTGCGTAGATCTCGTCATTATGAATCCGACACAACTCATTTCATGGAAAATAGATACCTATGCTCCCAGAAACGAGCTCCATCCACTTTGTCAGACATGAAAAAAAAATGCAGGATAGCCCAGTCAACAGTTTGTACAGCTGACTGGGCATGCCTACGTGGTAGGGTGACTATGCATATGATTGTTTTCCTTTGGTGAATTATTGTAGCACCAAGTGGCAAGTTTTCATTTGGTTAAATTGGCACAATTTGATTGGTTTTATGGAGGCCAATCATAGGCTACCATGTGGCCCATCTAGGGGCAGCCATGTGGCAGCCCGAGGGCCACCAAAATTGTGGTTATATTTCGAGCGGAGCAAGCAGGGATCGAACCTGTGACCTCTAAGCATCCAACAAAAGGCTTTACCAATACGTCATCGTTTGTGTCTTAACATAATACTGTCACAACATATGTTTAAAGTTTAATGTTTTGAAGTTTGGGGGTGGGGGTTGGGGTCTAGCCCCAACCCTAGTCATCGCCTAGGGATAGGACCATGGGTGGGAGGCTAGCCACGCACTCCCCCTCGCACTACCCACTAACCGTTAACATATAAACCACACCATGTGAAATGCTGTTGAGATCGCCACTGGATCATCGGTTTGGCTAGCCGCCCGAAGTAACCACCTTGCAAACCACGCCATGTATCGACTGCTCCATGACCGCTGATGGTTATGGTAACCGTCGACCCAAATTATATATATATATATGTGCACCAACGGTAATGTTTATTTTTCGGACTTTAGGCATTATTGGGAAAATTAATGCCCTGAAAAATTCTTCCCAAAATTGGGAAATCTGGCGCTCAATTATCATATTTGGGGGTGAAATTGTAGGATGGTTCTAGATTTGGAGGAATTTGTGGAGTGGTTAGTGAAAAAACTTGTGGAAGACATAACTTACTCAGTTTTTGACCAAATTCGAAGCACAAAGAGGATACATAGGAGTTTTTGGGCATTTTGGAGCCACTGGAATAGGTTTCAGATCTATTTGAGCTATTTGAGCATTGTAAACAAAAAATGTTGAAATGGAACCCTAAAGGGGGCTTCTGATTTAATTTTCCCTTAATTAAATTGGAAGAGAAATTGTAATTTTATCTCATGATAGCTTGTATTAGTTAACCAAGTCAGAATGACTAAGTTAGCTTAGGAAATTCGAGTTGATGGTCATAGAGGAGGCATGTAGAGTTATCCCATGATTTTAGGGGGTCCAAATACAGTTATTTGTGATTTGTAATTAGTTAACTCAATTAATTGAGTTAAAATCATTTTAACTAGTTTTAACTGAGAGATGAGCTAGTGAGAGGTCCAATGAATGAAATTACATTTAATTCACACTTAGCAATCAATCAGTTAACTGATAATTTACTATAAATAGTTGTTGCATGTCAGTTCTAATGAATGCCTAGTTGAGACTGAGGTTAAAGGGATTATAACTATTAGTTGTATAATTAGAAAATTGTACAGGTTAGTTATAGAGTCACGTGGAGTCCAAGGAAGCATTGCGTAATAAATTAGAATAATTTTCCTATTTCATATGGATTTAATTCCTCCAGGAATGCGTAAGCAAGGAAGGCTGAGAATTGGCTAAGTAATTGGATTACTTTTCCTATATCAGAGTGAGACAGTTGGCAGAGTGCAGGAATTTATTTGTGAGAGAAAGCATTGTATTATTTCATGATCTTGAATTTATACAGTATACATATAGCAGGGTTTTAGGAAACTTTCTTTCTCCATATACATCTTATGTTGTGCGATTTATTGTATCTTTCTCTTACTTGTCATGTGATTATGCGATCGTGTTTTGTTTCCTCAAATTGTAGAAGGATTCATTATCTTGTTTTAGTACATTACAAGATCAGTTTGAATCTTATTGTTAGATTTTCTACATGGTATCAGAGTGCCAGGAATAAAAATAACAAGATAAAAATAGAGTTTGTTTTGATTAGGTTCGAATTTTCATAGTTATTCTTCAGGATCTTGCAATAGATCCAAATGTATTTCAATGGCTTGAGACTCGAATATGCACTCGTGAGAAATTTGAAATATATTTCATGGAAGGACATGATGGAGGCAGTGCTCAAGGACAACATACTAAAGGCTTTCATAGATATTGATGTCCCGCAACTCGCAGTAGAATATGCTCAACTTCTTGATGCATGGAAGAAGAATGTAGCAAAGGCGAGAAGGATAGTGTTAGAGGGAGTTCGCTATCATATTGTCTCAAGCCTCCATGGGAAGGAAACTTCATATGCGATGTGGAAAGCCTTGAAAGATCTATATTAGAATAGAAACGACCACAGGAAGCTGGCGCTGAAATACAAGCTCAGGAATATCAAAATGGAGAAGGGCGACACGATCCAGAAATACTTGGAAAATTTCATTCGATGTTGAGATGAGCTTGGAATCAGTTGGATCATTATTGCCTCAAATGATTTCATGAGCCTAGCTCTTCTAGGCCTTCCCAAGATCTGGCATAGCTACCAGGACTCTATTAATGGGAGGGAGAAGTTTCCGGATTGGGAGCGACTATGGTACGATATGGCACAAGATAAATTCGGTGGAGCATCTGAGATGGATCCTCTTAAAATACTAATGAGGAGGAGAATTGTGCCTTGGATGGAAAGGCGAAGAAAGGAAAATGTAATGTGTTCCATTCCAAATATGATACTGGAAAGGCAGGAAAGAAGCGTGACTTGTCAAAGGTAAAAGATTTCAATTGTCATGAGCATGGACACTATGCCACAAATTGTCCACAAAATAAGAACAACAAGAAGGCCTCAAGAGGAGCAGTAGGTGAAGCATTGGCTTCACAGTTTGAGTTGGAATTCATCCTCATCGCATGCATGGTGTCATCGGTGATGGGATCTGTGTGGTACTTGAATAGTGGAGCTTAATTCCATATGACCGGCAATAAAGAATTATTTAGTAGCTTGGAGGAGAAGGATATCCATACGCACATCAAAATGAGTGACGACGAGAGGTATAGCACTACCAGTGTAGGTACAGTTACCTTTCAGAGGGAGCTAGGTAATCCACTCACATTAAAATATGACATACATGTTCCTAGTTTAAAGAATAATTTGGTTTTTGTTTCTATGTTGGAAGATCATGACTATGATGTGATCTTCGGTGAAGGAAAGGTGTTCCATTTTCACAAATCTATAGGACAGGTGAAAAATTATTTGGGTTCAAGTAAATAATATCTATAAACTATATGTAGAGGATTGTGCAACATTGAGTAGTAAAGTAGTGAAGGTGGAGATTCGATACATTGGTCAGTTATGGCACAGGAGGTTGGGCCATCTACACCACAACGCTTTGAGGATCATGCAACACATTTCTACAATACTTCCAAAGGGTACACTTGAGTAGAGAGACACATGCAAATGGTGTACATTGGGGAAGTATACCAAATCCATATTTCATGATAAGGAAATCTGATCCAAGGCGATCGTTGAGATAATTCACTTAGACGTGTGTGGACAATTCTCAAAAATTTCCACAACAAAGCATAGGTATTATGTGATTTTTGTTAATGATTTTTCAAGAAAGTGTTGGATTTTGTTCATGCAGTAGAAAGATTAGACTTTCTCTAAGTTTTGTGAGTTCAAGGCACTTGTAGAGAAAGATACATGGAAGAAGGTGAAGACTTTGAGGAGCGAAATGGTGGATAATACATATATAACAAATTCAAAAACTTTTGTTCCTCGGAAGGAATTAAAAGATAGTTGATTGCACCTCATAACCCACAACAGAATGGGGTTGCAGAAAGAAAGAACATAACTATTGTGGGAGTAGCGCAATCTATGTTGCATGATCAGGGCCTATCGTTTCATCTATGGGCGGAAGCATGCAATACAACATCATATACTTGGGATGAGTACACCAGAGGAGGATTTTTTCAAGTAAGATACCAGATGTGTTGTATTTTAAAATTTTAGGTTCATATGTATATTTCCATGTGACCAAAGATGTCAGGAAGAAGCTAGAGCCAACAATAGATTTGGGGATATTTATGGTCAGGTACACTGATGCACCTCACAACTAGCGGGTGTAATTTCTAGCACACAAGATGACAATGGTCAAAATAGATGTGAAATTTGATGAAGACAAAGCCTTGCGATTGTCCCTTGAGAGGGAGCTTGAGTTGCATGTAGTTTAGGAGCTCTTGGCTCCAAATGATGAACCTCAGGATGTGGAGCAGCCACAAGCCGAGGAACATATAGTGGTAGAAACCACTCATGTAGAGGCATCTATGTTGGCAATATGATGCAGAGTGTTGTCCTTGAAGGCAACCTACTTGATAAAGTTGATGGCAACCTACTTGATGAAGTTGTCCTTGATGGAAATCGACTTTTCCTATTTTTTAATGATGTAAATTTGATGTATCTAGACAGCAGTGCAGATGTAATGGAGAAAGGAATTCCTGTAAGGGCCAGAGCAATGATTAAAATGGTATGTCACAAAGAATACGTGGGTTTGTAAAGGCAAAGTAGCATATGTACGTGGAAAAGTACATACCAAGTAGCGTATGCCTATTTATGCTCTAAATTTATAAAACCAGGGGACTTTACCATGGTATTGGCCCATAATATTGAGCGTTGGATTATATATTTGATCCCGTCCAGGAATACCATGGGAAGTTGTGTGGTTTTGGCTCATGGTATTGACAAAGGCTAAATCTATATAAGGAGAAGAAGATCATAGTGCAAGTGTGTGCATAAGTCTTGGTTTTAATGAATACTTCACTTTGAAGTATATCTGCATGGAAGGGTAACAATTTATTGATTGATCTGAATTAATAATGCACCTATGAAGAAAATGATGAAGAGGGATCTCTAGATCTGAAATGACTATGTATTTTCTAGATTTGTTTATGGAATGTTTTACCATCAAGGATAGTAGAGATTTTCTGAAGTGAAGGAGTAAATATACGAGCTATTTATTTGTTCGAAGAGTTGCACAGCCCTACAATGTTTGAAAGATCTATACGAGATTCTGGTGGCATAGAAAAGCGTGTATATACGCGAGTTGACGACAAAAGCGCGTATGGAATGGGCTTCGGCTAAATATATTTTTAAAAAAAGGTATATGTGGGGGGTTTGTCTCTATGAAAGCAAGTATATCTGGAGTTCGGTGAAGTAAAAGCGCGTGTGGAATCTAGGGTGTTGTTGAAGTATGTAAAATGCGTTTAATGAAATGTCTGGAGTCTAATCTCTTACATTTTGCGCTATATGTCAATGATGTATTCTTACAGAACTGGGTTGTTTGAATGATGAATATGCTGCTGATTATGTTAATTGAAGATCAAGTTGTTGGTTGATTGGTTGATGATTCAATGAATGAATTGATGGGGTTATAAGTTTCATTTTGATGAATTTTGAGCTTAAATGTGTGGAGTGGGTCCAGTCTGAAAATCTGATGAAAAGTGGCCTACAAGGTATGTTGTATGGAAGCTGTTGGATCCAGTATGAAAATTGATGAAACGTGGTCCATGATGGTGCTGAGGGTCGAAGCCTTCAGTGAGGGGGTTGTAGCTCCGTCTGGTGTTGGTATTAGCGAGAGCGGGGGGGTAGTGGCTCCCTTCCCGGAGAGGTACACGTGCTTCGAGCGGGGGGGTAGTAGCTCCCTTCCGAGAGGGGGTTGGTAAATGAGAGCGAGGGGCGAGGCGAGGGGTTGTAGCTCCCTTCCGGTGGTAGCTAGTACAGTGGTAGCTAGTAAGCGAGAGCGAGGGGTAGTAGCTCCCTTCCGAGAGAGGAGCGTGAGAAGAAGGGTAGTAGCTCCCTTCTAGGTGAGGCTGGTAAACGAGAGCAGGGGGTTGAAGCTCCCTTCGAGGTGAGGCTGGTAAACGAGAGAAGGTTGTAGCTTTCTGCAGGTGGGTGCCTGCGTGCTGGTATAAGTCTGCACCAGTACATGATTGTAAGAAGTTTTTCCTTATAATAAATATTGAAGACTAAGACGATGGCAACGGTGGTTTTCTCCCGAATTGGGTTTACACCTAAAAATCCTGGTGTTCATGTGTGTTGCCTATGTGTGATGATTTATTCTGTTCTTACTGCACATGTTTACTGCTTACTAAACATATAATGAATGAATGATGCAATGATCTAAGTAAAGAATTATCTGCATAATGAGATCTATGGTAATACGCGATTTTCATTGAGGATATCCACGTGTATACGCGACTTGGGTTCATTAAAGTAGCATATGGGTTTTAGAGAAAGAGAAAGTAAAAGGTTTTCAGTATGCACTAAATACTAATTCACCCCCCCTCTCAGTATTTTTCCCAACAATTGGTATCGGAGCAGGTTCTTCTACAGAAGCTTGATCGCTTGAAGGAGATCCGTCACAATGGGAAGTCATGAAGGAGTATTGTCTCTAAAGCCACCTCTATTCAATGGAATTAATCTATTATTATGGAAGATACGAAAAAAATCATATTTGCAAAGCCTTGGTGCAAAAGTATGGGCAATCGTGGAAGAAGGTTATCAGTATCCGACAATTATTCCTACTGATGCAGCAGAAAGGAATAAATATGAAATCAATTCCAAAGCAGTCAATGTTTTATTAGGAAACATGTCTGAATCAGAATTTGTTAAAGTGATGCAGCTAAATTCAACAAAAGAAGTATGGGACAAAATCATTCTAAGCTATGAAGGAGATACAAAGGTAAAAAGTGCAAAAATCCAAACTCTCAGAATTGAATATGCAAATTTAAGGATGCATAGTGATGAGAGTATTTCCAATTTCTTTTTACGTCTAGATGATATTGTAAATCGTATTAGAAATTTGGGTGAAACCATAACTGATACTACTCTGGTGGAAAAATTCTTAAGATCTTTGACTTCAAAATTTGAGTCAAAAGTATCAGCTATTGAAGAAAGGCAAGATCTGCAAACTCTTACTATTGTTCAACTACATGGTATCCTGAATGCTTTTGAAATGAGACAAGGAGGTCCCTCTCAAATCATAGAAGTTGTCTTTAAGGCATGTGCAAAAGGAAAAGAAAAGGAAGTTGTCAAGGAATCAAGTTATATATCAGAAGAAGAAGAAGCAAATTTTGTGAGAAGACTCCAACCAGGTATTGGAAGATTCAGAGGTAAGCTTCCCTTCAAGTGTTTTACTTGTGGAAGAGTTGGTCATTATGATGCTAAATGTCCTTATGAAGAAAATCATGATAATGGGAAACAATTTGAAAAGGGAAAGAGTTATTATACAAATGAAGATAATGATGAAATATCAAAAGAGGATGAAGAAGATTCTGACCAAGATGTGCAAGTGCTCATGGCAAGGAAGCAAAGAAGAAGGCTACTCAAAGAAAGGAGATACCTCAGAAAACATGTGCAACAGAAAATGAAGAAGATGAAATAGGTATTGATTGTTGTTCTTGTGATTCACTTTCTTGTGCATGCAATAGTGAATATAGTGAAAGTAATGGTATGAGTCTAGAAGAAAATCTCAAGATCAATGATTGGGATCAATTTAAAAGGAAGGAATCTATCTACCAAGAGATGATCTCTAGAATGAATGGACAGATAGAAACAATGAAGGGACAGATAGAAATATATCAAAGACTGCAGGATGAAGTAACCAATCGAAGTGAAAGCCTTGAAGCAGAAATCATCTCTCTCAAAGAAGATCTGGAAAAATCAAATAAGAAGAATGAAGAACTTCTACAATCATTTGAAAAAGAAGGACGTGAAGCAGAAATCATCTCGCTCAAAACAGATCTAGAAAAATCAAATAATAAGAATGAAGAACTTCTACAAACATTTGAAGAATAAGAAAATGGGTTGAAAGAAGAGATTTTAAAAATGAATGATCAAGTAGAAGAAGGAAGAAGGGTCGAAGAAAGCATGAAGAAGCAATGCCAAAGATTGGAGGTTGAGGTAAATATTTTGAAAGGTAAATTAGAAGAAAAAGATAAACTCTTGAGGTTTCAAGATAGTACTAAGATTCTGGAAAATATTCTTAGTAGTCAAAGGTCTCCTTCTGTTAAATTTGGTCTTGGTTTTTATGAAACTGTTAAAGGAGAATCTAGTTCACAAGGAAGTGCTAAATATTCAAAGGATATCAATGCAAAACCTGATGTGTTGAAAGAAACAAAAGGTCAATCGACAATCATGAACTCTCAAAAAAAATCATTCCCTCCTTTGATCAATAATGTTTAATGCTTTAAATGTCATAATTATGGGCATGTTGCAGCCAATTGCAGAAGAAGATTGTTTCAGTCTCAAACAAACAGATTCTACATAGAAAGGTACTCAGTTTTCTTTAAGGGATATTGTTTTTCATGCAGCAAGTTTGGTCATAAAGCAGCTGATTGCAATAGAAGAAAGAATAGAAAAACACATTATGATCCCTATGCTTACTTTTCTGGTCACACAAGATGTTATGCTTGTAACAAGTATGGACATGTAGAAAAAGAATGCAGGATGAACAGATCTAAGAAATTGGATAATTTTCAGCACACAATAAGAAATTTCAAGCAAAGATGGAAAAAGAAGGAGGACCGGTCAGAAACGTAGGGGATAATAATCCCATTGTAGTCATCCACTTCTAAAGCTTACTTCTCATAATGACTACAGGAGTAATGTGAGATACATTATAGGGATTAGTAATGTATCATCACAGGGGGAGCAATATATGGTGATTCTCATGGTTGGTTTGGTAATTCTGGTTATGTTTATTTCTGACAGTGCATCTGATGTGAAGAAGACAGGTACAGGTGGCATAAGTTCAGGGGGAGATGAAGTTGTGAAATTTTCAGTATTTCACTTTCCATACACGGGTTTCATGAACTAAAGCCGCGTATACACGCGAGTTCCTTTGGAGACAGAAGCGTATACTTTTCTGTTAAGAAAAACAGTGAGATGGCTCAAGAACAGGAGCACAGGTTCAAGGGGAGCATCAGTCTAACTACTAATGATTGCATTGTTGGCATTGTATCTGCTTATTCCTTAGTTCTTGTAATACTCATGCTCAAATGATGATGATATGATACATGGTTTCTTATGATGAGATTATGGATGAGCCCTGATTGCTTGTTGATGAAGAGTATCTTTTGTTTTCACACATGGATAAGATGGAAGTCTTATGATTCAAAGATAAGGATAGGTCATGCAGAGTTTGTTGTTGATGACTTGTGACACGATTGAGATCTTATATCCATAATTCCTACACATATTTGATTATGAAATAAAGATAAATCATGAAGATCTTGGTGATAACAGATCACATGGATGATTTCTTAACAAATATTGTCTATTGAAGAAGTTGTTCTGGTATGATAATTCCTATTGGGAAGAATTTGTTGATGCTGCAAAAAGTCTGAAGGCCTGGTTACTGATGCACTTATGCTACAAATGTTGGATGACACTTGAAAACATAGCTACATTGTACTATATTTCTTCTCTCATATATCCCAGGGAAGCATTCGAATATCTCAAACAAAAGCTAGGAGTAGTCTCTTCCATGCAGAAGATTAGATCTGCTTAAATTCAGAAGATTAAATTGGATACGTGGGTTTCCTGAAAGACAGTTGCATATATACGCGATTTTATACACAGAAAACCGCGTATGTGTGTTTGTTGGAAAAAAATTTCTGGGTCAGCATTCTTCAGCACAACTGCAGTGCTGTAAGGATACACAGGCTAAGGGGGAGCATTGGTCATGTGAAATTATGCATTGTTGGCATTATGATGGTTCTAAAATATGATCTCTCTCTTGAGGTATTTTTGGTATTTGTTACGAAAGGTCATTGTTGTAATTTGATGAAAAGGTCATGTTGAGACCCATGATGTAAATTTTTATATTCAGTCATGAAAGGACTTGTTCAAATTTTTAAAACCCACTTGGTTGGGTACTTGAGTCAAAATGTGTAAACCCACTTGGTTGGGTACTTGAGTCACATATGTAAATCCACTTGGTTGGATCATTGATGTAAGTATGAGTCTTTGGTGATAGGAAAGGTCATAGAGTCATGTACTTCATTGAAAAATATGTTTGAAGATTCAGCATGAACTCAGGGGGAGCATGATAACTTCAGTGCACATCAGATCTACAGAACTATTCTTTCTACATGAGAAGAAAAACCTTGTTTTGGTTTTGATCTGCCCTTTTCCCTTGATGTCAAAGGGGGAGAGTATCATGGTGTTTGAATAGGGGGAGATTATCTGAATAATGGTTATATTCAATGTATCTATCTGTTGTCGTGATCAAACACCATCATGGTTGCCATCAAGTCCAAAGGGGGAGATTGTTGGCAATATGATGCAGAGTGTTGTCCTTAATGGCAAACTACTTGATAAAGTTGTCCTTGATGGAAACTGACTTGATGAATTTTTATTAATGATGTAAATCTGATGTATCTACAGAGCAGCTCAGAAGTAACAGAGAAAGAAATTCCAGTAAGTGCCAGAATAATGATAAAAATGGTATGTCACAAAGCATATGCGGGTTTGTAAAGGCGAAGTAGCGTATGTACACGGAAAAGTACGTACCAAGTAGCGTATGCCTATTTGCACTCTAAATTCATAAAACCAATGGAATTTACCATGGTATTGGCCCATTTTATTGAGCGCTAGAACATCTATTTGATCTCGTCCAGGAATACCATTATTAGTGGAGTGGTTTTGACTCATGGTATTGACAAAGGCTAAATATATTTGTTGAAAATGGCAACAAGAAATAGTGAAGGAGGCCTCCTGAAACATCTTTCCTGATCCTAGTTGGAAAGTGATCACCTAAACTAGGTGGGGACCACACATGTGATTTTTGTCGAAAAGTCTATTTTTAGACTATGTCTATTTTTAGACATATGAAGCATGGTCCGGGGATTGCAGTATGTTATTCTTGGAGTATTGGTCATGTTGGTAAAAATATATGGACCTCTATTTTTTGGACCTATAGGTCAAAGTCTATTTTTAGACTGCCTCTCCTTAAAATAGGGAAGTCAAATATTATTTACCCTTAATAATATTTGGACTCTAAACTTTAGTTTACTCTCTTGGAGCACTTCAGTTTGACCCCCGGAGGTGGGGCATGCAGCTTCCAGAAGGATTTACGCTTTTCCTATGAGTTAGGTGAGCTAATGCATGGTTGACTTCAGTTAGAGCTCAAGTGGCGGAGTTCGGTGGAGTTGATGCGACAATTAATGGAGGTGGTGTTCTGGTTAACTAGTTGAACTAGTTGTATTTAGTTTAACTGGCTAATACACTAGAGATGAGTGGTGTGAATTAAATATTATTTAATTCACTAATTATTAACTCATTATTCAACTAAAGAACACATCATTTTAACTCAGTGCATGGACAGTTCAGTGGAGACCAGTGAAAGAGGTAGATGAAAGGGTGAGTAAAGCTATCAGTTGGAGGATCAGTTGTGCATGAGATTTGCACCACACTTGAAGGAAATTACCAATGACAATTGCGCAGTTGAAGCCAGTGAGATTCGAACCTAGATCTCTATTTAGACCAGCCTTGATTGCGCAATAGAGGCAGAGAAGTAGTGGGTGTGTTTTGAACCTGTGACTTGTTCAAAACCAAGCTAGTTTTTGTGTAGCTTTGGGAGATAGTACTGAGTACTTGTGAGGAGTTTGTACTATGTATTTTCTGCATGTTATCTCCATTTATAATATACTATAGCTGGGGGTTTTCAGCTATAAGCTTTCCCCATACATACTGTGTTAATGTGTGTGATGATTTGATGTGCTATCGCTTCCATTCTTTCCGCATGTGACAATTAATTGTAGAAGAGATTATGTGTTATGCATGCAATTCGAAATTGATGTGTGATCAGGTTAATCTCCATTGAATAAGTGATTTATTCAGGAATTTCTACACTATTTAAGGAGAAGAAGATTATAGTGCAAGGTATGCATGAGTCTGGGTTTTCAATGAATACTTCACTCTGAAGTATATCTACATGGAATGGGTAACAGTTTGTTGATTGATCTGAATTAATAATGCACCTATGAAGAAAATGATGAAGAGGGATCTCTAGATCTGAAATGACTATGTATTTGCTAGATCTGTTTAAGGAATGTTTAGATCTGAGATGAGGCGAATATTTCCTGAAGTAAAGTGTAAGATCTGAGCTATTTATCTGTTCTGAAGAGTTGCACAGCCCTACAAAGTTTGAATATCTATACGCAGGTTCGTGGAAGAGAAAGCGTGTATATACGCGGGTTGGCTTCAGCAAAAGTGCATATGGTATGTGAAATCAGTCCTGAAATATGTGTAGATGTATATGCAGGTTTGTTTCTGTTAAAGCGTGTGCATACGCAGGTTCAGTGAAGTAAAAGTGCGTATGGAACTAGGGTTTTGCTGAAGTATGTGAAATGAAATATCTGATCTGTTCTACTGTTTTACTTCTATCTGTCAATGATGTATTCATACAGATCTGGGTTGTTTGAATGATGATTATGTTGATGATGATAAGATCAAGTTTTTAGTTGATGGGTTGATGATTCAATGAATGAATTGATGGGGTTATAAGTTTCAGTTGGATGTATGATTGAGCTTAGATGTGTGGAGTGAGTCCAGTCTAAAAATCTGATGAAAATTGGCCTACAAAGTATGACGTATGAAAGCTGTTGGATCCAGTATGAAAATTGATGAAACGTGGTCCGCAATGGTGCTGAGGGTTGAAGCCTTCAGTGAGGGGGTTGTAGATCCCTTCCAGTGGTAGCTGGTAAACGAGAGCAGGGGGTAGTAGCTCCCTTCCAGGAGAGGCTAGTATACGAGAGCAGGGGGTAGTAGCTCCCTTACAGTAGAGGCTGGTAAACGAGAGCAGGGGGTTGTAGCTCCCTTCTAGTGATAGCTGGTAAATGAGAGCAGGGGGTAGTAGCTCCCTTCCAGGAGAGGCTGGTAAACGAGAGCAGGGGGTTGTAGCTCCCTTCCAAGAGAGGCTGGTAAATGAGAGAAGGTTGTAGCCTTCTGTAGGTGGGTGCCTGCGTGCTGGTATGAGTCTGCACTAGCACAATGTTGTAAGATGTTTTCTTTATAATAAATATTGAAGACTGAGACGACAACAGCAGTGGTTTTCTCCCGAATTGGGTTTCGACCTTAAATCCTGGTGTTCATGTGTGTTGCTTATGTGTGATGATTTATTTTGTTCTTACTGCACATGTTTAATGCTTACTAAACATATAATGAATGAATGATGCAATGATCTAAGTAAAGAATTATCTGCATAATGAGATCTCTGGTAATACACGAGTTTCATTGAGGATATTCGTGTGTATACACGACTTGGGTTCATTAAAGTAGCGTATGGGTTTTAGAGAAAGAAAAAGTAAAAGGTTTTCAGTCTGCACTAAATACTAATTCACCCCCCCCCCCTCTTAGTATTTTTCCCAACAAAGGCCACTTTTCATGAGAAGGAGAACCAAGCCTCAGAGATCCTTGAGAGATTTCACTCAGATGTGTGTGGACCATTCTCTACTGCTTCGATAGCAAAGCATAAGTACTATGTGATATTTGTTGATGAATTTTCTCGAAAGTGCTGGATCTACTTCACGCAGAAGAAAGATTAGATGCTCTCAAAATTTCTTGAGTTCAAAGCACTGGTGGAGAAAGACACGGGGAAGCATGTGAAGGCTCTTAGGAGTGACAATGGTGGTGAGTACATCTCTAATGAATTCAAGAACTTCTGCGACAAAGAAGGAATTGAGAGAGAGTTGATTGCGCCTCATAACCCACATCAGAATGGGGTCGCAGAAAGAAATAATAGAGCAATTGTGGGTGCAACACGAGCGATGTTGCATGATCAGGGCCTACCATTGCATCTGTGGGCAGAGGCATGCAACACAACGATATTTGTGCAAAATCGTTGTCCTCATTGGATACTTGGCATGAGTACACCAGAAGATGCTTTTACTAGTAAGAAACCTAATGTTTCACATTTTAAGATTTTTGGCTCATCTGTTTATGTGAATGTGACCAAAGATGCTAGGAAGAATCTGGAACCAACAATTGAGATTGGTATATTTTTGGGGTACACTAAAACTCCCCATAACTATTGGGTGTATTTTCCAAACAACATAATGACTGCTGTGCGACGAGATATAAAATTTGATGAGGAGAAAGCCATACGATTGTCCCTTGAGAGGGAGTTGGATTTTCATGTAGAGGAGGAAGTTTTGGTTCCAAAGAATGAACCTCAAGATGTGGAGCAGCCACATGCAGAGGATCATGGAGTGGCAGAAAACACTCATGCAGAGCCATCCACAAGAAATGGTAGAAGGTGCACCAAGTAAGATAATAGATTGAGACTTGATGCAACAGAGAATGTAGGAGCCCCTACTTCACTGCGCAGACAAAGACAATCACTATTTCCTTGGTTTGGAAATATGGCAGCGAGATGGTGAACTTTTTGTTTCTCAAGGAAAGTATGCCAAAGAGATACTTGGAAAGTTTCACATGGATAGCTGTAAGCCCATGGACACTCCTCTTCTAAGAAATTGGAGGAAAGAGGATGCTACTTCTGGATAAGTAGTGGATGCTACTGTCTACAGGAAGTTAGTGGGTTCACTGATGTACTTAGTGAACACTAGACCAGACATTTGCTACGTAGTTAACCAGCTGAGTCAAGATATGGTTAAGCCGACCAAGATATTTTGGAAGTCAGGGAAGCATGTCTTGAGATATCTCAGGGGCACAACAGAGTATGTATTATGGTACATGCAGACATAGGGAGTGAAGCTTCAAGGCTTCATGTATGCAGATTGGGCAGGTAGTCCATCAGACAGAAAGAGCACATCAGGAGGGATCTTGAACATAGGATCGATAAAATTTTCTTGGCACAACAGGAAGCAACGATTTGTGGCACTTAGTTCAGCTGAGGCAAAGTACATGGAATCAATTCAAGCTGCATGTGAGGGAATCTGGATGAGAAAGATCCTGGTTGGTTTGTTTGGTTCTTAGATGGATCCGAAAGTGATACATTGTGATAACTAGAGTTACATTAAAATCTCAGTTAATATGGTGTTTCATGATAGGTCCAAGCACATAGATATCCGGTACCACCATTTTAGAGATTTTTTTTAGAGGCACATAATGTTACTTCAGTACATTCCCACGCAAGATCAGGATGCAAATATTCTGACAAAGGCGCTCACCAAGAGAAAATTCGAATACCATAGAGGCAGGATCGTGGTGGTAGATAATCCCTTTCTTGTTGAGAGGGAGTGTTGAAGTCAAACAAGAAATTGCAGCACACACACTAGTGTGGGACCAATAGGTCCAGCGCTACATTAGAGTGATAAAAAATTAATTAATTAATTTGGTGCAGTGTCTAATTTAATTTTCCATTAATTAAATTGGACAATAAAATGTAATCTTATCTCATGATCACTTGTAATAGTTAACTGAGTGTGATAAACTCAGTTAGCTAATGTATTTCGAGTTGAGGGTGTTTGGTGAGGCATGCAGAGTAATTCTATTAGTTATGGAGTTTGAATTTCAGTTGGTGCATTAGTTTAATACATGTGTAATCAATTAACTCAGTTAGGTGAGTTAGAGTCAGTTGAACTAGTTGTAACTATTTTTTGCACTATTTAGAGATCAAGTGAATTAAATATTATTTAATAAAAAATTAGTGATCTTCCATGCAACTGATGATTTACTATTAATAGTTTCATGCATGTCAGTTCCAGTGGAGACCCAGTTGAGACAAAGGTTAAAGAGAGGTTAAATATCAGTTGTGTGTTTAGTAGTTTTCTTGCATGCAACCAGATATCCATTGGAGTGCCCATGGTCCTTGTGCAATTTAGGAAGGCCAAAATTCCTAAAGAATAGGGATTGCATTCATCAGGAATTGTGCAAGCAAGGCAGGTTGTTTAGAGGCTGAGAATTGGCTAAGTATTGGGCTGTTTTGTCTAGGATAATGTGAGACAATTAGCATAGTGCAGGAGAATCTTGTGAGAAGAGTGCATTGTAATTGTTTCATGATTCCATGGTTAATATATAATAGAAGATAGCGTGGTTTTGAGTAGCAAGCTTTCCCCAGGAAATTATTTGTGTTGTCGTTTGATTTGATTCTTTCTTTGCTTCATGTGATTAGCGATTGGGTTTAATTTCCACAATTGATTTGTAGAAGCAATTCAGTATCTATATTTAGTACATTGTTAGATCATATTGAATCCATTGATATACATATGTTGGTATAATATTTACAACTAACCATCATATTTTTTCCCCATTTATCAACATTAACATCAAAATTCGACGCCTTCTTCGTAATATATCTTACAGTTAAGTGTCAGAGTATTTTGGTGATCATGTCAATTATCCAACATATAATTTATGATATAAAGGAGGAGATGACGTCGAATATCCGACGTTCAAGCATTAGATGATGATTTCGTTTGTTTTTTTTTTCATTTTTGGCATCAAATATTCGATGTCTGCACTGTATAATGTCTGACGGATATTAAAGAGTCGCCTATTCAACACAATGCAACCGACGAAAATTATGACTCTAATGTGTCAGATTTTTGACGAACATGAGTCGAATAACCGATGAATATACGTCTTATTTTCATCACATTGGTACCAGTGATAGAAAATGTAGGATTATATGCAATATAATTAACATATATCATTGGTTGCAAGTAAAAAAAAATTATACGTACCTATCCATCCTTGCAGAGATCCATTATTTTGAATTTTATTTAGTTGATATTATCAACTTCCTCCAACAAAGGTAACTTAGACCTTTCAAACTTCAATGTATCATACAAGTTGACTTTATTGATGTAATTCATCCTTATTTTATGTATAGGGAGTAAGTATTGATATCATGTCTAGTTCATAGAATTGGGCCACAAATATGATCTTGGTTTAACTTGTATTTTCACATATCTTAAGACTAGGATCACAGAGCTTCTTACAAGGAGATATAACATTTATTTCTAGTTTCGCATTGATAATTCATCTCCTTCTTACACAAAGAAATATATGATAGATAAAACTCAATATTTTTTTCCATTTTACCACAAAGGTTTACACATAGAGTTTCAGTCCTTATTTACATAGATAATTTCATATTTTTTAGACTTCTGGTCCCGTAACGATTCAATTATTTTAGCACAAAGATATAGAGGATCTTGGAATTTCCAAGGGATATATCTTAGATGAATTCTTTTACTTGCCTCGATCTATTCCCTAACTAGATTTGTATGCCTCAAACTCATCATTTGTATTCCTAGACTTGTCTACTTAAAAATTTCGGATGCATTCTATAGTTTGGACCCTATATTATTATTTCTTGGTGTCATTATAGATTATTTTAATTTGTAAGTAATTAGGGTTATAAGATGCCATGTTTATGTAATTATTTTTCACATCCATAGAGAAAATGTTTCTAAAAATTTTCACATTCCTCATAAATAAATTGTCTTAGAAAGTTCACATTCTTCAGGAAAAACATTACTGAGATTCAGAATTATTTAGCCTTCTAATATTATTTTAACAAGGGTATATGAACCATAACTTATCCTTCTATGTTTCAGCCTTCATCCTTCTCGTATTTTGTAGAGATGGATAACTTGGTGACAAATTATAACTTCCTTGAGCTGCTTGAATTAGTTTAGTCCTCACAGACGAGGAGGCTTGAAATTCCATAGATATATAATTGGTGTTTTTCATGGTAAGGGAGAGTATTACTTGATCTCAAAAACCTTTATGATCTTGTATGTTTTGGTCTTCTTTCATACAAATTTTTTTCTCTTGTTTTCCTTTAGACATTTTCCTACTAAGGGCTTCTTCAATAGTGATCATGTCTTCACCATAGCTCTGATACCATGTTGAGAAACCGAGTGTAATGCCATCTAACACTCGATTACTCTTCTTGATAATAACTTGTGAATATTAAACATATTATTAGTAATTATTATGTATTATTCATTAATCAAATGATATATATGTTCAAAATATATAGATCACAAAGAGACACAAGACGCCAAAATTTAGGTTGCTAGCCAGGGCAAAACCCATAAGGGGAAAAACCAACAATCCTTATTTTATAGAGTTAGATAAAATGATAAATATAAAATAACAAGACCTAAACCAAACTTCCACCAAGTCACCAAGTCAAACCATCCTCCAAATTACCTCCAAAGTCAAATTTAACGATAGTCAAACTACCCCAAATCTGGTCAAAGTTCTAAAATTCAAATCTACAATAAGGGGGGTGAAATTCGACCTGAAAACCTCAAAAATTTTTGTCCTCATCATAGAAAAATTAGACCTCACATGCATTAGAGGAAATTCCATCCTAAAAGTGGCATCCTAAGGAAAATAATAAAATAATAGTTAGAATAATAAAATAAGAGTTATGAATTTTGGAGGGGAAAAAAACTACTTTTTTTAATTGTATTTTTGCCTTATCGCCTTATATGTTTACTCAAATTTCAATTGTAGACATTCATTGGATGCAGAATCAAATTTCACATCCAACGAGTACCAATTATGCATACTTTTGAGAAGATGCACATTGTTAAAGATTCAAGATACATTAAAAAATCGTGTTCAACAGGCTTTTTCAATGTATAATTTTTACCAATGTGGGTATTATCAAAAGTATGCATAATGGGTACTCGTCGGATGAAAAATTTAATGATGCATCCAATGAGTGTCTACACTTGAAATTTGAGTAAACCTATGAGGAGATAAGCCAAAAATACAACTAAAAAAGTAGCTTTTCTTCTTTTCCCTTCAAAATATTTACATGTACCTCTTTTCAAATTTAAAGGATTTTGATTAGTATACTCATTTTGATATGGAAATTACATGAAAATTTCATGGGCACTTTTAGGCTAAAATTTCCTCTAATGTGTGAGCTTCAACAGTCAAAGATTCAGTCAACCAAAGGGAATATTCTTAAAGTTTGATTTTCTTTTCTTTCTCCTTTTATTCAAATTGAATCTCTCCTTCGCTAGTTTATAAAATGATTCTTGTTTTGTGCTTTAATGTACTCCAAAGTAGGTCGAATTATCTCATATATATATATATATATATATATATATATATAACTGTATAGGAGGGTCGCATAGGTGTCTATTGGAGGTCCACTCTTACTTGGTCATCTTGTGGACTTTTTGAATCAACATAAAAATTGAAATTCCTTTTCTTTTCAAATTTCCAAATGGGACATGACTCAAATACATTTTATTTCGACTCATAATAAATTAATTTTGACTCTTTAAGCATGAAGAACATGCTTTTAAGAATATAATAAATACATCAATGATAAATTTACATTATGAAGACCGACTCTAGTTACAACTTCAATATTTCCCTCATTGTTTTAGTGTAAATAAAGACATTTCCAATCGCTTTTAGCAATGGAATTCTAAAAAATATTTATTTAAACTCTTTTGATAAATCAAACACAGGCCATGAAGCAGTCCTTGCTATGGAAAATCTCTATGGGTAAGGGAGATTTGGAGTTCAATAGAAACAACATTTAGTGTTACAAGAGTTTCAACATGAGTTTCTATTGTTTTCTATTGAATTGGGGCTTCTTCCTTAGGTGAATTCTCTTCTTCATGTTTTGTAATAATAGGGAAAGTTCCTGAATTTAGTGCTCTCCCAAATCTTAAGTGTACCTAATTACATTTAATGGGTGAGTTGCAATAAGTTGGGAAGAAAGGTTCTTCAAATCGTTGCAATGCCTTATTGTTTTGGTTTGGTTTAGGTTGCACAAGTAGTTGGGTTTGTGGGGGAGTATTACTTGGTGGCATATTGGAAGGAAGTTGTAGTTATTTTTTCTACACACATATTTAAGTTTGCATGGGGAACTACCCTAGAAAATAGGATCCATGTGACCCTTGATGCCATGAGAATGTTTGACTTGGAGGAGAGGGCCAATGCAACCATGGTGTGGGGTACTGAATAAGAGGAGGACCAAGAAACTGCCATGAAATTATGTGATATGGAACTTGATATGGAATCTAATGAGGATTATACATGTTAGTACAAAAATTGGATGATGATGATGGATCTTGAGCTATACCTGGCCGTCGATCTTGCCATGTATTCTTGGAGCCAATAAAATATGGTGTCTATATCTCCTCACATTATTATTTGAATACTTCTTTAATCTTAGAAATGATGGGAAAAGCTTTGTTGAATGGTCCATTAAGTGGGAAGTCTTTTAGGGGATGGTTCTTCCTACAGTTGGAGCAGAATATTGACAAAGCCTTTTCAACATCAACTTGCTTTTCTTTAGCTTGAAAAACATCCAATTGTGAAGACAAAGAGCTAATAACATCAATTTTAAAATTCTCAAACAAATTACCAATTTATGCTCTAGTTACTTTTCCATTAGCTTATTTATGTATCCTAGTAGAAGCATCTTGTGCTAAAGTTTTGTTTGTTTTATGATACTCTCGAGCTTCTCAATCAAAGTGTGACTATGTCATCATAAGGCTCCTGTGATATAACTCCATTTCCCATGATATTTAACATATCCACAAAATCATCCTTCATTCTCCAAATTACAATTGTCTTTGAGACTCGTTATCAAAATTACTATGTCTAAACCTCTGCAAATCATACTAGAAGTGTTTAATATAATCCTATAAACTCTTTTCCTCCTTCTATGACTTTTTGAAAAGTTCCTCCCTTTGGTCTCTAGTTCTAAAATAATTGTGATATTTTTCCAAAAAGGTTTTCTTCATGCCATCTGAGGAAGAGATAAATTTATCACTAAGTCCCATAAACCATCTCAATGCAACTCCCTTCAAGGTGGTAAGGAACAATTTCAATTTGTAGGCATATGAATTGTAGTCATAGCTCCAATAGATAATATTGAATTAAAAAAAGGAAAATTTTTGGGTCTTCATTGGTAATTCCATGAAATTTTTGAAGAGCTAAAATATGATTGTTCTTCATTAGATCTTGTCAATGAATGTTCCTGATAGAAAATTCAAAACTAGTGAATGTATCATCAATATTTACATTCTCCATCTAGTTTTCCCACAAAATTAACTACTTCATGAACTACTTCATGCACTTGAACCAATAAATTTTCCTAACTATAAAGGGTCTTATAATGAATTATTAATATTCCTTACAATAGTTCCCATTTCTACGATAGAGTTATCAAGGAGCTACTCATCCTCTAGGCTTGGGTCTAGGCATTCCAAATTCTTTTTGTCTATTACTCGTCATCCTTTTAACAAATATTTATATTTAGCCTCTACATTTGATGCATATGATTCAACATGGAGAGAGGTTTTCAGACTCACTTCTAAGACAAAGGATTCATGGGATTGTTTCTTCTAAACATTTTCTCCTAAGGTATATGAACATTGAGATTCCATTCTTTGGAAAATTGTTCCTAAGGGAGATAATTTCTGGGATCCTGTCGTCTAATAATTTAATATTGAGTCTGATGTATCTGCTTCTTCTCTCTAAAGTAATTCTTGGATGAATTATACATGTCCTAAATATTGATTTCTTCTTCCTCCATGTCTCCTTATTCCTGTAGGGTTAGTAAGTTTTAGGGAACCATGTTTATGTTCTTCTTCATTCATGCATCCTACATATCCTATTTCTCTATCATATCATCTTCAAGAGAAACAATGTTAGTTGTGTTTTTGCACCTTTAATAACATACTTGGAAATAGTGCACAAATGGTGAGGATTTTTATTGTCTTATTATAAAAATTCATCCACTCGAACATAAATTATCAAGTGGGGTAAGTATTTTTATTTCAAGGTTATTGTGTAATGTATATTCAGGAAACAATAATTTACTTAACATTGATTACCTCCTAGTGTGCATTTCCCTAATATGCATCCTAAAAAATAACACAAACTTTCAACTAAAGAACAATTCTTGATAAAAACTAATTCATACTTGTAGGGATTGAAATCACTCTTCATACAACTTTGGAATTTGAAACAAAACTTTTGAAATCACACTTGCATGAAAAAAATAATACTCAACACACAATTCTAGAAATAATAAGCACTCATTTAGGAAATGAATGACACTCAACTCACCATTCTAAAAATGATAATCACTCTCACAACAAAATCCCTCACTTGCACAAATGAAATCAATCAAATACCAAAACCATTCATAAATGAATTACCAATATTGAAACACCAAACTAAAAATTATTTGAGCATCAACCAATCTGGAATTTCTCATTAAAAATGTTACCAGTAAAATTACATTAATATAGTTGGGTTGGGAACCATAAGGGATAACAATATCAAACTATAATAATGATTTGTAAAAATAATGTATGACAACAATCTCTACAAAAAATAGTATCCAAAATTTGTAACAACAATCAATAATGACAATATATAACAACAATAACAATATGACTCAACACAAATATATGATGGCTATGGTTGAGTAACATTGAATCTGTATTCAAAATTATCTGCAGACTGACAATAACAACACTTCAATAATTAAAATAAATTTCAAAAATATAAATTACAACCCACAAGCTAAACAAATACAAGAGCTATGTTATCTCTATAGTCATAGTAATCCCTACTAAAGGGAAGGGCCCTTCCTCCTTAGTAGGGAGATGGAGAAAAAATAACAGGCTACAACTTATAGCAATGAATCATAAGTTGAGCCACAAAATCATCGACTCCTTCATTAATTCAATAAAAATATACAAATACATAATTTTGAGAAAAATAATGCCAACCCCCATTTTGGTCCAGGGAGGTCCTCTTTAAAGGCCCTGTCTTCACATATAATCTCGATAAAAAAATCAAATATGAACAATCTTGAGAATATTTTGATTTTCAATTTGTTCAATAAAGTCCTTTTGATAACCAGTTACAACAAATAATATACAAATAAGGTTTTATGCCGCACCAAGTTTCCTGAATTAACGAAACAACTAAAATACTGGAAATCATAACCACCATATTTAGTTTAAGAACACCACACAAGAAATTTTGAATCCTTGTTGTCACAATAGACGTGCTGACTAGCACTTCCATGGAGTAGCACTAGACATAATAATAGCCTTAAATAACACCAATAATTTTGGGAGTAATAACACAATAGAGTAACATCATATAAGCATATCAAAGTAATAACATAATGGAGTAGAAAATTGTAAAATTTTGGAGTATTGGCATGGTGAAGTAATAATATACTGAGTCAATACATGCTCCTAGGTCAACTGGTTCATCTTGTAGACTTTTCCGACAATAAACTATTAGTAAAACACCCAAAAACAACTATTCCCCTTTTAAATGCAAACAAAAACTTAATGGATTAAAGTTACAACCTCAGCCAAAATCTAGGATAATAATATATGAAAAATATGTGACTATTGAGGACAAAATGGACAAAAGGGTAGGGTAAAATGTGGTAAAAATATGCCAATTCCCGAACCCAACAATATGCATCATCCTTATTTAGTCATTATAGTGATACTTATCATCTTATTATATTGAGATGATTTTGTAATTCCACAACCATTTTACGCAAGAATATTTATTCATTGGAAAATTTAAGAGTGCTAAGTTATTTCATCTTGATTATCTTAAATCCAACATCTTCCTTCATGTTCCAAGACAAACAATTATTGCTCATTGATTTTTTGTGCTTTCTTGTGAAACTTCCACTTACTCCCTTAAGTATCTAGCTATTACTTGTTTTTTTTCATCTCCTCATAATAGGTTGGTCATGTTTATGAGGGTTTCCATTCATTATCATATTTATAAAATTTGATGTCCCCCCTTTCCTTTCATCCTTATGTCAAATTTATCAAATATATACCTGAATAGATAGATAGTGTATTCTTGGTCGAATGCATACTTTCTTCTTTACTTTCTTAGGTTACATAGTTTAGTTTTAAAAATCAAGTGATGGTACATTGCTTCATACATGATGGTATCTTCTTAACACCCATATCTAGGCCTCTAAGTCCTTAGTATTAGGCATAATGGAAATATTTAAGATACTTATTCAACCTAGTTAACTCACTGTGAACATAAAAATAACCATAGAATAAATGCAGATCGAGATTTCACTATTTGATTCAAGTTAAATTTATTTTTCTATTTTCCTTCCCTTCTTGAGAAGTGATGTCCTCAAAGCAAAGTAAGCCAAATAATTATTTCATTGTGCCTATAACTACTCATTTTCAAACAATCACCATGATTACCTCTTATAATTTGCATGCACAACCAATTATTATAGGTACCCTTTCATTGAGTATTTATTCATGTGGCTGTGTGAGGATAAAATATGGTTCCAAGCTCCATGTTATCAAATCATTCTACATAAAAACACTATGTACATGACAATAGGGGGATTCCCATAATCATTCACTCAACTAATGCAAACACAAAATAAGATTACATCAAACCAAAATATACTTTGAATTAATAATATACTCAAATAAATTATAAATTGTATTTATTAAATAACATTACATTGAAATGATGCAAATCTAATTATGTTCCAACTAGATTCAAGTTTCAAATTTCTTCCATGTCCATTTACAAGTCACTAGGCCATAATAATTACTATTAGTGATACATGAATAATGGGATATTATGAAAATGATATCCAACAAAGACTTATAGATTATAGAAGTGTACAAATAATTATACAAAGTTAACACACCAAAAATTCATCTTTTATACAACATCATTAACATTTAAGTATTAAGTGGGTGTAGCTTAGGTGATAGGTAGGAGTCACTCTTATCCTCCCTACCTAGGTTCTAGTCCCATTGAGATCTACATTCTCACTCCTTGGGAGTAATTTCTACATGAAAGATAACCAAATCACTTAGACACAAGTGGGTTTTATGTGGATGTAGCTTGTATGGATCTCTAGTACAACAATACCACCAAATAAACTAAAAAAAAAATTGCATATTGGAATATTGCATGAATTTGAGTAATTAAATATGACTTATAACCTTATAAATTTCTAAACCTACAATACTCATTTTTTGTGTGTGGAAAAACGACATAAATCAACAGGAAGGAATCACATCCTGCTAACCAAACTAGAAAATACTAAAACCAAGGGTGTCGAGGAGAATTGACACCATGAACTCCTAATCAACGAGGTACTTATCAATGGGAATAAACCAATCAAAGGCTAAAGAGATATAATTTCACTAAGTGCATAATGAAATAGAAGTAATAGGCTTGAAATAGCAGACTAATGCTTGGAAAAAACTAAGAAGATGCAGTTTTTCCAAAAAAAAATTGCCCTTGTAGGAAACTAACCTGGATTTACGTTGGATAAATGCATTTATCCCCCATGATGACTATGTTTTTTCAATGCAATTATCCCTATGAAGTCCTATGTTACTAGTATAAACCCTCCCACTATAAAAAAGTGGTTCCTAGTGATAGATATTAGCCTCCTAAAACCTATAACCTATCATCACCAAGAAGAAAAGGGGAAATAAGACAAAATAATCTAAAAAGGACACAAACAAATAAAAATTGTGAAATAAAGGAAATTTAGCTACTAGCATGCAACCCATGATCTCATACATGACTAAGACCCTTGTGGAGTTTCCAATTTATTGGTGTGATCTCTGCATAAGGGTTAGCGAAAAGTGACTTGCGTAGTGGTAGTACATAAGCCAACATAAAATGAGTGTATTCAAAAAAAATATATTTAATATATATCAATTAGTTTGTTCACATATTAGATATAAATTAAAATGCTAGAAAAAAATTACAAAAGTAAGACATAAAACAAATGAAAGAGATCAATTTACCCAAGAATGAAGATTTATTATTGACGCCTAAGAGTTGAATAGAGAGATGGTTTTGTTAGAAAGACATTAAATAATGAGAGGGGGGGTTAATAAATTTATTTAAAATTTAAAAATTTCTTGCTCAAAGTAAAAAAATACTCCACAACAACAATAATAAATAGCATACCAAACTCATTAATCAAGACAAAATATATTCATGTGGAAACCCAACAATGAAAAACACTAATTATTTTTAATTATGATGCATAATAAATGTACAACTTCAAATTACATCATTTTCTTTGTGTAGGATATAACCCATTGAAGGGTCCAACCCACTGAAGGGTCCAACCTTCTCTCTGTCTACAAGCACCAACTTGTTGATTTCTCAGGCACCAAACTGAAGGAAACTCCAACTCCCTATTTATCAACTCTAATTGAAAGGAAGCTCCACCTCCCTATTATGAAATCACCTACTTAGATATCCCTTTAGATCCTTCTTTCATACGATTTTCACACTCATATCATAAAGAATTATTTTACATACATTCATAAATAAATTTTGTGATTAGCACAATCGCCCAAAACACACACCTCTCACATTTTCATACTACCAACAAAAGTTCTCATATATTCTCTATAATATTGTTGTTGTTTATACAGATTTCAAGCTGCCTCTATATTTAATTGATTTGTTATTTTTGGGTTAAATAATATGTTTTACTTCATCCATGTTATTTAAATTAAAAATTGTCTTTCTCTGTATTCTGTTGTTGTTCAAAATTCTTATACTTCAACAGATTTATTCCTAGTGTCTATGTGAACAATTAGTTTTCATTCCCTGCATGTTGTTCATACTGATATTAAGTTTATTCATATTCTCTTCTTTGAAAAATTTCTCTTTGTTCATATCTATTTCAACTTCAGGATTTATTCTTAGTTTAACTTTGCTATTATATTCATGCCATACTGATTCTGCAAGCCAATATTATCTTCTTTCTTCACTCTGCATGCCATTCTGATCTACAGCATATCAACATGTTCTTATTTTTGCATTGGTTTTCAAGTTTACTTCAACTCAAAACATAAAATTTACTATCCATGCATAAGGTGCTCAAAATTCCAAATTTTGGAACTAATTCCACACCCTCTTTCATCTCCCGGTGCATAATACTAAGTGTTGGGATAATTCACTTAAGCATGGAAATTGCTTTGTATTACATGGAGTCAAATCCTCCACACCCTTAAGATTTTAGAGCCTAGGCTTTAAATGACGAAAGGCCAAAACCATGTCTCTATGCCCACTATGCCAAAATCATTAACACGCGAAAATAATTACAAACTCAATCCCCTTGGTGTGAATCCCAATGCCTTTATGATAGATCACTTTCTTATGGTAATCTTTCCATTTCCCACAATATGTTTATCATGTTGTGCCTTGACTCTATTCCTTTACTTGGACCTCTATAGTAGGATGTAAGTATTCATGTCAGTTGATAGAGTAGTTCCCCTCTCCTAGAGTCCATCAACCACAATAGTGCACCACTACTTGGATTTCCGTGGTGGGACATAATGTTAAATTTTCAGATTTTTCTATGTTGTATCAATTACTTTAGGCCAAATTACTTCTTCATAAGAAATGTAACCACTTATTAGCAATGTAATCAATCATAAATTGTAACTAAAGATAGAAACATGTATGCAGTGATAAAGAAGAGAAAAACACAACCATAAAAGACATTAAATTGGTCCAAAACCAGGGAAAAACCCCACAAGGGGGAAACCCTTTCAAATATACTTCTTCAATAGGTCATCATAAAAAGTTTTCAGCAGAGAGTATAATGAGCCCAACACATACGCAACAAAAATATAAAGAACATATATACAGATATGCAGATATACAATAGTAATAAACATGAATCCAATAGATCACTGAAGCTAGCTGAAATCAATTGAAAAATAATAGATATTAATCCAGGATAGTACCAAACACTAACTGCGAGCATCTGTGAATGAGTGGAAGATATCATGAAACAATGAACGAGAAACTGAGGTTGACCTAGGCTATATATTCTCCAAAATCGCTTAGCAACACCTTTAAGACTCCGTGCTAGTGGCTATGGCTCCTTGGACGCAGGAAGAAAACTATGTGCCTATGACTATGGCCCAAATCATCCAGATAAAGCCCTAAATCCCTACCCACTACTTTGACACACTGTGCCTGTGGCTATGACACCCTGGACGTAGGTAGAACACACTGTTCCCACAGCTATAGTCCGAAAAACTAAGTTTCAATCATGCGACTATGATCCAGAAGGCCCTAGATCATAGCACACCTCTTGCTTGTGATTCCGAAATCTACACAAACCCCTTTCATCGAACCTGTGTGAGCCAAACCAAAATAGACGAACCAAGACAAAGCATTTAAATAGAAGAGATCTTGAGAAAGTGTGTGAGAATGAGCTTGAGGTCGCTTCTATTTATATCTTTCTTGAGGGTCTGCTTGGGGTTAAGGCCGACTTGAATAATTCCAGATGTGTTTTGGCTGACCCATTCCATTTCAATTTAATAAATAAAATAACTCAAAATTTAACTTCCGCTTAACCAACTGGGGCCATCTATAGGTCTAAGATATCCAAGATGGAATTTGACCCTAGTTGCAAAAATTAACACTCCCTCTCAACTAGGAATAATTCCACCTGTAGATATTCACATCATGGTGTCGACATGTTAAGATTGTCACTACTCAACTCTATCTGTTGAAACTTTCTTGGATCTAGAAGAAGAAGAACCAGGGAGAAATATCTTCCACCCATACCACACAATATGATAACACATCATACAGGGGATCACATATTCGACTCTGGAATCTCAAGAGGGGAGAAAATCTCAACCCAATCCTATTGTCTACTGATATTCCCATCAATGAATCTAAATAGTCATGTGGTAGAACACCTGCATCATAATTGACTTGGGTTGTACAACCCAAGTACACTCTCAATGTGTTGGCCAAATGAGGAGTGGTATTCCCAAAAAGCCTTTCTTGAAGGTATGATGTCAACTGGGTATACTCTGTAAAGACCAATCAGGGGAGAAACATTCTCTGGCCCTATGAAGATAAGGGAGAAATATCTTCAACCCTATGGGTAACAAATAGGGGAGTACCTTATTTTCTAGAGATCCCTCAACCCCAGGAGCCCTTATATATCAATTCCTCACCCCGATAGCTCCAGTAGGGTAGGAAGACTTTGCTCAGTGTCCTCAATCAGTGTTGCCCGTTATCTGGAGGGGCTACATCCACCAGTCTAATTTTTTCTCTAAAGACCAAGAACCTTCCTTTTAGTAATGCCTTGGTGATAATATCTGCTATCTGTTCATCAATATTTATGTGGTGGACTCGAATAACCCCTCTCTGCACCATGTCTCGAATAAAATGATATCAAATATCGATGTGCTTAGACTTGTCATGAAACACGAGATTCTCTACCATACAGATCCTACTCTTGTTGTCGCAGTATATCAATGTAGTGTCTAATACCTATTCAAATAGCTCTCTAAATAGCTTCCTAAACCAAATTTCTTCACAAATAGGCATGTGTTACACAATAATTTGTCACCATCCCTACAATCCCTGTCCCACACATTGGAGGGCTCATTTTGTGACCTGTGAGCTATGACATGGCCTGAAACCACTTTCATGACATCCCTCTGAACAAGAGCTTTCATTGCCCTGAAGATGTCTCCTTGTGAAAAACCCTAAAAATGGCCCTTTTTGCATTGGCGTGAACATGCAGTTCAGTACCCGCGCCAATGGGGAAAATACTTAAAAGAGGTCGCACCAGTTGGCGCTCTGTCCCAGAGTCACACTCGCACCAGCCAATTTAAGGAATGTTTTTTAAAAATAAATGGCGGAAGTTTCATCCTAACTGATCCAGGAACTGATATCTATCTTGAGTTGGGAGGTTTGGCTACGGATCTCCATAGAGAGGAAGTGGTTTGCCACCTCTCATGGAATCTTCCTTGATGATAGGGCCAATCCCATGATTATAGGGATCCAAACTTCCCTTCCTCCTTCTATAAAAGCTTGCTCATCTCCATTTCAGCTAGTGTTAGGTCTTCCGTTTAATTTCCAAGAGCCTTGTACGAGGAGACGTTATTAATTCCTTAGCAAGGCAAAATTCAACGAGGAGACTATTGTCAGATGAAGAGGTTGTCCATGTGTGGGCTTTTCAAGACGTGTTCGCTCTGGCAGCCTAGAAGGAGGAATTGACGTGAGCTATGGTTGCAATTTTCCTTTGATTGGGTATTAATGAACGACTATGGGTTATGGGTTTCACTCTTGTTGCAGTAATGATTATATAACTGGTGACATGAATTCACATCATGGTTTTGCAGCATTTTTTTTATTTCTAACGTAGAGAGTGTCCTATCACGGAGATCGTGGGGATCGTGATCTGCCAGAGCTAAGGAACGGAAGCGCCACCTCTTCTACAAGCAACAGCGTTGGATTCCAGGTAAGCCTTCATCGCTAGTTGGTTTATTTTCAATTAGGAACCTGCACTATAGCGTGAATGATTGTTGCTAGACCCGGTCTGGGCTAGTAGGGATCGCCTCTGTCCCCAGAGGGGATTTACCTCCACAACAAATCGGCGACTCCGCTGGGGAGCGTTGGCTTGTTGTCGTTCATTTTATAAGCTATAGACGGAGCCTGAAGTTGGCCAGATAGCCTTCGAAATGATTTTGCTCTACAATTGCAAAGTAGATCAAAGCCGCTTCAGTCAATCTCCGGTTTAGTTTGTAAATTGAACCCTTTGAGCATTGTCTTGTCTTTTCGGTCGATTCTTGATCCTCCTTGCTTGATCAGCTCTTTTGGGTTGGTTCTTTCTGTGAATTTGGTTTTTTGATAGCTTGATCATCATTGGTCTGCTTGTTGGATTGCTATTTTTTATTTTTGACTGGGAAACTCGACTGGTGCACTTTTTAGCTTGACAGTCGTGTCCATTGGTGTAGGTTGCTTGTGTATTACCCGTGCCAATTCGTTTCTGGTGCTAGTTTCAGCCTCACAGTTGCGCCAATCCTATGAGGTACTAGGGTTTGCTCAGTTCTGAGCTTTCTCAGCTTGATCTGTGTGTGTCTCACTTTGAGCCTAGGTCACATGGTTCATTTGAGTCTTGGAGATTCTGCTTGAAGTGGTGAGTCTGGTCTTGGTTGGGAAAAATTCTTTGTTTTTTTCATTTTCAGGCATTGGCGCTTGTTGTCAGTTAGCAACCCACACCAATTGGCCATTGGCACTAGTTGTGAGTGTGCAAGTTGCACCAATTGGCGCTAGTTGTCAATGTACAAGTCGAGCCAATTTCAGGGTGTGTGAAAATTGAGATTTTTTTTTCCCTAAATCCTTCACCAGTGTATCTTTCCCTTCCGGTCTTTTCACTGTATGATCATAGATTACATTGCTCATTGTTTGAAATGTCTTCTTCCCATGATTGTTTGATGTAAAAGGGAATGAATGCCTTGTTTTGAACTCATGATTTGGAAGTCCTTTTTGTGCTTGACCTCATATGTCTTGTAGCCTTTTGAGGAATTTCGTTACAAAGTGTTTAAAACAACGATTGCATTCTTAGTGTTTGTTTACATCTCTTTTGCATTCATCCTTCATTAAGAAGATTTTCATTTATTTAGTTTTCATCTCAAAGTGTTCTTTTTGTTAAAATGCATTAGATCACATTGCATTGAAAATTATTTTTGAGATTTATCATTGAACTTAGATCACATTGTTTATTGATTGAAAGCTAAAAATCGCATTGATTGCATTCTCTTTTATTAAAAGCATGCATTAAGTAGATTCTCATTTCATCGAAAAATGCATTGAGTGCATTCTTGTCATTTGAAAAGAAAAGGAAATTGTGCATAGATTACATTGCATTATTCGCATCGTTGAATGTTTGGAATTACTTTTGGATAGTGAAAGTCATCTAATTTGGAAAAAGTTTTGTTTTCAGTGTTGTTGTTTGTTGCATCATTTTTTGAAGCTCTTCCCTTAACTAGATAGCATTCATCGAATGAAATGATATACTGTGGCATATAGAGTGCATTTAGGAGATTTTGAGACATTACATTCGCTAGGGCTTGAAAACTGAAACGTAATTGAAGATAAACTTTAAAATTTACTCAATTTACGCTAAGGCAACATTGAAATCTAATGAAACACATTTAGAGGTCTAGGCTAGAGACGTGTTCCGGCGTCTTAAAACCTAGTAGATGTCGTTTGCCTCTTGGATTTAGACAGCACTAGTACGGACTTGTGCTCCCCGTAACGTCGAGTATATAAAGGGAGACCCCACTAGGTTTCTATCCTTTATCCATAGGAAGCTGAGTCTGCCACCCTATACCCGTGATACACCGGACACAACATTCAGGGAGATTGCCTGCATGTACATTAAGTCCTTGGTTGATTTCTTTTTCATTTTGAAACCAAGGTGTATATTGCAGTTCACGGTTATTTGGTACACCCTTTGCCTAGTATTCCTGAGTAGTCATTTGATCTTTTCTGACTCCTTAAATTTGAAAGGATCACCAAGCGCTTGTCCTTTCACGCTTGCTTCAAAACTGAAAGAGATAGAGTCATCTTTCATCTGTTTCTCGACTCTTAAAACATGAAACGGTGAAGTTTCTAAGTTTCAATGTGGTAAAATAAATCACCTGCGATCACACGCCCTGTTAGAATTTGCTTGTTGGCCGTTTGATTGTGTGCCTTGGTTTTTAGCCTGTGTGCGGTTTTGAGTCGTTGATGGCAACTTTTCTAGAGTTCACCAACCAAGGAATCCCCTCCGAGGGGAATCCTGGTCATTTTACTCCTTTTGGAAATGTTGGTGCTCCTTACATGGCAACGTTGTCCCTTCTTGGGTTAACTGTTGGGTTGCCTGTTTGGTTGTTTTCAAACTCTGTGGTCCCGAATGTCCCGGCTACTGTTCAATCAGTTCCTTCGCCTGAACAACATCATGTTGATTCTAAGGGGGACCTCTCCCCTTCTTCGCCTATTTCTGCATCCTCCTCTTCTACTTCGCCTGGTGAAAGTCTGGATTTGAGTAACCAGGTGGCTAAGAAGAAGAAGAAGAAGAAGAAGTCTGATAAAGGAGAGGCTAGCTCTGCGGCTATTGCGCCTAAGCAGCCTTCTGTCGATAAACCTCCCAACCCTCCGCGGAAAGTCAAGTTCCCCTGCATGTTGTGCACGAGATACCATCTTCTTCAAGACTACCCTGGCATTGCCGAGGTGCTTAAAGCATGGTCCAACGGTTGTCCGCCGTTGCCTTTGGCTTCTGGGAGTCAGGTTGGGGGCACGTCTTCAGCTGGTGCTGGTAAGACTCCTAAGAAGCAAGGTAAGATTACCAATCCCTGTAAGTTGTGTGAAGGGCACCATGACATTCACCTTTGTCCTTATATGGATGAAGCCAAGCGAGTTTTGGACAACTCGGCTATTTTTGCACCGTGCCTTCTGGCTGGTTACAAACAACTTTCTTTGAGTCCTCCACCAGCTGATGCCACGATTGGTCAAGAGTCATCCTTGGTCGATCCCGTTCCCTCAGAAATTCAAATTTAGGAATCCGTTCCCGACCAACCATTGGTTGTGGGATCGGTTGAACTGGCCCCGTCTGCAGTGCACCAGGTCTTTTCCGTTGAGAGTGGATCTCACACCCCCCATGTTCTTCTGGTTTCTTTAGGTTCTTCGGACTTGGAGAAAGATTATCCTATCCCTATACCTCAAGAAGTTGCTCCTCCACCTCCCATGATGGAGGTTCCGGAGGATAGTCCTCCCACCTTCGAGATAGAGGTTGTGGAGGATGCTCTTTCTTCTTCCGTAACACCAGGGGAAGACCATCTTGGTTCGATGGTAACCCCTCCGAGTAGTTTGGTCTCTTCCTTTGACTGGAGTCGATTTGCAGGATACCGCCTTCTGTCTTATGTCCCTTTCAAGATCACAGTACAGGATTTTGGTCTGGTCATACCTAGCACCATTATAGATGAAGGTGCATCAGTTAGTATTTTATCCTCAACTACTTGGCAAGCTTTTGGCTCGCCGCCGCTTGCGCCTGTTACGCAGAATCTGTTGGAATTTAACAGAAGAACGAGTCAACCGTTAGGGATCCTTCCAAGGTTACCTGTTACTTTGGGAGGTAAAACTGTCCATATGGATGTGATGGTTGTTCCAGGCCCCTTAGATTTCAATATGCTCTTGGGGCACGATTACACCTATGCCATGGGAGCGCTTGTCTCCTCCCTTTTTCGTGTGGTCTGTTTTCCACATGAAGGACGGATCGTGAACATTGATTAGATTTCGTTCTTTGGTCCTGATGTGGCAACTGGCCCACCATCATCCCTTCCTGCTTTTTATCCACCTGTTGTATCTACCCCACCGCAGGTCAACTATGTGGCTACCTACCCCGTGCCTGTACTCAGTGATAGTGCCGTGGTGCATCAGGTGCTGGGGGCATTGGGTCCTGACTTCCAGGATTTTTTCCTTCCATCGGGAGTGGAACTCTTGGAAGCGATGACTTCTTGTTCATTATGATGAGGTTGTCGGAGCAGAGTTCCTTGTCTTGTGTCAAACTCCTTAAAAAATGAAACAAGGTTGGGGAGCAGAGTTCCTTGTCTTGTGTCAAGCTCATTAAAAAATGAAACAAGGTGTCTTGAGGATAGTTCTTTTAATGTGTCAACCTCATTAAAATAATGAAACACTTTCCTGTTCAATTCGAGTCTTTGTTTAGATCTCGTAAAATCCCAGTCGAGTATTTCTCTTGATCTCATAAATTGAACCTTCACGCCATCTTCCTTTCATATGGACTAAAGCTTGGGGGGCATGCACCTCGAATTGAGTCACCATGCTGGGGGGCATGCAAAATTTTTCAAGCATAGTTTGTTTCCGTTTCAAGCTTGTGTAAAAATGAAACTGGTTTCAAGCATAGTTTATCTTTGTTTCAAGCTTGTGTAAAAATGAAACCAACTTCAAGCAGAGTTTCCTGATTTCAAGCTTGTGTAAAAATGAAACCATGCCCATTTTAACTCTTGTGATTGCCATTTTATCAGCCTATTTTTCCAAATGAGCCTTGGTTTTATCACTCCATCGTCACTATCTACTTGGCTGATCATATGCCTTCACTTGGTTGTTTTACTCGTTCCTAAGGAACCGCTACGATGAGTGGTTTTGTTAGCCAGCCTCTTGACCTTTATTTGTTCCAAGCAGTTCCACCATTACCAGAACCAGTTGCTACCCTTTATACCACTCGTTCCTCCAGGAGGAGCCAACTTTCAGCTCTTTTCTGACTCTCTAAACATGAAAATATTTCCGAGGCCCTTGTCGTTTTGATCTCGTTAAAGTGGACGCGAATAGGAGGTTTCCTCAGACATAGTTTTCTACCTTTTAGGATCTGAGGAACTATCTACGAAAAGGGACTGTTGGATTTTAATTTTCTTCTGTCTTTTCAAACTCTCTAAACATGAAAAGATGTCGAGTTCTTCCTTTTTCAGACTCGTTAAACTCTGATGACATCAGATTCAGTCGTAATGACGGTATTCGAGTCGCTCCTTCCTAGGGCTCGTTAAATGTACTAGGATGTATTCTTCCAAAGGATGAACTTATATGACAAGCATATAGTATCCTCTTCAATATTGTGTAAAAATAAAGAGGTACTCATCGAAATGGTGGGGAAAATGGAACTAGCATCATTTTCGTGTTGACAGTATGTCGCTCTTGAACATGGCACTTGTCTGCATTCGTGTCGGGTTTGGGACATCTCATCTCGTTTTTCACTTGCCTCCGTGGGTTTGGGTAATCCCTTTTGACCTCTCATCTTCTCTTTGCCTCGTCACTATGACCTCTGATATTTTGATGTCAAATACTGCCAAGTCCGTTGTCGTGCCGTTCATATGTTCAGGAGAAGTTGACCTCTGCGAGTTCCAACCTTCCTCTAATTCTCATCTGATAATGATTCACAAAAACATTATGTTCCTCTGTCTCACATCGATGATGTGGGAAACATTATGGCCCACCTTCGATCAAGGTCACTTCCTGTCGACCTCAGCTCATTATCCAGGAAGTTGATCTAGAGACTCCCTTCTGGTGCCTTGGAGCCTACATGCCTCAATGGCAGGTTCTTCGCATTCGACGCGAGGTTTTCATCATTGGCCTCCGATCAAGTGATTCTACGGGTGTTCGACGCCAGCTCATTGATTCACATGCCGTAGATTGTACCTGTAGTACCTTGAGGGCCATCGTCATTATTGGTGGCACCTCTCGCATCTGTTAACAACTTTCATCATTGGCTGGTAATCAGACGATGTTCTCGCATGTTCGACTTCAGCTCATTTATTCACATGCTTGGACTTGTACTGTGTTCGGGTCGAGATGGAGTGCAAGACCCTGGATTGTGTCTGTTGTAATCCAGGCTGCATTTTGTGGATTATTATGATTATTTACATGACTCACTTACTGGATGGCTGCGACCATCCCTGAGTCTATTTATCGATCCTCACTGGATGGTTGCGTCCATGCCTTGGATCTCGATTATTATGGATGGTTGCGCCCATACCACATATATATCATGTATCTGAGATATCAGTAGTATTTCTCCACGCAGGTTTTCCGACGACGGAGTTTTCAGTTGGACACGTTCTCGTAAAGCATTTCACCCCTCTCTCTCTCTTGGGCCTCATGCTTTAGGGGGCATCTGTTACACAGTAATTTTTCACCGTCCCTAAAATCCCTGTCCCACACATTGGAGGGCTCATTTTGTGACCTGTGAGTAGTGACATGGCCTGAAACCACTTTCATGACATCCCTCTAAACAAGAGCTTTCATTGCCTTGAAGACATCTCCTTGTGAAAAACCCTAAAAATGGCCCTTTTTGAATTGGCGCGAGCAGGCAGTTCAGCACCCACGCCAATGGGGAAAATACTTCAAAGAGGCCATGCCAGTTGGCACTCTATCCCAAAGTCGCACTTGCACCAGCCAAGTTAAGGAATGTTTTTTAAAAATAAATGGCGGAAGTTTCGTCCTAAATGATCCAGGAACTGATATCTATCTTGAGTTGGGAGGTTTGGCTACGGATCTCCTTAGAGAGGAAGTGGTTTTCCACCTCTCATGGAAGCTTCCTTGATGATAGGGCCAATCCCATGATTATAGGGATCCCAACTCCCCTTCCTCCATATATAAAAGCTTGCTCATCTCCATTGCAAGCTAGTCTTCAAGTCTTCAAGTTCCCAAATTTCCAAGAGCCTTATGCTGCAAGAGCCTTGTTAATTCCCTTAAGGCCAAATTCAAGCAAGGAGACTATTGTCAAGATCCGAAGAGAGAGGTTTGTCCCATCCTTGACAAGCTTTTCGAGACGTGTTCTACTGGCGACCCCCTCCGAAGGAGAATTCAGCGTCAGAACTATGGTTGTAATTTTCCTTTGATTGATTATTAATGAACGACTATTGGTTATGGTTCCACTCTTGTTGTTTATGATAATGAGTTATGTCCTTTCTGACTGACATATAGTTGCATCTACTGGATTTTATGCTTTCGTTTGTTTTGTTTCTCGCATGTGCAGGTGTCCTATCACAGAGATCGTGGGGATTGTGATCTGCCAGAGCTAAGGAACGGAAGCGCCACCTCTTCTACAAGCAACATCGTTGGATTCCAGGTAAGCCTTCATCGCTATTTGGTTTATTTACAATTAGGAACCTGCACTATAGCGTGAATGATTGTTGCTAGACCTGGTCTGGGCTAGTAGGGATCGCCTCTATCCGCAGAGGGGATTTACCTCCACAACAGCATGCTAGTGGAAATTTTTTCTGCTTTAGTAGTGCTTAAGGCTACAAACTTTTGTTTCATGCTCATCCAGGATATCATGGCATATCCAAGACTAAAGCAACATCCAAAAGTACTCTTTTTGTTAGTAACATTTCCTACCCAGTCAACGTTAGTGTACCCATGAAGTTGAACACCTCCAGCATAATATATTAGACCAAGTGTGATCGACTCATGTAAATATCTCAATACATGTTTGGAAGCGATCCAATGTGCAAGGTGGGGCCTAGTCATGAATTGACTTAATGTGATTACTGTGTAGCATATGTTTGGATGGGTGTTCACAAGGAACATCGGAGCCATAATTAGTTGTCTGTACTTGGATGAATTTTCTATATTAGGCCCAACTACTTTTCCACACAGATTCTTGAAGTTCATCTCCATCGGAGTAGCCATGGATTTTCACCCAGTCATATGAAATCTTTCTAGCAGCTTCATAATATACTTTCCCTATGAGATAAATGTCTCACTTGGCCTTTGCCACACCTCAAGGCCCAAAAATTAGTGCATGAGTCTAAGGTCTTTCATCTTGAATTCATAGGCTATCTCCCTCTTACATTTGATCATCAGAGGTTCACTTCCTGTCAAGAATAGATCATCAACATATAGAACCAAAATCAATGGCATACCTTGGAAAACCTTAAAATAGAGTTTGAGATCATCATTTCTTCTTGTGAAGCCAAAATTCATTAAATAACTATCAATGTGTGCATACCAAGCTAGAGGAGCTTGCTTTAAACCATACAATGCCTTGTTCAAACAACAAACATGAATTCTATGATCTTACACTTAAAATCCCTAAGTTTGTTCAACATATACTTCTACCTGTAACATGCCATGAAGGAAATCGGTCTTTACATCCATCTAATGAAGGGTCCATCCTTGACTAAAAACAAGGGAAACTATCGAACAGATGGTTGTGTATCGAGCCAAAGGAGAAAATATGTCATCATAATCTTCTCCCTCTTTCTAAGAGAAGTATCGATCTATGAACCTTGCTTTGTATTTCCCAATGCTTTCATCGATTCCATGTTTGATATTGAATAACCACTTTGAAGCCACAACATACTTCCCATATGGTCTTGAAACAACATCCCATACATCATTTTTAACAATAGATTCATATATTTCTCCGGCCATGGAATCCTTCCAAAACTTTTATTTGATTTCTTCTTCGAATGAGGATGTTTCAACTTGAATCATAGTGATCACGACAGCTACATATCCTTTATAATTGCACAATTTCTTCCTTTATTTGAATTATTTGCGAATCAAAACATTTATTTCATTATCCCGTAGAGTGTCATGAAGCCAAAGTGGTCTCTTCCTGGTATGAGGATCACTGAGAGGTGGATCCATGGGATCCATGGGCTCCATGGGAACATCAATATCATCACACTTAGAAATAGAAGGATCATCTAGAATATCCCAGTCATCATTTTATTTCTTGGGAGGAGGAGGTTGAGTGTTAGGTTCCCGTGATTTAGCATATTAGTAGACCAAATGCACAGGGTAACATAAGACTAGTCTTTGGAATCCTAGGACCTAGCCTTCCTAGACTCAGAGAGGGCTCTCTCTATTTTGTGCAAAGGATGTGAACTTTTTGCTTCTAGGGTTTTGATTTTAGGCTAGTTGTTAAGTGTAGGGTTTGTGGTTTGTTTTGGTTGGGGAAAGATAATCAAGTAGAATAGGTGGAGTGAGAGGTATTCAAATCATTGGGCTATGGAGTCTATGAAAGTCATGGATATCTCAACAATGAAACATGATGCATAACAGGGAAAATCTAGCATGGTCAAATGGATCTTTAAGGAATGTGTGAAGTGAAATGAACATTAAGTTGGTGAGCATAGTAGGTGTGTAAGGGCAGTAAAGAATCCTTAAACAAGTACTTTTTAAACAAGACAGCCTCAAATACAGATCACCATAAGGAAATAATCATAAGATAGTGCAAAGCAATAGCTTTTTTATTATACTTAAGAAAACAAGCATTCAAGATGAACAATTCAGAGAACCATAGAAAGCAAGAAACTTATCTAACTTCTAGTGATTTCACCTTCAATGTTTAGAAAACATGAAAGATAACATATAACTTTAATTAAAGAAGAGGGAAATCCTAAGCATATATGATCAATATATAAATAACTTCAAGGCAACTTCTCAAGCATGGACAAAGGGCATGATCCGAGCATGGCCTCTTTGGCTAAAACCTAACAAGTAATACTTTAAAGAGATATTCCAAAATAGAGTTAAAGTAGCATCAAATAATCAAGGCTAACCATAAAACATATTTGAAAAATACTATATTGAACCATTCATGGAATAAACAAGCATAGGAAGGTCTAAGAAGTAACTAAGAATTCCTTAAATTAACCCAACAGAGGAAAACATAAAGACAATAGACAATAGGAAGGACTAAGGTTCCTCAAACAACATTTCTTAGCCTATACTCTTCTGTTCTACTACAGCATAGAAGGATGTAACAAAATGATACATAAGGAAAAAAGAACTAAGCAGATACACATCACCATTAGTCATTCTCAGGGATCCTGCAAGCTATCCTCCTTCATCATCAATCAAAGCAAGCCATTCAGAAACTCCACAAGACCAATTTCTCCTTCAAACTCAAGAAAACCATGTATTGCTCTAAAAAATAATCAAATGCCGACATTTAAAATGAAACCATCATGCTCTATTTATCTTAGCAAGGGAGGGAGAAAACACTAGATAGGGTTGGAAAATGTCAAAATCACTAATAAATGTCATAAATGGCCAAGAGATCATGCAAGGCCCAAGGCACAAAATATCCCATGTAATAAATGCCAAAATAACTTATAGCACCTAATTCTAGATTTATTTTCCTCAAAAAACATAAAAATATCGTTTTGCAATAAATGAGTGTGTTTTGTTGACTTTTGGCCGAAACACACAGTGTTGTCTATAAGCGCAACACCATCCTAGGTAGAAAATAGGCACACTTGCAGCTACGTTTTGGTGGCCTTCCCAATGTCAGATTTTTATCCGTGATGGTCTGTTGGAAAGCTTATTGATTCTAATTTCCAAATATACCTTTGGTTTTCTGATTGAGCCCTTGTAACCAGTACAAAAAGGAAAATTCCCCAAACTGCTCTGAGCGTAGTGCCAACACCGGCAGAAAATGGGTCCACTTGTAGCCAAGTTTTGGTGACCTTCCTGATGTCAAAATTTGCTCTGTGATGGCCCGTTGGAAATCTTGCTGAGTTTAATTTCCAAATATACCTTTTTTTTCTGATTGAGCTCCCGTAACTTGTCCAAAAAGCCAAATTCCCAAAACTGCTATAAGCGCAGCGCCAGCAGAGGCAGAAAATGGGTCCACTTGTAGCCAAGTATTGGTGGCCTTCTCGATGTCATAATTTGCACCGTGATGGCCCGTTGGAAAGCTAACTGAGTATTATTTCCAAATATACTATTTTTTTTCTGTTTTATCTCTAGAAACCTACCCAAAAGTCAATTTCCCAACACTTCTCTGAGCGCAGCGCCAGGCCTGAAAATGAGGCAGAATGGTGAAAAATGAGGTGTTGTTTGACCATTTGAGGGGTCAAAAATGCTCCAAATTCTCTGAAATTTGGTGAGAATAGAGTACTAGGCATGATAAATCCAAAAATTTAAATTTTTCCCTTTGAGGATGCCTGAGATAAAAGCGTAGCGCCAGTGGCGCTGCCCTTATAGGCCTCCAAATTCTCAAAAAACCAAAAATGTTCAAAATTCTCTCAAATTTGGTGGATGTGTACCTCATGGGGTTTAAGAAGTCTGTAGAAAATCTTGAGGCAATATTTCAAGGTTTACTTGGTATTTTCCTCTCTTTAGTGTTTTTAATTTCAATGAGGGCCTCTTTGAGCTTGGCACTAGTGAGCTTGTTTTTCAAGGCATAGTGTGTAGGCCAAGGTCTCTTTTTATCTCCTTCATATGATTGTGCTCATTCTTGTAAGAATAAATAATGTATTGTGACATGCCAAGGCTCCTTATTAGGTCTTTAATCTCTACATTTTTGCTTTGAAGTAGTATTGTATTGGTCCTCTCCTTGTCTTCACTTTCACTCTCTAGGTCAATGATGCCAAGTCTTTGTTTAAGCTCCTTCTCACCTTTACTACTTCTTTTCACCTTTTGTTTTCATTTTTCAAGATTTTTGAACTGAGGTGGATGGCTTGGTCCCTTTCCTTTTTGAGGCAGCTAATACAATCCTGGGCCCTCTTTGATATGCCAATGGAAAAGGTGTGATCATTGTCTTATTGGTGTTTTTATCATGGTTGTGATCCTTATTTTCATTATCATCCTTCTCACTTTATTCACTGTCACTATGACTATAATGATTGTTTTCAGCCCTTTCTTCATTTTCTGCACTGTCAACATACTCATTAATTTCGTCATCATCCTTACTGTTTACTTCCCCACTGACCTGTGGACTGTCCTTTGTGTTGCCTTCATTTTGCTTACCATCATCACCCTCATCCGTTTTCATATCTTCTACCTCTTGTGGGATTGACTGATCCATTCCTTTATCTTCACTTTGGTTTGAATCATGGTCAACCTCACCCTCATTCCCACTTAATTCTTCATTTCCATTTCCTTCTTCATCTATCAGTTTTTTACTCGCTTGCAGGTCTTGAAGGCAAGGTAGAGGTGCTTTCCTTGAGTTTTTTGGAAAATTTCTTACAACTTGGAGGATTTTTAGCATAAGTGTAGCGCCAGGCAGAAACCTGGGCCAGTCAGGTCTTGTGTGCGCAGCGCCGGGCGAGTCATGTTTGTCAGGTCCTTTGCATGCAACGTTGCATGCCTCGTGCAGGCTTGTTGGCCTCTGTGCGTAGTGCTGGGTAGGAAAAGAACTGTCAGGTCACCTTCTATGCGTAGCGTCGGGCCAAAAAATGAGTGAGTCAGGCCTGGGCATGTCAATTTTTCTTGTGCATAGTGTCGGGCTATAAGCATAGCACCTCCCGCTATACACGCAACACAGTGTAAAAAATGCACTATGAAGACCTCTCTATGCACAACAACGGGTCCTGTGAATGTAGCACTGGGCTCTGAGCGCAGCGCCAGTGACCCTGCCTAGAAATTGTCCAAAAAACTCAGAAATATCTCTTGAAGGGTTTTTTTTCTCTTTTTGCAAATAACCAATGTATAATGAGTCAAATGTTTAAGTGAATTTTATTTTTATAGCCTTGGGCACACAAACTTATTTTTGCCCAAACCTACTTTATAATGTTTCTCAACCTTTTTGTTATTTCATTGATATTCTTCTCACCTTTTATAGGGGGTGATTTAAAACAAAAAATGGTGCTCTTTCCCTTCCGATCATTTTCTTTGTTTCTCTTTGGCAAGCTGACATGGTTAATTTTGGTTTACCTGGACCCAATGATGCTTTCAAAACCTATTTTTCAAATGGATGTTTGAGTCACATGTTCTGTTGTGTTTGGGTCTGCTCCTATTTTTCAATCATTCTTACAACTTTTTAGGAACTTTGCATGGTGCCATCATCCTTAGAAACTTTTTTTTTTTTTCCCTGGAGGTCAAACGACCCTTTGCTCGATGAGTGACTGAGAGAACTTGTTTTCCTCTTTCTTACTGATCCTTTGGCATGACACATTCATTTGACAAACCCAATGGTCTTCACACTCATGCATGATATCTCCTTTTGGCCACTTCTGATTTTGAAGATGCCCTAGCATGGTGATTTATCCCTTCTTTTACGTTTCTTGGTGTTTGACACATTCAGTCACACAACAGGAACCTCATGATCAACTTGAATTTTCATCTTAAAACTCAACCTTATACCTTTATTCCTTTTACCATTTGAGGAAAAATGAATGAAAATGAAGGCTTGACCTCCCTTACACTGATACTCTTTGCATTCTTTCCCTTTGAGGTAGTGAAGCACTTCACCTTGGAAAACCCTAGAAGTCACTTTCAATAGCCTCTTAAAACCTTCTACCTTAAGCGTAGCGCATGAACTCCCTACGCGTAGCGCTTTTTGAAGAGGGAATGTGGAGGCCTTCCCGATGTCAAAATTGGGCCCGTGATAGCTTGTTAGAAATATTATCTTGTGAAATTTCCAAATATACCCTTTTCTCTCTGATTGGATTTGAGTTTCCTTGTCAAAATTTGATTCTCCCAAGACTAGTAAAAAGTGTTGAGTGATGGTGCATAAATGCAAAGTGCTGGTGCATACCACTTTTGGATGAATTCCACAATTCCAGATTGAGCTCATGATAGCTCATTGGAAATATATGAAATTCCGGTTTTCATTTGGCTCATCAAGAAAGTCATTTGGACACCTTAGCTACGAGAAAAACTAATTTTCCCATGGTCACTCTAGGAGTGTAGAAATTCTCCCATGGCACCTATATTTTTAACATTACTCCTAAGCCATGATTCCTGTGTAAAAAATGAAGGAGGTTTTTCTTCTTAGACCTATTATGGACAAAAACCTCTCTCACATTTTCCAAATTCATCTCTTTTTGGTTATAAACATAGTTTTAAGCAAAACTGGCCCTAGGTGTGGCAAATGACTTGGCTCTTGGAATGAATTCTTGGAAAATGATGGAGGCATGATGTTTATGAGTTGGTATGTATTTATGTTTTCTGATATGATCTATCATATGGATCCTTTTCTCCTATGCCTCCTTTTGATAGAAAACCCTAGCTTAGTTGGAAGGGGAAATTAGGGTTTGGTGTAGGAAAAACAAGGGATTTAGGACCGCCTTGTAGAGGGAGGGGAATGAAGGGATTAAGGGTTGTATAAATTCTTGGGGAAATTTTGGGGGATAGGGATTGATGTGAGAGAGTAGGGGAAAGTATAATTTGAAGGATTGAGTGAGGGGAAGGGGTCAAAAAGGGCAAAACACAGGCCTAGTATCAAAAAAGTGTCAAATTGTAGCAAGAGGCTAGGTTTTGTAGATAAATGATGATTTTGAGGGATATGAGTGATGGGAAGTGCTTATGAAGGTATATTAAGGATAGGAGGAGCTGTAAGAGCATCAGGATACAAGCCTTGTTGATGATTTAACCATGGAAGTCATGAAACCAAGAAAAATGCCCTCAAAAACCTTAGATGGACAATGGAGTCATAGGCAAGGGACAAACAAAGTAATGAGATTATGGGTAGGAAAAAGGATGGAAATGAGAGACACAAGCCATTTGGAGTTTGTAGGAGTTACAAGGTGATCATGAAATGGAAAAATGGTAGGATAGTAAAAAAAATTCTCTAAGGATAATGAAGGTAGTGAGATTTCTAAAACTCACAATGTTCATGGAATTTTGTTTTTAGAAATCTAGAACCAATAATTAGTCGTCTACAGATAGTGAAAATTACTGATGACTAATAGTGGCTCCACTTGGGGAGGGCAGCTCCTTTTTAGGAGGTGTCTAGAACTTCATATCTCTAGGTTTATGAAGACGAGTGCCTCATCCACTGGGCAGATTTTTCTTCTTTCATTTGCTGATGTTTCTCTTGAAGCTATGATCTAAAAATTTGAAGGACATGTTAGCTTCAAAATCATCTCTACCTACCCATCTTAATTTTTCTAGCATTTTTTCTTCCTTGGGTGCACTTAGACTGGAAAACCCTTGACATTTTCTTCTTTTGAAAGCAAAACAAACTACGTACTTCTAGCCTTATCACTTCCAAGGGTTTAGATTATGCTAGTGAACTCTTTTTATTTCTCTACCTAGACTAACTGACTGTCAAGATTAATTTTGTATGACAAACTTCATTCTCTAAGCTATTGACATGAAATTGAAAACATGGTTTGAACCAGGATTAAGCTATCTGATCTATCATGAGTTGTGGCATTAGGACAAGTTGCACACAAACATTATTTTTGTACAAACAAAACTTAGAAAACATGAAGGCTATGATCTATCATTTATTAGGCCTCCTCATCTTTCTCTTTGGTTCAGATTTGAGCGTGTGGAACCATTATATTTCATTCCTAATCTATCCTTTCTGACAAGTCTAGCTTGAATAATTTTGACAATCATTTTTTCACTAACTTATCAACACAAATTTAAAACATGTTCAACCATGATTAGGCTAGATGACTGAACAAGATATTCCTTTTGAAAAAGCAATGGAATTTAGGCTTGCACAGTTTCAGTAGTACTATTTTTTGGGTATGGGGCTGTACCTCTTTTCAAATCTGCCCTCTTTTTCCTTCTTTCTATGTTTTTTAGTTTTTGTTTTTTCATTTTGGATCATCATTCTAAGACTAAACAACTAAAAATATTCTCATAGTACTGAGCTTATTTTCGCCTATCTACCCTAATCTAACTTGGAATTTTTAGTTGTTCTAGGTGATGCAATAGTGTCAATGCAGCCAGTTAAGCAGTAACAAAAATAAGAAGACAATCTGACTGCTTGTCAGAGGGAACCAATATACCTTGATTATGTGTCTTCAAAATCAAGGCTACCATAGGAAGTGAAAACTTCTGATGTATTTGATTCTTGTAAAGAATCCATGCCTGGGAGCTTGAGCCAATCAGGACCTCCATGTAATCTGCTATAGGATCAACAAAAACACGATGTAAACTTTTTCCTCTTAGGCCTTTCTTGACTGGTTGGTTATTTGTATCCCAAAAATTAGCTTTGAAAACCTCATCTTCAATATGTTCCTTGAAATCAAAATCATATTTTGTCTGCAAGTCAAAGGGTAATACAATTTCTTCTTGCTTAGGGGAAGGGAGACCTTCCAAAAATTCTTTAGGGTCTCGGAAATTGTATGACTGATCTTGTGAATTTAAAATTTCAATGTCAGTTTCATATTTTTCAACCACTATCTCTAGAAAAAATTTCCTAACTTCAGGGTTAATTTTTCTTGACCTTAAAATGAGGAAGACAACTTTTGGGAGATCATCATCATGTTGAAGCTCTGATAACTTATTTGAAATTTTATTATATAGAAGGTCTGCCACCAACCTTGACATATCATATCATTAATAAAATTTATTGATGATATCATGTTGATGATTCCCTTGCGATGGCCTTACGTCCAGTTGAACCCCTCTAGGGCTTGATGTACTTTTTTTTATGTTCAATTAGTCCGAAAAACGGTCACTGCATCTTTATAACCAGTCTAAATTCTTCTACCAATGGATTCTGTAGGTCTATTGATAATTGTGGAGTCGCCAGGTGGAATATTTCAACTTTGCTATCCACCATGAGCAATATGAGGATTGATTTATTCATTTCCAAGGAAGTCTCTGGGAACTAGTGGGGTTAGTAGGCCTATTGGAGGCCTTTGAAGTCACCAGGTGGATATTTTTTGTTGTTTTAAAGATGTATGCTTATGGTCCACCACTAATAACTGACAAAAAAACAATCTACGAATGTTTTTTGGTTTTCTAAGTTTCTTTATATAGTAGTAAGGTTTCTAAAGAGTGTGGTCTAGTTGAGTCATCATTTTTCTAGGATGGTGAAACAATTATATTCTACTCTTGGCTATCAGTTGATTTTCTAAGCTTAAATGAGGGTCATATGAGTCCTAAGAGGTATTCAGACAACTATTTACTCAGAAGGTCCCACTGTGATCGCCATTATGTTAGGGTGGCAATGAGGTGGCAATAAATCATTGGATACTCTTTAACAAGGGATTCTGGAGTCCTAAGGGATACTTAGATTGTCACTAACTCAGAAGGTCCCACCGTGATCTCCATTTATGTTAGGTTCCCATGATTTAGCAGATTGGTAGTCCAAATGCACAGGGTAACATTAGACCAGTATTCGGAGTCCTAGGATGTAGCCTTTCTGGACATAGAGAGGGATCTCTCTATTTTGTGCAAAGGATGTAAACTTTTTGCTTCTAGGGTTTTGATTTTAGGCTAGTTGTTAAGTGTAGGGTTTGTGGTTTGTTTTGGTTGGGGAAAGATGATCAAGTAGAATAGGGGGAGTGAGAGGTATTCAAATCATTGGGCTATGGAGTCTATGAAAGTCATGGATATCTCATCAATGAAACAAGATGCATAAGAGGGCAAATCTAGCATGGTCAAATGGATCTTTAAGGCATGTGTGAAGTGAAATGAACATTAAGTTGGTGAGCATAGTAGGTGTGTAAGGGTAGTAAAGTATCCTTAAACAAGTAATTTTTAAACAAGACGGTCTCAATTACAAATCAACATAAGGAAATAATCATAAGATAATGCAAATTAATAGCTTTTTTATTATACTTAAGCAAACAAGCATTCAAGATGAACAATTTAGTGAACCATAGAAAGTAAGAAACTAATCTAACTTCTTGTGATTTCACCTTCAAGGTTTAGAAAACATGCAAGATAACATATAACTTTAATCAAAGAAGAGGGAACTCCTAAGCATCTATGATCAAGATATAAAGAACTTCAAGGCAACTTCTCAAGCATGGACAAAGGGCATGATCAAAGCATGGCCTCTTTGGCTAAAACCTAACAAGTAATGCTTTAAAGAGATATTCCAAAATAGAGTTTAAATAGCATCAAATAAGCAAGGCTAACCATAAAACATATTTAAAAACTACTATATTTAACCATTCATGGAATAAAAAATCATAGGTAGGTCTAAGAAGCAACTAAGAATTCCTTAAACTAACCCAGCATAGGAAAACATAAAGACAATAAACAACAAGAAGGACTAAGGTTCCTCAAACAACATTTCTTAGCCTATACTCTTATGTTCTCCTGCAGCATAGAAGGATGTAACAAAATGATACATAAGGAAACAAGAACTAAACAAAGACACATCACCATTAATCATGCTCATGGATCCTGCAAGCTATCCTCCTTCATCATTAATCAAATCAAGCCTTTCAAAAACTTCACAAGACCAATTTCTCCTTCAAACTCAAGAAAACCATGTATTGCTCTCAAAAATCATTAAATTCCAACATTTACAATGAAACCCTCATGCTCTATTTATCTTAGCAAGGGAGGGAAAAACCCTAGATAGGGTTGGAAAATGTCAAAATCACTCATAAATGTCATAAATGCCCAAGAGACCATGCAAGGCCCAAGGCACAAAATATCCCATGAAATAAATGCCAAAATAACTTCTAGCACCTAATTCTAGAGCGATTTGTCTCAAAAACATAAAAATATAATTTTTCAATAAATGAGTGTGTTTTGTTGACTTTTGGCCAAAAACACACAATGTTGTCTATAAGCACAACGCCATCCTAGGCAGAAACTAGGCCCACTTGCAGCTACGTTTTGGTGGCCTTCCCGATGTCAGATTTTACTCCATGATGGTTTTTTGGAAATATTATTCAGTCTAGTTTCCAAATATACCTTTGGTTTTCTTATTGAGGCCCTATAACCGGTTCAAAAAGGAAAATTACCCAATCTGCTCGGAGCGTAGTGCCAATACAGGCAAAACATGGGTCCACTTGCAACCAAGTTTTGGTGACCTTCCCGATGTCAGAATTTGCTCCGTAATGGCCCGTTGGAAATATTGCTGAGTTTAATTTCGAAATGTACTTTTTTTTTCTGATTGAGCTCCTGTAACTTGTCCAAAAAGACAAATTCCCAAAACCTCTATAAGCGCAGCACCAGCACAGGCAGAAAATGGGTCCACTTGCAACCACGTTTTGGTGACCTTCCCGATGTCAGAAGTTTCTCCATGATGGCTCGTTGGAAAGTTGGCTGAGTATGAATTCCAAATATACCATTGTTTTTCTGATTGAGCTCCTGAAACCTGTCCAAAAGTCAATTTCCCCAACACTTCTCTGAGCGCAGTGCCAGGCTTGAAAATGAGGCAGAATGGTGAAAAATGAGGTGTTTTTTGACCTTTTGAGGGGTAAAAAATGCTCCAAATTCTCTGAAATTTCGTGAGCATAGTGTAATAGGCATGATAAATCCAAAAATGTAAATTTCTCCCTCTGATGATGCCTAAGGGAAAAGCATAGCACCAGTGGCGCTGCGCTTATAGGCCTCCAAATTCACAAAAAACCAAAAATGTTCAAAATTCTCTCAAATTTTGTGGATGTGTTACTCATAGGGTTTCATAAGTCTGTAGAAAATTGTGAGGCAAGATTTCAAGGTTTACTTGGTCTTTTCCTCATTTCAGTGTTTTGAATTTCAATGAGGGCCTCTTTGAGCTTGGCACTAGTGAGCTTGTTTTTCAAGGCATAGTGTGTAGGCCAAGGTCTCTTTTTATCTTCTTCATATACTTGTGATAATTCTTGTAAGAATCAATAATTTATTGCGCCATGCCAAGGCTCATTTCTAGGTTTTTAATATCTACATTTTTTCTTTGAAGTAGTATGTTATTGGTCCTCTCTTTTTCTTCACTTTCACTCTTTAGGTCAATGATGCCAAGTCTTTGTTTAAGCTCCTTCTCACCTTTACTACTTCTTTTCACCTTTTGTTTGCCTTTGTCAAGCTTTTTGAACTGAGGTGGATGGCTTGGTCCCTTGCCTTTTTGAGGCAGCTAGTACAAGCTTGGGCCCTCTTTGATATGCCATTGAAAAAGGTGTGATCATTGTCTTGTTGGTGCTTTTATCATGGTTGTGATCCTTATTTTTATTATCATCCTTCTCACTTTCTTCACTGTCACTATGACTGTAATGACTGTTTTCAGCCCTTTCTTCATTTTCTGCATTGTCAACATACTCATTACTTTTATCATCATCCCTACTTTTTACTTCCCCACTGACCTGTGGACTTTCCTTTGTGTTGCCTTCATTTTTCTTACTATCATCACCCTCCTATGTTTTCATATCTTCTACCTCTTGTGGGATTAACTGATCATTCCTTCATCTTCACTTTGGTTTGAATCATGGTCAATCTCACCCTCATTCCCACTTAATTCTTCATTTCCATTTCCTTCTCCAGCTATCTATTTTTTTTACTTTCTTGCAGGTCTTGAAGGCAAGGTGGAGGTGCTTTCCTTGAGTTTTTTTGGCAAATTTCTTGCAACTTGGAGGATTTTTGGCATAAGCATAGCACTAGGCAGAAACCTGGGTCATCCAGGTCCTGTGTGCACAGCGCCAGGTGAGTCGTGCTTGTTGGGTCCTCTACGTGCAGTGTTGTACGCCTCGTGCAGGGCTATCGGCCTCTGTGCGTAGCGCCAGGCAGGAAAACACCTGTCGGCTCACCTTCTACGTGCAGTGCCGGGACAAAGAATGGGTGATTTGGGCCAAGGCGTGTTGAGTTTTCCTGTGCATAGCGCCGGGCTATAAGCGCAATGCCTCCCGCTATATGTGCAACACAGTGTAAAAAATGCATTGTGAAGACCTCTTTATGTGTAGTGCCGAGTCTTGTGAGTGCAGCACCGGGCTCTGAGCGCAGCGCTAGTGACCTTACCTAGAAATTGTCCAAAAAACTCAGAAATCTCTCCTAAAGGGTTTTTTTCTCTTTTTTCAAATAACCAATGTATAATGAGTCAAGTGTTTAAGTGAATTTTATTTTTATAGCCTTGGGCACACAAAATTATTTTTGCCCAAACCTACTTTATAATGTTTTCTCAACCTTTTTGTTATTTCATTGATATTCTTCTCACCTTTTATAGGGGGTGATTTAAAACACAAAAATGGTTCTCTTTCCCTTTTGATCATTTTCTTTGTTGCACTTTGGGCAGCTGACATGTTGAATTTTGGTTTACTTGGACCCAATGATGCTTTCAAAACTTTTTTTGCAGATGGATGTTTGAGTCACATGTTCTGCTGTGTTTGGGCTTGCTCCTATTTTTCAATCATTCTTACAAATTTTTAGGCACTTTGCATGGTGCCATCATCCTTATAAGCTTCTCTGTTTTTTTCCCTGCATGTCAAATGGCCCTTTGCTGGATGAGTGACTGAGAGAACTTTTTTTCTTATTTCTTATTGATCCTTTGGCATGACGCATTCATTTGACAAACCCAATGGTCTTCACACTCATGCATGATATCTCCTTTTGGCCAATTCTGATTTTGCAGGTGCCCTGGCATGGTGAGTTATCCCTTATTTGATGTTTCTTGGTGTTTGAAACATTCAATCACACAACATCAACCTCATGATCAACTTGAATTTTCATCTTAAAACTCAACCTTATGCCTTTATTCCTTTGACCATTTCAGGGAAAATGATTGAAAATGAAGGCTTTACCTCCCTTACACTAATACTTTTTGCATTATTTCCCTTTGAGGCAGTGAAGCACTTCACCTTGGCAAACCCTAGAAGTCACTTTCATTGGCCTCTTAAAACCTTCTACCATAAGCGTAGCGCTTGAACTCACTACACGTAGTGCTTTTTGTAGAGGGAATGTGGAGGCCTTCCCGATGTCAAAATTGGGCCCGTGATAGCTTGTTAGAAATCTTATCCTGTGCACTTTCCAAATATACCCTTTTCTCTATGATGGGAATTGAATTTCCTTGTCAAAAGTTGATTCTCCCAAGACTGGTAAAAAAGTGTTGAGTGATGGTGCAGAAATGAAGAGTGCTGTGCATACCACTTTTGGATGCCTTCCATAATTCCAGATTGAGCTCATGATAGCTCATAGGAAATATCTACAAGTATAGTTGTTATTTGACTCATCAAGCAAGTCATTTGAACACTCTAGCTATGAGAAAAAATAATTTTTCCATGGTCACTCCAGGAGTGCAGAAATTCTCCCGTGACACCTGTATTTTTAACATTTCTCCCAAGCCATGATACCTGTGTAAAAAATAAAGGAGGTTTTTCTTCTTAGACCTATGAGGGAAAAAAACCTCTCTCACTTTTACCAAATTCATCTCTTTTTGGTCAGAAACATAGTTTTAAGAAAAACTGGCCCTAGGTGTGGCAAATGACTTGGCTCTTGGAATGAATTCTTAGAAAATGATGGAGGCATGATGTTTATGAGTTGGTATGGATTTATGTTTACTGATATGATCTATCATATGTATCCTTTTCTCCTATGACTCCTTTCCATAGAAAACCCTAGCTTAGTTGGAAGGGGAATTTAGGGTTTGGTGTAGGAAAAACAAGGGATTTAGGACGTCCTTGTAGAGGGAGGGGAATGAAGGGGTTAAGGGTTGTCTAAATTCTTTGGGAAATTTTGGGGGATAGGGATGGATGTTAGAGAGTTGGGGAAAGTATAATTTGAAGGATTGAGTGAGGGGAAGGTGTCCATAACTTCTTATCTCTGGGTTTATGAAGACTAGTGCCTCATCCATTGGGCAGATTTGTCTTCTTTCATTTTATGATGTTTCTCTTGAAGCTATTATCTAAAAATATGAAGGAAATGTTAGCTTCAAACTCATCTCAACCTACCCAGCTTACTTTGCCTATAATTTTTTCTTCCTTGGGTGCACTTGGACTGGCAAACCCTTGACATTTTCTTCTTTTGAAAGAAAAACAAACTACCTACTTCTAGCCTTATCACTTCCAAAAGTTCAGATTATGCTAGTGAACTCTTTTTATTTCTCTACCTAGACTAACTAACTGTCAAGATTAAGCTGTATGACAAACTTCATTCTCTAAGCTATTGACATGAAATTGAAAACATGGTTTGAACCAGGATTAAGCTATCTGATCTATCATGAGCTGTGGCATTAGGAAAAGCTGCACACAGCCATTATTTTTGTACAAAAAAAACTTAGAAAACATGAGGGCTATGATCTATAATTTATTAGGCCTCCTAATATTTCTCTTTGGTTCAAATTTGAGCATGTGGAACCAGTATCTTTCATTCCTAATCTATCCTTTCTGACAAGTCTAGCTTGAATAATTTTGACAATAATTTTTTCACTAACTTATCAACACAAATTTAAAACATGTTCAACCATGATTAGGCTAGATGACTGAAAAAGATATTATTTTTGTACAAGCAATGCCATTTGGGCCTACACACTTTCAGTAGTACTATTTTTTGGGTATGGGGCTGTACATCTTTTCAAATCTGCCCTCTTTTTCCTTATTTCTATGTTTTTTCATTTTGGATCAACATTCTAAGACTAAACAACTAGAAAGATGCTCATAGTACTTAGCTTATTTGTGCGTATATACCCTAATCTAACTTGGAATTTTCTACTTTTCTAGGTGATGTAATAGTGCCAGTGCAGCCAGTTGAGCAGTAAAAAAAATAGGTGGACAATCTGACTGCTTGTCAGAGGGAACCACAATATACCTTGATTATGTGTCTTCAAAATCAAGGCTACCATAGGAAGTGACAACTTCTAATGTATTTTATTCTTGTAAAGAATCCATTCCTGGGAGCTTGAGCCAATTAGGACCTCCATGTAATCTGCTGTTGAGCTCCAAAGATGTTCTTTCTTCCACCACATTCCACTCCATTTCCTTTGTCCATTATTAATTACAGGCTCAAATGATCAATATAATTAATTAAAATTGCTTTAAGAATGTATATCATGACTAACTTGCTATGTTTTTATGATTTTGTCATTGTAATACTTTTTGAACTAGATCTAGCTACAGAATGCAAACATTCTGTAGCTAGTTGCCAATTCTGCAGCTGTCTTCATGTCTACACAGGTTCCAGGTGTCATCTTAGAGAAAAATACATATGGTAATATTACACATCATTCCCTCATCATTTTTTGCTCTCCAAGAAGTTTGAATGGAATTCTGTAGGTGGTTATGCACGTGGGAACTCAAACTAGGAGATAGACTCCTAATAGGACAAGGACAGTCCAGATGTCCTTAATCATATTACGAGACCACAATCAGAGTTATAGTTTGATTTTAATTTGGAAAGACAATTATCCCTAGGTTATCTCAAGACAGTTATGTAATTTTGTTATAAATATGGCTCGGGAAACCGAGGGACAAGGTTAGATTTTGTGTTTGATTGCTACATTTTAGAAGTCCGAAAACACTCTGTTTTGAAGTAATTTCTCTTTTAATGAAAGAAGCATCATTTTATTGAAAGCACTGATTCAATCTTGAAGTAGATTTTGCGTGCTAATCCGGTGGTAGAGGGCCCCTGCTACCTGAGCAGCTTTGTTCATACGGTTTAGATAAGTATTTTAGTCTCGTTTTTCATTTCTAGCTTAAGCAAGTTTCTAAAGTTTATGTTTCATACTTGTTTACATTAATCATCACGGCTAGACTTACTCTTATAAACTCTTCCAAAATATCATCACGATGAATAAGGCATAGCTGTGGTGTTGTATATTTTAGTTGCATTTCCTTTCGAATTTTATGATTTATGCTTGTTTACACTAAGTGTCATAGCCAGTCTTACTCCTACAAACTCTTCCAAAACATCATTAACAATGAATAAGAAACAACTGTGGTATCTTAGATCCTAATTGTATTTGCTTTCAAATCTTATGTTTATGTTCAATTGTATTGAATAATACAGCAAGGCTTGTTTTTACAAACTCTTCCAAAATATCATTTATATTGAATAAGATGGGCTATAGAATTCCATAGACTAGCTGCATGTTAATTTAGTTATAACACTCCGGAGGTTGATTGCATTTAGTTCAGCTCTGTCACTACATTTCAAGTTTGATAATGGCATTCTAGTTTAACTCTGTTCACTGTACTTCAAGTAGATTAGTAGCACTCTAGTTCAGTCTTAGTTCATTTTGTTTCAAGAAAAGATTAATGGCATTCTAGTTTAGTGTAGTCACTGTATTTTAAGATTGATAGACCGCGTCCTAGCCTAGTGTTATCCATTGTATTTCAAGTAGTACTAGTTGTCAAAATTAGTCTCTCAGCCTTCATTATTTACAACTTACTTTTGTTCCAAATTTATATTGATACATCCTCACATGAACAAGGGTCAGTAATATCAGTTTAAGGCTTTGATTATTCTGCAAATATTTTACAAATTCACCTATAGCCTTTTTCCCAAACATTATTCTAGAAAATCTCTGAACTTCTAAATAAGGCCTAGTAGTGATAATTCAAGTTGCAAAATAGGGTAACTTCAGCATCATAGGTTAATCTAGAATAGAGACCTTACTGTGTTACAAATAATCATTTTTTTTGTAATATTGTGAGTTGATTGTTTATTTAGGAGAACTTCATTTACACTTAACTTGTCCATTTCTCAATCTCTTCCAACACATATTTAATGAATGAATTGGATAAGTTCAAGCTCATGTTGTGATTTATTTCCTTGCAATGAAGTCATTATCAAGCTTTGCATTTGTTGTTTGCCATCCATAGTTTAGGCTTTGTTCTATTTTAATATAACCAATAGTTTCTTTTCACCAGCACTTAGTTCTTTCTCTTTTCAAACATAAAACCATAAAACCAAAAACATCATAAAACACTAAACACAACGTAGTGAGAAACAAATACCTAGGCACATATAGTGCACCACACTTCAGCAGTTTACTAGCCCTGGTTGACAATTAGTGAACTCAATTTAGGAACACTAAGTTGAGCACAAACATTTTGGCGCCATTGCCGGGGAAGTGTAACTAGGTAGCCCTGTTTATTAACTCCGAAAAACAATGATATGCGTATAGAGAGAGACTCAAGGAGTAGATTCATAAGAAGCAAAAGCAAAATCTTGATTCTTAGAACACCCCTTGTTTCACCTAGACCAAGAGCCAGCACACCTCCAACTCAGACCCACATTCCATCCTTTACTGATCCTAGAATTCCAGAAGACTTAAGATCAGATATTACATTAGAAATACCTTCCACTTCATCCACTGAACCTGTCCTAGAAGAAGATTCAAGGATCCCTGCTAGAGACACAAACTTTTCCACTTCCACAGAAGAATCAACTATGGCAAAAGAAGGGGGAGGAGGAGTCTTTAATGGAGAACACACATTATTTGGAGGGGGTAGAGGTAGAGGTAGAGGAGAAGGAGGTAGAGGTGTATAAGGAGAAGGAGGTAGAGGAAGAGGTAGAAGAGAAATGGGAAGCTCTTTTGGGTTTCCTATAGTAGATGAAGAAACCAATACAACTATGAAAAAAATTTCACCCTCTGTCCTTCCAAACTTCAATGGACTTAAAACTGAAGATCCTGAAACCTTCCTATTTGAATTTGAAGTCCTATGTAGAACTTATGACTACTTACAAGATGCTCAAAAACTTAAACTATTTCCTTCAACAGTGAAAGGAGCAGCATTGAAATGGTTTATGAGTTTGATCAACAGTTCTATTAGGACATGGGAAGATATGAAACAAGAATTTCTAGAGAGGTATTTTTATTATTGTATGCCAGTCAATCATAAGGAGGAAGTTTTCAAGATGATACAAAAAGAATATGAAAACCTGGAAGATTTGTTCGAGAGATTTCATTACAACATCAAAAGAGAAAAAAATGGAGAACTTAGATCAAGACATCTTAAAAGCTCTCTTGTTGAAGACAATTAGGGATGAATGGTTGGATATCCTTAACATGATGGGAAAAGGGGATATATCTCAGCTCACATTACCTGAAATATCTAAGTTATGTATCAACCTTTCAAGAGGGAAATCCAAAATTGTAAAAGGTCCAAGAGACCCTGCTCTTGCAACGGCAAGTAAGTCTGCTTCTGGGACAGTAAGTAGGGCAGAGATAGGGCATATGCTTGATGAATTCAACTCTGAAATCTTAGGGATTCTTAGTGAACAAATAGACACCCTTAAGTTACAAAACAAGCAAAAAGCTGAATCTGATTCCTTAGCAATCTTTTGTCCCAAATGTAGAAAGAAGCATGCCTTGAGAGAATGTCCTTTGGATGAAAAAGTTGTAGATACCTGTGTAATTTGTTCAGAAAAACATGAAACCAAGAGATGTCCTTCACTTCCTGGTCTTAAAGCTGTCTTTCAAGAGGAAACTCCTACAAATTCCACATAATCTCTCAATTTTGTCTCTAGAAGGCCTTGGCAAGGACCTCAAACACAAGGATTCCATGATCAATTGTATAATCAACCTCCACTAAATTGGAATTCTTGGCAGCAACCTTGGCCCCAATTTCAAAATCAATCTCAAGATTGGGCACAAGGAGCACAAAATCCCTATGGAAGATACTCCCAGTACTATCAATATCCACCATACCCACATTTTTCTCCTCAAAATCCTCAACAAAATCCTCAACAGAATCCTCAGAACCCACAACATCAAAATCAACCACTCCCATTACCATTTCCTCAGAAATCAAATCAGTTGCCTGCTCAACCCATACTAAACCCCAACAATAAAAATCCTTAGAATACATACATGATAGAAGGCCAACAGTTTCCAACTTATTTAATTACTCCTCTAGACCTTAGTGATGTTCAACTTAGGTCTGGAAGAATACTTGAAAAGAGGAAACCTTCTGTGATCATACAAGAACAAGACAACTTTGAGGAAGATTCTCTATGGGAAAATAAAAGTCTTGAAGAAGACACATCTTTTCAGGACCCAAACATTGAAAAACCAAAACAAAAGGAACCAATAATTTCAACTCCTGTATTAGAGCAGCCATCAACATCCACTCCTACACCTCCCTTTCCAGAAAGATTACAAATTGATAGAGGTGTGGAAAAACAAATTATGGTGCCTAATTATGATTTCCTAGATGAGTTGAGAAATGTCTGTATTAAGATTCAATTGTTACAAGCTATCAAGGAAATTCCAATTTTAGCAAAGAAAATAAAGGAGTTGAGCATGAAGAAAACAAGAAAAAGAATAAGAGATACAAAGAAAATTCAACTGGCAGGAAAAATAGCAGATATCAAGATGGGTAAGATTGCTATTCCAAAGTATCTAGACCCAGGAAATCCAGTTGTTAAAATTCACATCAATGGAATTGAGATCCAAAACACACTCATTGATTTAGGAGCAGCAATCAATTTTATGAGTATAGAAATCATGAATAAAATGAAACTTCCTAATCTTCTCTTTACACCCACATTATTACAATTAATAGACAGATCTGTGATCAAACCTGATGGGGTAATAGAAGTTATTCCAGTGTCCCTAGATTCTTGGGAGTACCCTGTGGATTTCATGATCCTAACTCCTAAGAATAATCTAGGAGGACATCCTATTATATTAGGAAGACCTTGGTTAGCTACAGTTGATGCTTTCATTAGTTGTAGATCTGGTGATATGTATATCTCTGATGGTAGTTCAACTAAGAAATTCACTTTGTATCCTCCAGCAAGGACAATTACAGATTTAGATGATACTCAATGGATAGAGGATGAAGAAGATTTACAACCTCTCTTCACAATTTTAGAAATTAGTGAAGATAGTCAAATTCTGAATACTTTAGAAAACTTTGAATCGTCTTCGGAATACAAACATGAACAATTTCAAGAAGAATCCAACATTGAGTTTTTATCATCAAGACAGATGTCTCTTCATTCTATGGATAAATTTGGCAGCTCTACAAGTGAGATATTTCCAGGCAAAACTTTAAACATAAACAAGAACCTAGAAAAATCTCAACAAGAAAAGCTAGTCAAGATCTTACAGAGACATTCTTCTGCATATGCATGGGAGTACACTGATATGAAAGGGATAAGCCCCAAGACTTGCACTCATCACATCTACATAGAGGAAAATTGTAAACCAATCAGACAACCTCAAAGATGGATGAATCCAAATCTTAGGGAGATTATTAAAGAAGAATTGCAGAAATTGTTGAATGTCAACTTTATCTATCCTATTTCAGATAGTCAGTGGGTTTCTCCTTTGGTAATTGTGCCAAAGAAAAATGGTAAATGGAGGGTATGTATTGACTACCAAGAATTAAACAAATCTACTCTTAAAGATCATTTTCCCCTACCTTTCATAGATCAGGTGTTAGATACCTTAGCTGGCAAAAAGTACTTCTCATTTCTAGATGGGTTTAGTGGTTATAATCAAATTCAAGTAGCACTTGAGGATCAAGACAAAACCACATTTACCTGTCCTTGGGGTACCTATGCTTACCGAGTATTGCCATTTTTATTATGCAATGCACCTGCAACATTTCAAAGGGCAGTATTAGGAATCTTTTCGGATCTAATACATGATTGTGTAGAGGTATATATGGATGATTTCACAGTTTATGGAAACACATTTGAAGAAGCCTTAGCAAACTTGGAAAAAGTTTTAAGAATATGTAAAGAAGAAAATATTTCACTTAGTCATGAGAAGTGTTTTATGATGTTTACGGAAGGAATTGTTTTAGGACATCACATTTCAGGGGATGGGATTAGAGTTGATGAGTCAAAAGTTGAAGTCATCTCTAACTTATCTATTCCAAGTTGTCAAAAAGATGTTAGGAGTTTTCTTGGATTTACAGGGTATTATCGAAGATTTATAGAAAACTTCACCAAGATAGCATCTCCACTCTTCAAATTACTTACCAAAGACTGTGAATTCAAATGGAATTCTGATTGCCAGTTAGCCTTTGAGACCCTGAAAACAAAAATTTCTGAAGAACCTATTTTAAGGGGACCTAACTGGAAGTTACCTTTTCATATTTCAACAGATGCCTCAGATACAGATCTAAGAGCAGTATTGGGACAAAAAGACCTGATTCCTTATGCCATCTACTATACCAGTAAAAATTTGACTCCTTCAGAGTTAAACTATACTATAACTGAAAAAGAGTTTTTAGCTATTTTTCATGCCATAAACAAATTCAGACACTATATAACAGGTTATGAAACTTTTGTTCACACAGATCATTCTGTAATTAGATACCTAATGAACAAATCAATTACTAATGGTAGAGTCATAAGATGGTTATTACTTTTACAAGAATTCAACATTACCATTCTAGATAGGCCTGGAAAACAAAACACAGTAGCTGATTTCCTATATAGACTCCAAAACATCAAAGATGACACTCCAGTTGAAGATCAATTTCCTGATGAATATCTTTTTGCAATTTCTACTCAGACTCCTTGGTTTGCTGACATTGCTAATTATTTAGTTTCGGGGAAATTTCCTTCAATAATGAATGCAAGAGACAAAATAAAAATCATTTATGACAGTGAAAAATATTCATGGGTTGCTAATGAGTTGTACAAGACAGGTCCAGATTTTATCATTAGGAGATGTGTTCAGGAAGATGAGATGCCTGAGATTCTCAAAGCATGTCATGATGAACCTTGTGGCGAACACTTTGTTGATAAGAGGACAACTTATAAGGTCCTTCATTTAGGATACTATTGGCCATCCCTTTTTAAAGATGCTAAAGAGTATGTCAAAAGGTGTGACAGTTGCCAAAGGGTAGGGAAACCTTCTCCTTTAGGTGAGATGCCATTGCAGCCTCGGGTACATATTGAACCTTTTGAGAAATGGGCTTTAGATTTTGTAGGACCTATTAGTCCTCCATCAAGACAAAAGAAATATATATTAGTTTGCACTAATTATGTTACCAAATGGGTAGAGGCCAAGCCATTACTTTCTGCTACTGAAGCATCTGTAGTTAATTTTCTTTTTGAGGATATTTTTACTCGTTTTGGTGTCCCAAGAGAAATTGTTACAGATCAAGGAACTCAATTCACATCAAGGCTAGTGGAACAAATGATGGAGAGGTACAAAATCAGACACAGAAAATCTACTCCCTATCATCCACAAGCAAATGGTCAAGTGGAATCTACTAATAAGGTTATTGAAGGGATTCTAACAAAGACTGTCCATTTACATAGAAGAGATTGGGTAGATAGGCTTCCTAAAGCCTTGTGGGCCTATAGAACTACATGGAGAAGCACAACAGGCCATACTCCTTATGAAATTGTTTATGGAAAGCAAGTTTTGTTTCCCATAGAGTTCCAAATTCAAACTTTCAAAATGGAAGTTCAGCTAGGACTTGATCTAACAGAGGCACAAAAGCACAGATTGGAGCAGATTAATGAATTGGATGAGATCAGATAAGATGCAGTTCAGAAAAAAAGTATAGTCCAACAGAAAAGGACTAGATGGCATGATAAGTACATCAACAAAAAGAAGTTCAAAGAAGGTGACTGGGCTCTCTTGTTTGATTCAAAGTTCAAATATTTTCAAGGTAAATTCCAAACACATTGGCTTGGGCCATATGAAATTGTGAAATTTTTTGACAATGGAGAAATAGAAATCAGGACAATAGATGAAGAAGAGGTCACTTTTCTTGTGAATGGTCATAGATTGAAGCTGTATCATAAGCCACTTTCAAGAGAAGAAGTTGTCAAGAAGTTCCAGGGAAAAAGTGATGTGAAGTTAATGAAGAAGAATCTTTCTTCTTCATCAACTTAATTGAATTTTCTGAAGTCACTTTATTGAAAAAAAGAAAAGAAAAGAAAAAGTATAAACATGAAAACTAATCACTGATTAGCATGTTTATACAAAAAAGGTAGAGTGAAAATCAGAATCTTTCTGACACTTTAGCTTTTCAAATTTGTTCTTTTTCTGCAAGCAATTGTTACAAAATCATAAGTGCAGATCCATTTCACTTATGGTCCATCTCATTTCATCCATCCATATTCCGTTTCATTCATTCATCCATACTCCATTTCATTCATTCATCCACACTTCATTCATTTCACCCCATAGTCCACCTCATTTCCATCCCAGATTTTTAAGTTTGATGTTTTTCTGCAATTGAATAATACATATCATGAATTGCAGGCCACTTCTCATACTTCACTCCATTTCATAGGTTGTGATCCATTCCACTCCATTATTAACTTCATTCATATTCCATTACACCATATTTTATTATCCATCTTCACTCATTCCATACAACATTCCATTCATGCTCCAAACCATTCCATTTCATGTTTCAAGTCTTCTACAGGTACATTCTGCAATCAGTTAGACATTCTGCAGCCAGTCAGAAATTCTACAGCCAAATAGACATTCTGTAGCCAGAGATCCTGAAAGCACTTTCCAGTAATCACCTGATCTGCAATAAAATGATCCTGCATATCCATGACAACAAGCAAAATCAAGGGAGTTATGAAGACTCAAAAAGTAATGATTTTCAGGGGAGAACAAAGCATATAAAGATCACAAAAATCAGAGGAAAGGTAAAGGTAAAAGTTCTGATTATAATGACATATCATGAAAATTTTTAGTATAGTTAATTTATGAATAATTCAAAAATTTGTTTTAATTAATTTTATTGATCATGCCTAACAAACCTCCCGTAGAAACTTTGGATAAAACTCCTTCTATTCCACCATTTCAAATCCCATATCCAATCATCATTTAAAAATATAAATGGTTAAAGTGCTGAAGTGATTAGATTAGTCACGTCACTAGGCCAAAGCATTTAATGATGATTTTGAATTCGTTACAAAATATCTCCGCGGTCTTTTCTTCCGTGATATCTTTCAACTCATATACATCATCCTCACCCCATTATATTCATTCCGCAATCACTCCATATGATTCTTTCCCGTAGCCATTCTTAACCATTTCAGTCTGTAAAACAGAGGAAACATCTATGGGGCAAAAACATCTATGTAACAGCCATTGTCACTGTGAACAGAGGAGCAACAATTTGAACGTTGGAAAGAGAAGTTATGGGTCTCATAGTGAGGACCGAACTGGTTGGAACTAAGTACTTGGAAGGTTATCCTCAAATCAGAGAAATGTTACAACAAGCAGGGTGGTTGCAATTCTTTGAAAAATTCAGTGGTTTTCACAAAGAGGTGACTAAAACATTTTCACGGTCCTTCAATGGAGTTGAGGTCGAGATAGGAGATATTAAATTCACCATTACAGAAGTCTCCATTGTAGAAGCAATGGAATTTCCCAGACAAGGAGAAAGGTGGTTCAAGAATAGAGAATTTCATAACGAGGCATGGAAGCAGATACTCAAGTCACCAAGTATGGATGTTTCCATTTTTAAAAAGGGTATCCCTAGCTCCACACTAAAGAAAAAATGGAGGAACATGTTGCTTATCTTGCAAAAATTCATCACTTGTAAAGGAAGATATGGTACCTTCTATGTTTATCATATTTGGTTGATAATGCATTTCTTAGAAGAAGAACTCAATTTTCCCTTTTTCTTGCTTCATAGTTTAAAGAAAATGGCCTCAAGTGTTCAAAAGAGAGTTCAATTTCTAGAAACAACCTTATACCACCATGGTTTAGTCAAAATTTTGATTGAACATCATTTGAGAAAAATGGGAGATAATTGGGAAGAGTTCTTAGTGAGAAATCACTTTGAAGAACCCAAGGAACCTCCACCTGAAGACAAACCTACAAAAAGAAGCAGAATATGGAAAACCTCCAAAACTAAAACTGGTAAAACAATACAAGAAGGTAGTGAAGAAATGATTTTTGAGAAATTGGCTTAGATTAGGAAGCATCTTAAGAAAGAGAGGATAATAATAAAATTTGCCAGAGAGAAAGGAGAAGGACCATCTCAACCAAGACGGAGCCACAGACTTAGAGGGATACTAAAGGAAACAAAGGTTAAACAAACCGGAGTCATAAACATAGAGGATGAATAAACACCTACTAAGGAAGATTTTGATGAAGGAGCTCCTGAAATAGACCCAGCGCAGCAAGAAATTTACAACTATGTTGAGACATTAGAGAAAAGAGCTTCAGAAAGTAGAGACAAAACTCCTAGTCCACCAAAATCTGTAGTTTATATCCTAAGGAGAGATAAATATGAGTTAGAAATACTCAACATGCATATCAAGAATGAGAATGAAATTCTGAGAGAGCAGGTTAAACTGAAAACTGATATGAATTCAACTCTGTCTCTACAAATGCAAAAGTTGTACAAGGCTAGTGAAAAATTGAGAAAGAAAAATAAAAATTTAACCAGGGCACTCACAAATTTGAGATTCAAGTTAGTCATAAGGAAGCCTAGAAGGCCTTTGACTGCCAGGAAAAGCAGAAGAAGAGGGTTGGATTTCCTTGCAGAGGTCTCAGAGTTCATGGAATAGTTTCATGAGGACACGCAAGAACCTAGTAGTGGGGGTATGTTGAGCTCCAAAGATGTTCTTTCTTACACCACATTGCACTCCATTTCCTTTGTCCATTATTAATTACAGGCTCAAATGATCAATAGAATTAATTAAAATTTCTTTAAGAATGTATATCATGACTAACTTGCTATGTTTTTATGATTTTGTCATTGTAATACTTTTTGAACTAGATCTAGCTACAGAATGCAGACATTCTGTAGCTAGTTGCCGATTCTGCAGCTGTCTTCATGTCTACGCAGGTTCTAGGTGTCATCTCAGATAAAAACACATATGGTCGTATTCCACATCATTCCCTCATTATTTGTTTCTCTCCACGAAGTTTGAATGGAATTTTGTAGGTGTTTATGCACATGGGAACTCAAACTAGGAGATAGACTCCTAATAGGACAAGGACAGTCCAGATGTCCTTAATCATATTACGAGACCACCATCAGAGTTCTAGTTTGATTTTAATTTGGAAAGACAATTATCCCTAGGTTATCTCAAGATAGTTATGTAATTTTTTTATAAATATGGCTCAGGAAACCGAGGGACAAGGTTAGATTTTGTGTTTGATTGCTAGATTTCAGAAGTCCGAAAACACTTTGTTTTGAAGTAATTTCTCTTTTAATGAAAGAAGCATCATTTTTTTGAAAGCGCTGAGTCAATATTGAAGTATATTTTTCATGCTACTCCGGTGGTAGAGGGCCCCTACTACCTGAGAAACTTTGTTCATACGGTTTAGATAAGTATTTTAGTCTCGTTTTTCATTTCTAACTTAAGCAAGTTTCTGAAGTTTATGTTTCATACTTGTTTACATTAATCGTCACGGCTATACGTACTCTTATAAACTCTTCCAAAATATCATCACGATGAATAAGGCATAGTTGTGGTGTTGTAGATTTTAGTTTCATTTCCTTTCAAATTTTATGATTTATGCTTGTTTACACTAAGTGTCATAGCCGGTCTTACTCCTACAAACTCTTCCAAAACATCATTAACAATGAATAAGAAATAGTTGTGGTATCTTAGATCCTAATTGTATTTGTGTTCAAATCTTATGTTTATGTTCAATTGCATTGAATAATACAGCCAGACTTGTTTTTACAAACTCTTCCAAAATATCATTCATATTGAACAAGATGGGCTGTAGAATTCCATAGACTAGCTACATGTTAATTTAGTTATAACACTCCGGAGGTTGATTGCATTTAGTTCAGCTCTGTCACTACATTTCAAGTTTGATAATGGCATTCTAGTTTAACTCTGTTCACTGTACTTCAAGTAGATTAGTAGCACTCTAGTTCAGTCTCAGTTCATTTTCTTTCAAGAAAAGATTAATGGCATTCTAGTTTAGTTGTAGTCACTGTATTTTAAGATTGATAGACCTCGTTCTAGCCTAGTGTTATCCATTGTATTTCAAGTAGTACTAATTGTCAAAATTAGTCTCTCGGCCTTCATTATTTACAACTTACTTTTGTTCTGAATTTATATTGATACATCATCACATGAACAGGGGTTAGTAATATCTGTTTAAGGCTTTGATTATTCTGCAAATATTTTACAAATTCACCTATAGCCTTTTTCCAAAACATTATTCTAGAAAATATCTCAACTTCTGAATAAGGCCTAGTAGTGATAAGTCAAGTTGCAAAATAGGGTAACTTCAGCATCATAGGTTAATCTAGAATAGAGACCTTACTGTGTTACAAATAATCATTTTTTTTGTAATATTGTGAGTTGATTGTTTATTTAGGAGAACTTCATTTACAATCAATTTGTCCATTTCTCAAGCTCTTCCAACACATATTTAATGAATGAATTGGATAAGTTAAAGCTCATGTTGTGATTTATTTCCTTGCAATGAAGTCATTATCAAGTTTTGCATTTGTTGTTTGCCATCCATAGTTTAGGCTTTGTTTTGTTTTAATATAACCAATAGCTTCTTTTCATCAGCACTTAGTTCTTTCCCTTTTCAAACATAAAACCATAAAACCAAAAACATCATAAAACACTAAACACAACGTAGTGAGAAACAAATACCTAGGCACATATAGTGCACCACACTTCAGCAGTTTACTAGCCCTGGTTGACAATTAATGAGCTCAATTTAGGAACAATAAGTTGAGTACAAACATCTGCTACATGATCAACAAAAACATGATGTAAACTTTCTTCTCTTAGACCTTTCATGATTGGTTGGTTATCTGTATCCCAAACATTAGCTTTGAAAACCTCATCTTCAATCTGGTCCTTGAAAGCACAATCATATTTTCCCTACAAGTCAAAGGGTAATACAATTTCTTCTTGCTTAGGGGAAGGGAGACCCTCCAAAAATCCTTTAGGGTCTCAGAAATTGTATGACTGATCTTGTGAATTTAAAATTTCAATGTCAGTTTCATATTTTTCAACCACTATCTCTAGAAAAAATTTCCTAACTTCAGGGTTAATTTTTATTGACTTTAAAATGAGGAAGACAACTTTTGGGAGATCATCATCAAGTTGAAGCTCTGATAACTGATTTGAAATTTCGTTATATAGAAGGTCTGCCACCAACCTTAACATTTTTTTCAATCAATCCGAAAAATGGTCACTACATCTTTATAACCATTCTAAAGTCTTCTACTAGTGGAGTCTCTAGGTCTATTGAGAATTATGGAGTCGCCAGGTGGAATATTTCAACTTTGTTTTCCACCATGAGAAATATGAGGAATTATTTATTCATTTCTAGGGAAGTATTTGGGAATTAGTGGGGTTATTAGGCCTACTAGAGGCTTTTGGAGTCACCAGGTGGATATTTTTTGTTGTTTTAAGGATGTATGTTTATGGTCCACCACCAATAATTGACAAAAAACCAATCTAGGGATGTTTTGGGGTTTTCTAAGTTTATTTATACAGTAGTAAGGTTTCTAAAGAGTGTGGTCTAGTTGAGTCATCATTTTTCTAGGATGGTGAAACAATTAGATTCTACTCTTGACTATCAGTTGATTTTCTAAGCTTAACTGAGGGTCATATGAGTCCTAAGAGGTATTCAGGAAACTATGTACTTAGAAGGTCCCACCGTGATCTCCATTATGTTAGGGTGGCAATGAGGTGGTGATAAATCACTGGATACTCTTTAACAAGGGTTTCTGGAATCCTAAGGAATACTTAGATTGTCACTAACTGAGAAGGTCCCACCGTGATAGCCATTTATGTTAGGTTCCCATGATTTAGAAAATTGGTAGACCAAATGCACAGGGTAACATCAGACCAGTCTTTGGAGTCCTAGGACCTAGCCTTCCTAGACTCAGAGAGGGCTCTCTCTATTTTGTGCAAAGGATGTGAACTTTTTACTTCTAGGGTTTTGATTTTAGGCTAGCTGTTAAGTGTAGGGTTTGTGGTTTGTTTTGGTTGGGGCAAGATGATCAAGTAGAATAGGTGGAGTGAGAGGTATTAAAATCATTGGTCTATGGATTCTATGAAAGTCATGGATATCTCAATAATGAAATAAGATGCATAACAGGGAAAATCTAGCATGGTCAAATGGATCTTTAAGGAATGTGTGAAGTGAAATCAACATTAAGTTGGTGAGCATAGTAGGTGTGTAAGGGCAGTAAAGAATCCTTAAAAAAGTAATTTTTAAACAAGATGGCCTCGAATACAGATAAACATAAGGACATAATAATAATATAGTGCAAAAAAATAGTTTTTTTATTATACTTAAGCAAACAATCATTCAAGATGAACAATTCAGTGAACCACAGAAAGCAAGAAACTTATCTAACTTCTAGTGATTTCACCTTCAAGGTTTAGAAAACATACAAGATAACATATAAATTTAATCAAAGAAGAGGGAAATCCTAAGCATCTATGATCAAGCTATAAATAACTTCAAGGCAACTTCTCAAGCATGGAAAAAGGGCATGATCAGAGCATGGTCTCTTTAGCTAAAACCTAACAAGTAATACTTTACAGAGAGATTCCAAAATAAAGTTTAAATAACATAAAATAAGCAAGCCTAACCATAAAACATAGTTGAAAACTACTATATTGAACCATTCATGGAATAAAAAAGCATAGGTAGGTCTAAGAAGCAACTAAGAATTCTTAAACTAACCCAGCAGAGGAAAACATAAAGACAATAGACAACAGGAAGGATTAAGGTGCCTAAAACAAAATTTCTTAGCCTATACTCTTCTGTTCTACTGTAGCATAGAAGGATGTAACAAAATGATACATAAGGAATAAGAACTAAACAGAGACACATCACCATTAATCATGCTCAGGGATCCTACAAGTCATCCTCCTTCATCATCAATCAAAGCAAGCCATTCAGAAACTCCACAAGACCAATTTCTCCTTTAAACTCAAGAAAACCATGTATTGCTCTCAAAACTCATCAAATGGAAACATTTACAATGAAACCCTAATTCTCTATTTATCTTAGAAAGGGAGGGAAAAAACCCTAGATAGGGTTGGAAAATGTCAAATTCACTCATAAATTTCATAAATGCCCAAGAGACCATGCAAGGCCCAAGGCACAAAATATCCCATGAAATAAATGCCAAAATAACTTCTAGCACCTAATTCTAGAGTGATTTGTCTCAAAAACATAAAAATATAATTTTTCAATAAATGAGTGTGTTTTTTTGACTTTTGGCCAAAAACACACAGTGTTGTCTATAAGCACAACGCCATCCTAGGCAGAAACTAGGCCCACTTGCAGCTAAGGTTTAGTGGCCTCCCTGATGTCAAAGTTTTCTCCATGATGGCCCGTTGGAAAAATTGTTGAGTATAATTTCCAAATATACCTTTGGTTTTCTGACTGAGCCCCTGAAACTTGTTAAAAAGGTTAAATTCCCCAAAGTGCTATGAGCGCAGCGCCAACACAGGCAGAAAATGGGTCCACTTGTAGCCAAGTTTTGGTGACCTTCTCGATGTCAAAATTTTCCCTGTGATGGCCCGTTGGAAATATTGCCGAGACTTCTTTCCAAATATACCTTTTTTTCTTGATTGAGCTCCTGTAACATGTCCAAAAATCCAAATTCCCAAAACTTCTATAAGCGCAGCACCAACACAGGCAGAAAATGGGTCCACTTGCAGCCAAGTTTTGGTGACTTTCCTGATGTCAAAATTTTCTCTGTGATGGCCTGTTGGAAAGATGGCTGAGTCTACTTTCCAAATAGAACATTTTTTTTCTGATTTACCTCCTATAACCTATCAAAAATTCAATTTTCCCAACACTACTTGGAGCGCAGTGCCAAGCCTGAAAATGAGGCAGAATGGTGAAAAATGAGGTGTTTTTTGACCTTTTGAGAGGTCAAAAATGCCCCAAATGCTCTGAAATTTGGTGTGCATAGTGTAATACACATGATAAATCCAAAAATGTAAGGTTTTCACTCTGAGGATGCTTTAGGAAAAAGCATAGCGCTAGTGGCGCTGCACTTATAGGCCTCTAAATTCACAAAAAACCAAAAATGTTCAAAATTCTCTCAAATTTGGTGGATGTGTGCCTCATGGGGTTTAAGAAGCCTGTAGAAAATCTAGAGGCAAGATTTCAAGGTTTACTTGGTCTTTTCCTCTTTTTATTTTTTTGAATTTCAATGAGGGCCTCTTTGAGCTTGGCACTAGTGAGCTTGTTTTTCAAGGCATAGTGTGTAGGCCAAGGTCTCTTTTTATCTTCTTCATATGCTTGTGCTCATTCTTGTAAGAATCAATAATGTATTGCGCCATGCCAAGGCTCCTTTGTATGTCTTTAATCTCTGCATTTTTTCTTTGAAGTAGTATGCTATTGGTACTCTCTTTGTCTTCACTTTCACTCTCTAGGTCAATGATACCAAGTCTTTGTTTAAGCTCCTTATCACCTTTACTACTTCTTTTCACCTTTTGTTTTCCTTTTTCAAGATTTTTGAACTGAGGTGGATGGCTTGGTCCCTTGCCTTTTTGAGGCAGTTAATACAAGCCCAGGACCTCTTTGATATGCCAATGAAAAAGGTGTGATCATGGTCTCGTTGGTGTTTTTATCATGGTTGTGATCTGTATTTTCATTATTATCCTTCTCACTTTTTTCACTGTCACTATGACTGTAATGACTGTTTTCAGCCCTTTCTTCATTTTCTGCACTGTCAACATACTCATTACTTTCATCATCAGCCTTATCATTAGGGGAATTTTGAGGTCTAAAATGGGCCTCCTAAGGAAAATATAATATAATAGTGGAAATAATAAAATAAGATTTGATGACATCATCAAATTTTAGAGGGAAAAAAGAAAAATTACTTTTTCAACTCGTATTTTCAACTTATCTCCCAAATTGTTTACTCAAATTTCGAGCGGGAGTACTCGTTGGATGAAAATTTAATTCCTCATGCAAGGAGTACCCATGTTGAATACTTTCGATGGACCCTACTACACGAAAAAAGAGAAATACATGAAAAACGTGATTGCAATCACATTTTTCATGTATTTCTCATTTTTCACATAGCAAAGTCCAACGAAAGTATGAAACATGGGTACTCCTTGGATGAGGAATTAAATTTTGCATCCAATGAGTACTCCTGCTTGAAATTTGAGTAAAAAATTTAGGAGATAAGTTGAAAATATGAGTTGAAAAAATAATTTTATTATTTTATTATTTTTTAATATTTTTACCCTTTTACTTAAAAAATGGTGAATCATCCCCCATGGTTGACATCATCATCTTGAATCCTATTGGTTCTTATAAAGTTTATTTTGGTTGTACATTTTTCTTAGGAGGCCCATTTTATACTTCAAAATTCCCCTAATGTTGTTTACTGCCCCACTGACCTCTGACTATCCTTTTTGTTGCCTTCATTTTTCTTACCATCATCACCCTCCTCTATTTTCATATCTTCTACCTCTTGTGGGCTTGAATGATAATTTCCTTCATCTTCACTTTGGTTTGACTCATGGCCAATCTCACCCTCATTCCCACTTAATTTTTCATTGCCATTTCCTTCTTCATCTATTAGTTTTTTGCTTTCTTGCAGGTCTTGAAGGCAAGGTGGAGGTGCTTTCCTAAGCTTTTTGGAAATTTTCTTGCAACTTGGAGGATTTTTGTCATAAGCATAGCGTCGGGCAGAAACCTGGGCTAGTTGGGTCCTGTGTGCATAGTGCCAGGTGAGTCGTGCCTGTCGGGTCCTCTGCGTGCAGCGCTGCACGCCTCGTGCAGGCCTGCCGACCTCTGTGCGTAGTGCCGAGGAGGAAAAGACCTGTCGAGTCACCTTCTGCGTGCAGTGCCGGGCCAAAAAATGGGTGAGTCAGGCCTGGGCATGTCATGTTTACCTGTGCGTAGCGCTGGGCTATAAGTGCAGTGCCTCCCGCTATATGCGCAATGCAGTGTAAAAAATGCACTGTGAAGACCTCTCTATGCGCAGCGCCAGGTCCTGTGAGTGAAGCACCGGGTCGTGTGAGCGCAACACCGGGCTCTGAGCACAGCACTAGTGACCTTGCCCAAAAATTGTCCAAAAAACTCAGAAATCTCTCCCGAAGGGTTTTTTTGCATTTTTTGCAAATAACCAATGTATAATGAGTCAAGTGTTTAAGTGAATTTGATTTTTATAGCCTTGGGCACAAAAAATTATTTTTTCCCAAACCTACTTTATAATGTTTCTCAAACTTTTTGTTATTTCATTGATATTCTTCTCACCTTTTACAGGGGATGATTTAAAACACAAAAATGGTGCTCTTTGTTGGAATCACGATTTCCATTATACCAAAACCCGCAGGCATTAGTCTTCGCTGCAATCGCTAGAGTTAGGATCCACGAGAGGAAATTAGTCCATGTCGCGAAACACATGGGGAGAGTTGAACCCAATGTCCAACAATCTCCCCCCCAATGCGATCCGGGTGAGTTTCGAACTTGAGACCTGTTGCTCTGATACCACTTTTTGGAATGACGATTGTCGTTAGACCAAAACCCGCAAGCATTAGTCTCTGCTATAATTGCTAGAGTTAGGATCCATAAGAGGCGATTATTCCATGTTGCGAAACACACAGGGATCGTTGAACCCAATTTCCAACACTCTTTCCCTTATGAACATTTTCTTTTTTTCTCTTTGGGTAGCTGACATGGTAAGTTTTGGCTTACCTAAACCCAATGATGCTTTCAAAAATTGTTTTCAGATGGTTGTTTGAGTCACATGTTCTGCTGTGTTTGGGCCTGCTCCTATTTTTCAATCATTCTTACAACTTTTTAGGCACTTTGCATGGTGCCATCATCCTTAGAAACTTTTCTGTTTTTTTCCCTGGAGGTCAAATGGCCCTTTGCTGGATGAGTGACTGAGAGAACTTGTTTTCCTCTTTCTTACTGATCCTTTGGCATGACACATTCATTTGAAAAACCCAATGGTCTTCAAACTCATGCATGCTATCTCCTTTTGGCCAGTTCTAATTTTTCAGGTGACCTGGCATGGTGATTTAGCCCTTCTTTGATGTTTCTTGGTGTTTGACACATTCAGTCACACAAAAGAAACCTCATGATCAACTTGAATTTTCATCTTAAAACTCAACCTTATGGCTTTATTCCTTTGACCATTTGAGGTAAAATGACTGAAAATGAAGGCTTAACCTCCCTTACACTGATACTCTTTTCATTCTTTCCCTTTGAAGCAATGAATCACTTCACCTTGGAAAACCCTAGAAGTCACTTTCAACAACCTCTTAAAACCTTCTGCCATAAGCGTAGTGCCTCAACTCCCTACACGTAGCGCTTTTTACAGAGGGAATTTGGAGGACTTCCTGATGTCAAAATTGGACTTGTGATATCTTGTTGGAAATATTATCCTGTCTAATTTCCAAATATACCATTTTCACTTTGATTGGAGTTGATTTTCCCTGTCAAAAGTGGATTCTCCCAAGACTGGTAAAAAATTGATGAGTGATGGTGGAGAAATGAAAAGTGTTGGTGCATACCACTTTTGGATGCCTTTATCAATTCCAAATTGAGCTCCTGATAGCTCATTGGAAATATCTTAAAGTATAGTTGGCATTTTACTCATCAATAAATTCATTTGGACACTCCAGCGATGAGAAAAACCAATTTTCCCAAGGTCACTCCAGGAGTGCAGAAATTCTCCCGTGACGCCTGTATTTTTTACATTGCTCCCAAGCCATGATACTTGTGTAAAAAATGAATGAGGTTTTTCTTCTTGTATCTATTATGGACAAAAATGTCTCTCACTTTTTCCAAATTCATCTATGTTTGGTCAGAAACATAGTTTAAGAAAAACTGGCCCTATGTGTGGCAAATGACTTGGCTCTTGGAATGAATTCTTGGAAAATTATGGAGGCATGATGTTTATGAGTTTGTATGGATTTATGTTTACTGATATGATCTATCATATGGATATTTTTCTCCTATGCCTCCTTTCCATAGAAAACCCTAGCTTAGTTGGAAGGGGAAATTAGGGTCTGGTGTAGGCAAAACAAGGGATTTAGGACTACCTTGTAGAGGGAGGGGAATGAAGGGGTTAAGGGTTGTCTAAATTCTTGGGGAAATTTTTGGGGATAGGGATGGATGTTATAGAGTAGGGGAAAGTGGAATTTGAAGGATTTAGTGAGGGGAAGGGGTCCAAAAGGGAAAAACACAGGCCTAGTCTTAAAAAAGTGTCAAATTGTAGCAATAGGATAGGTTTTGTAGAAAAATGATGATTTTGAGGGATAGGAGTGATGGGAATTGTTTATGAAGGTATATAGGAGGAGGTGTAAGAGCACCAGGATACAAGCCTTGTTGATGATTTAACCATGGAAGTCATGAAACCAAGAAAAATGCCCTAAAAAACCTTAGATGGACAATGGAGTCATAGGCAAGGGACAAACAGAGTAATGATATTATGGGTAGGAAAAAGGATGGAAATGAAAGGCACAAGCCATTTGGAGTCTATAGGATTTACAAGGTGATCATGAAATGGAAAAATGGTAGGATAGTAAAATACTTTCTCTAAGGATAATGAAGGTAGTGAGATTTCTAAAACTCACAATGTTAATGGAATTTTGTTTTTAGAAATATAGAACAAATAATTAGTCATATACGGATGGTGAAAATGTCTGATGACTAACATTTAGGAATATATCTTGCTTTACCAAGAGCTGCATTTTCATTGAAATTTACAGGCCTGCTAATTTCGACCTTCCTTTCACTAGGAATATATATTATGTATGCCTTAGAGTTTTCATAGTAACCCACAAAAATACATTTTCTTCCTGTAGCTTCTAGCTTGTTTATTTTTTCCTTTAGCACATGGAATTATATGGGGCAACCAAATATACGAAGATGGCTAATATCAGGATTGAAACCTGTGAATATTTCTTCAGGGGTCTTGTTTTCTAATGCTTGATCAGGCACCTGATTTTGAACATATACAACAACATGTATGGCTTCAACCCATAGAAAATTTGGTACCTTTTGATCGTCGAGCATGGCACGAGAAAATTATAATATAGAATAGTTCTTCCTTTTAGCTAAGCCATTCTGTTCAGGTGTATATGGCACAATAGTTTCCTTCTTGATGCCTTCTTTATTGAAAAATTCCATGAATTATTTTTACATGTATTCCATTCCATTGTTAGACTTGAATAATTTGATTATTTTCCTTGATTGATTTTCAATCAAGGCTTTGAATTTCTAGAACCTTTCAAAGGATTCATCCTTGTGCTTAAGGTGGTATATCCATGTCTTTCTTTAGAAGTCGTCAATGAAGGTGATGTAGTAGAGATGACTACCAATAGAATGCATAGGCATCAGACAACATATACAATGAATGGATGAGATGGACGATGTCAATTGTATTGTTATTACTAGAGGGGAATGGTCCCCTTGTTTTATTTCCACTAACACAAACTTGAAAAACTCCATCATGAATACCTGAGACCAATTTCTTCAATTTTGGAAGATCATCATAGTGTAAATGAGCCAGTCTGTGGTACCACAATTCGCTCAAATGATTGGAGTTATGAACTAATGATATAATTTACCTTCTCGTGACTTTATAAAGTCCTTCAGATCTCATACCTAACGTGAATGCATATCTCATAGGTGTATCAATAGACCAAGTCAAAAAATTTCCATTGATGAGGGAAACCCTCATCCCTTTATCTTCCAATGCATATATATATATATATATATATATATATATATATATATATATATATATATATATATATATCAAAATTTTCATTAAACCTGGCACATACATAGCATTATGAAAAAGTATTGATTCCCCATAATTCAACTGAAATTTAATGGATCCAAATCCTTTTACAGGATTAGTGGAGTTATCTCCAAGAGTTATTTTCAGCTTAGTATCCCTCTCTACCATATTATAGAGGACTTTATTGTATCCAAAGAAGTGATGAGTGGACCCACTATCAACCAACAAAATATCCCATGAATATGATGGAGAAGAATTAATAAGTGCAGAAATGAGAATATATTTATATTTATTCGCAACGTTACTTTCATACATGGGAGCCCTTGAATTCTTTTGAGGATGATGTTCTTCTTCACATTCACTTGAATATTCTCTTCTTCTCCTTTCATATCTTCTATCGCGGTTGTTTCTGTGATTGTATTTTCTTATTTTATTATTGTTGTTGCTTCTGGTGTTGTATCGTGGCTTCTTTCTCTTCTCAATACAATCACGTGCATAATGAAATTTCTTATGGTAGTTAGAGCATTCAATATGAGATAGCAATCTATCATTCCTTCCTTTTGAATTTTGAGAAGGAGGCTTCCTCTAAAGACCTCCTTTTTCCTTCTTTCGTTTTTCATGAGTGATATATGAATTGGGATCTCCCTCTTCATGCTTCAGAATTCTTCTTCTTTCTATCATTCTTGATTCTTCTTGAGTAAGATTCCCAAGAATTTCATCAAATGATGGGAGGAAATTGTTGTCATTGATTGTAGTAATGAAGGTTTCCCAAACAAGAGGGAGACCTCTAAGAGTCACAACTACCAATTCTCTATTAGGCACATTCTCTCCAACCCTCTGTAGTTGATATTTGAGATGAGAGATCCTAATAATGTATGATTGAACAACTTCTTCATTGTTCATCTTCACTTCCTTGAGTTGATATTTCAAGGTAATGATCTCATTCAGATTGTTGATTTCATACATGTCGGATATCTTGTCGTACATTTGTTTACATTTTCTTAAATTCCCAACATATGCAAGTAAATGATCTTGTAAAACATCAACTATAATTTGATTTTATTTTGACTCAACTTTCTTGTACCTGTTCTTGAGAGAAGAGGAAGATTTTTTTGGAGGCTCGAGAATCCTTCATTGAATTTATTCCAACACGTCATTGTTGTCAACTATGATCTCCAAGTTGACTTTCCATGCAACAAAGCTCGATGCATCACCCTTTTAGTTTCTTAATGTTCGGTGATCAAATACACCTTTTCAGGTTTACTTGGTAGTGATCCTTGGTCAAAATTTTATGTTTTAAAATACATTCTCAAACAAATTTTTTTCACTGAATGTTGTATAGGTCTGAATAATATGACCTTTACCCATTCATATTCATCATAAATTTCAAGTTCATGTCATTCATCATCAATATAGGGTCATATATTAGTCAACATACCTCCATCTAAGTCATGGTCTAGGCTTCTTTTGTTTCACCAACATAATGTCCAAATCATGCCATGAAGAAGGAAAATAAATGGTGGTTGTCATTAGTTAAATCACCTTCATTGGGAGTTATAAAATATAGGAAAATAAAGAAAATGAATCTTGTCCTTTCGCAAGATGTATGCCACATGATAAAATTTTATCAAAAATATTTTTTTCTCAAAGTGCTTTTGATTTCACTAAAGACAAAAAGAATAGTGAGTTATAAAGGGAAATGAAGATTTTGAGTTCATTTCATCTTTTGGTTTTCAAAATGTCTCCTCTCGCATCCTCAAAACACTCCACAACTATCCAAATATTGAATACAACCAATAAGAAATTGATCTAGACTGTCCTATGCTACGCTTTTGGTAGTGTGTTATGCTTCTAGCTACTACGCTACACTTCTGGCAGCTGCTACGCTTTTAGCTTCCAAGCTCCAAAAAGTTATCAAATGGTCAATTCATCATGGCTCAAAGGTTTAGGTGATTCCAAAATAGTAAGTTAACATCCTTACCTCTCCTTCAATTGAATTTCTTCAACAAAGGGTGGATTCCCTCTTCTAGGGTTTTCAACTATATTTCTGGATTGCTGAGATGTTTGGTTGCTTTCAGTTGGAAAACCCCTATTTTCATCACATAAAAACCTTCACACATAACTCATATACCTTACCAAATCCCTACATATAATTCATATCCCTCCTTGCTACCATTTTCACTCAAACCCTAGTTTTCACCACGCTTTTGCAGAGAAACTAGGAAAGATATATGTTTTAACCTTTTTGCCACCTTTCCCATACCCATTTACAAAATTTTCACTTGCATTCTGTAGCTTACTCACCACCCTATATCCCCAATTTTTTATGGATTTTTCTCTAACTCCTTTCCATCTCATTTTTGTTCCTAAAATCACTGAATCATCTTCCCCTCTTTTCCTAATTTTAACTTTCCCATAAGGGAGGTAAAACATAAGGGAGGTCAACATTCGAAGGTTTGAGCCATCCAATTTACAGGATATCAATGCTTCTCCATATGCCAAGAAATCCTTTGAAGACAATGGTTGTTTAATATTTTGTGAAAGATTTCAAGAGGTAAGTTGTCATGCTCAATTGGCAAGCCTTTTTCCCACTAGATTTAGGAGAGACAAGGAAAACATAGCAGGGATTAATTTCACTTTGTCAGAAGATGCTATAGCCTTAATAATAGGGATCTCGAACCATGGATAAATCTGGTTCAAAGGGATGGACTTGGACATTGAGAACTGTAAAATTTTCTTAAAACCACATTGCAAAGATGCTCCTAAACACATCTTTCCTTTTAGGCATTTACTTGACAGGTATGCCCCATTGATGAAGTTGATAATGAATTATTTTACATGTGAAGGGAGATTCTCAAGATTGTACCAATACCACATAAGGCTATTGATGCATTTCACTGCCACCAAGCCACTCAATTTGCCTCATTATTTATTCAGGAGTCTGGTCAAAATGACTGAAAAAGTACAAAGTAAAGGTAAGGATCACCATACTAATTTGTTCCATCATGGTTTGGTAAAGGTTATAGTTTTTCATCATCTATAAAAAATCAACATGTCTTGGAAACATTCATGAATTTAGTTGTTTCTATGCCCACACTAGTCCACATATCATTCAGAGCATACCATCAGCATCAACAAAGCCAAAGGAGGTTGGATCTTCAAGTAGACAAGAAGAGGTTCCAAAGGCACGAAGGGATGAAATCACTAAAACCTATAAGAAGGATAAAATAATCATTTTTTCTCCTATGATCACTAAAGGTGTGCTTTCACCTGAAACTACAACTGAGCAAAGAGAAACCATGGAGTAGCCAGTATGCATCAGAGTGAGTCACCCTTGCAGCAACATGAGGAGCAAGCACCTATGGAGGTTGACATGGCAGAGTAGGTGGGAGAAAAATCAACTAAGGATATAATCATGGAAAAGGATTCAGAGATATCAGAGCTCAAGGATAACCTTTCAGGGGAAAATTTCATGAAAAAATTCCTACAATAAGAAAATATGTAGTTGAAAGTGAAACAACTGCTCCAAAGCAAACCAAAGGCAGATCTTGAGGCAAACAATGGTAAGGGTAAATAATTGGTAGCTTTTTATCATTTGGAAGACATGGAGGCTAAAATAAAGCCAAGGAGGCCAAGAACAAGAGGATTAATCAGGAAAAAATACCAAGAAAAAGAGTCATCTCCTCCATTAGGTCAGTAAAGCTTTGATGATTTTATCGCTACTGAGATTAAGCAAGACAAAGAGTTTTGGCTTGACAAGGTGAATGAGAATATTAAGAAGCTTTTGAAGAAGGAAGGAAGGAATAATAACCTCCATAGGCACATGGCGAGACACTATGTCACCAGGAACCAAATCGCCAAAGTCGGGGTTAGGAATTTGAAGAAAAAGCTTAAAGAAATCCTAATTAAGATAAAAGAGAAAGAGAACTTGAATTTTCTAGTTGAAGCATCCCTTTTTGTCTAGATAACCATTCAAGGATGCTATGGACCAAAATCCAGCAATTTTTGAGCATTTTTTATATTTTTGGCAAACTCTGGGAATTTCACCCTTGTAGTAGCGTAGCACATCCATGCAATGTTTTTCCTCATAGGCTCCAAAATAGATTTTATCTACATGGTTGGATTTCTATTGGAGTGTAAATTCTAGATATGGTCTTGGTTTTCCATGAAACCTCCTAGTTTTGAAGAAAAACAAAGAAAAAAAAAAAACCCTATTTTTCATGCTTCTGCCATTGTTTTTCCTTGGACGTGGCGCTTCTGGAGTAATATTGGAAAATTTAAGTTTTTAAGGTTTTGTAGGAGGTATTTTTCAGTTTTAAGATTGATTTGGATAGAGGAAATCCCGGACTACCTTGCCCAATCTTCATATTAGCATAAGGATGCCTAAAAGTTAGCTAAAATTCCCTCCAAGTTGTGTGACGCTTCTGTCTTGGATGCTTTCTGGACAAGTGTCAATGCAAAAATGATCAAAATCTCAAGGTTACAACTGTCCCAAGAGTTTTTTTTTTTTTATGGATAATAAATACTATTTATTCTCCTCATTGTTGAGGAATCTTATAATTACTCATGGAGACAAAGACTCCTAGTTAGTAGCTAAGTTTGGGGGCACTGTTTCTAACTTCCCTAAATTCTAGGTAATGGCTCATTAGGTGCATTTATGATGTATTTTGGATCAGGTTTCGACCCAATGAGGTGGAATATTATTTATTTTCTATATGTACTCCAAATCAATTCATTTTAGAGGTTGGATAGTTGATATTGCAGTGTGGAGCTTATGCACGATCTTTTTCAGTGAAATCAAAGACATGTTGCAACTATAATTTTGGGACTCCACTGGTATGCTTATTAGCATTGATTTTTCTCAGTAACATGATCAAATTGAATTTTTATGCTTTCTTTCCATCACATGTATGCTTATATATAATGATCTTATGAGTCTACAAACAAAATTCTCACATTTTGTGCTCTATTTTATAAGATTTTCATGAATGTGTTTTACTTCCTCTAATGAAAGAATTCATGTAATATGCTCATTTTGACGCTCTATTTTCAAACCCTATACCGCAATGACAATATAAGTATGTTTCTAAGTATACCTACCTTGTCTCATATTCATCTCTACAGATTTTCATTTGAAATCAGACCTAAAACCTAGACATAATTCCTAGACTGACATTCCTATCCAACAAAATTCAAAATAAAACCCTAATTCATTGAGCTTATATCTAGCCTAAGATCATTACATCTATAGTCACCTAATTGACTGTAAAAGTGACATTGAGAGAGCCATCTATCGTTTTTTAGGGCTAGCTACCAAATCTAAAGATTGGTTTGAAGTTACCTCCAATAGTCTCCATTCTCAGCCATGGGAAACAGAGGGAGTGATAAAAAATTTGGCGCCATTTTCGGGGACCGATTGTAAAACATTTCATGGGATACTTATTTTAGTTCACTAAAGGTTAGACTTGTGGGTGACAAGTTCTGACATTCAAATAAGGTTGGGTTAGTAAATTTGAGCCAAAGTGAAAATTGTCAAGAAAACTAGCTCCCAAAAGATAGACCAGGTCAAATTCAGACCCAAATCCCTCACCAATTTTTAATGACCCTCAGAGTATTTTAAGAAAGTATAAAAAAAAGTCTTAGAAATTTAGAAACGGTATACCCCCACTTGTCAAATCAAAATCCTTGCCTATGATATTAATTGCTCCAGATGATTTGTCCTTCAATTTTAAATTTGAGATATATTTGTTCAGGTCTATGTTTGAATCCTTCCTTTCAGAAACTGTCTTTGACCCCATTGATTTTGAGACCTACTTTCCATTTTTTTAGTCTTGTTATTTTGAGCTTGATAGTGAAGTTTGGTCTAATTTTCATAAACTTCAGGGTTTGGTGGACAATTTTCAAGTAACTTCTGAAAAATCTTATTTCCAATACCAACATCAAGCTTTTTCTTCACTCTCTACTATCACACCTTCTCACACAGTTACACCATCAACTCTTACTTTCACTCCATCACTAACTCTGCAGTTATACACTCCATCAACACCTCCACAACCTCCTCCATTATTCATGGCTAGATTTTCTCTATTGATACTACTGCCATAACTCACTACACTACCTCATAATTATGGTCAAAGATTGCCTCTATTTGATGGTACATCAAAGGTTACCACTAACCAACATATTGTTAAGGCTTTTGATTTCATCTATCTTGAAGAGATTGATAACAATGACGCCAAGATGCACATTTTACACTGAGTTTCTCAGGAGAGGTTAAGAAATGGTTCTGTTTCCTAACAGTTGGTTCTGTAGCTAATTCAAAACAGCTAATTGATTTATTTATGGAAGAATGGGAGTAGAAGAAGAACCCTTTACAGATTCTAGCTGAATACAATGCCTTGAAAAGAAATCCTAATGAGTCTGTGCAAGACTTTACAACTAGATTCAATAGAATTTATGATTCCATTCCTGAAAACATCAAGCCTCCTCTAGGCCTCACACTAATTCATTACCCAGATGGTTTTGATCTTGATATGGCCTACCAACCAAGGGAAAGAAATCCATCTACCCTTGAAGAAATGCAGAGAAATTCAGTGAGCGTTGAAGCAAATATAACTATCAAGAAGTCAAAAAATAAGAGAGGATAAACATCAAGGAATAAAAATCTAATTCATGGGAGGGAAAACTTGATACCTTGATCAAAACAATGGAGAAGATGATGGAAAAAATTACCATCACAGATAGACAATTTGAGCCCTCAATCAAACATTCCAATTTCAAGGGTAAAAATCAGCAACCCCAATACAGGATCAAGAAAAGGGAGCAGAGGGGTCAGGATCAACAAGGTCAATAAAAAATTCACACTCCATTTTAGAAAAACTATATCGAAGGCCCCGATGAAGAAGAAGAAGAGATTTCAGGATAAAATCATTTATTTGAGGAAAATCAGCAGCCTGTTTTCCTGGCTGAAGAAGATCAATTTTCTGTAGATCTTTATGCACCGGATGATCAGAAATATGTTTTGTCTAATAATGATATGTTATCAATACGGAAAAAAGATTACCAAAGAGGATATCAGAATGATATTACTTAGGTGCAAAGGTAGTATGGTTTGAGAAGTAGGAATGTTCCTATAACCTCAAGTCAGAAAAAATAGAATTCTCAAACAGATGCTCATCATAAAGAGATGTCTACTTCAAATAAGAGCAAAGATAAAGGACTTGTTTTTCTTAATCATGGGAAAGGAAATGAATCTTCTACCAACAATCAGAAGAAATATAAATAAGTTCAAGATGGAGGACAGAGAAAGGAGATTCCACACAAATATCAGCCCAAGAATAAAGACACACCATCCAAAGAGGTAGAAAAAAATTCTGCTCTTTTTAGCCTTGAAAATGAAATCTCAAAACTCAAAGTCTCGATTCCTTTAACTGAAATAATCAAGAATGACCAGTATAATTTTCAAGTAGCCAAGTTTCTTAGGGTAAATAAAATGTCTGATATGGTTAATGTGAGTGATGATCACCTTGAACTTTTATTTGGTCCTATTATAGATGGTGACTTAGAAGATAGTGAGGTCCCTCCTTTTTATATTAGCATCAAAATACATTATTTTATCCTCCATAACTCCATGTTATACTTCAGAGCGTCTCATAATCTCATGCCTAAAGCCATCATTCACAAACGAGGACTGGATATTACAAAACCCTACCATGATCTTTACTCTTTTGATTCAAGAAGGGTTAAATGTCTTGGTCTCATTAAAGATATAGTGGTGTATTTCGAGAAAATTCTAGCCAAGAATGTCCTCATGGACGTTGTTGTAGCTTATATCCCTTCCAGATATGGAATTTTTCTCTCCCGATCATCAAGATCAAAACTTAGAGGCACCTTATAGCTCGACTTTTCCTATGCTACTATATCGGTCTTTGGGCAACTCAGAAAACTATACTGGGAAAATAAGATAAAATTACATTATCAGTAGCAAATAAAATCCTAATAATCACCCAATACATTTTTTTCACATTAATTTATAGTCTTTTATCTTATTCAATGATTATTGTTCAGCATCGTTAGAAGTTTTGATGAAAGAACAAGTAAAAAATTCATAATTTCCAAATTCTGTTTTAAAAATTTCAAGTGCAAAAAAATAAGAAAATATGCCAAGTGGCTTGGAGCCAAGTGCATTAGCCAAAAAGAGAGATGAAACAGTGAAAGAAACATAACCTATTGGTACAACAGACCTTTCTCAAGCAGTTAGTGAAGATCAATCATACAATTTGCAACGTCCCGATGAAGAAAGTATTTTTTGGACCATGGATTTCGACGGAGCCTTAGGTAAGGAAGGGGCTGGAATTAGAGTGTGGATTCACAACCCTATGAGTCATTCATATAACCTTCCTCCTAATTTTCAAATGTGTTCTTACAAATTGGAATTTTATTTTTCAAATAGTGAAGTAGAATATGAGGCTTTGATAGCCGATCTGAAAATTATTAATAAATTAGGTGCCAAGAAAATTTATGTGTATGGCGACTTTGAATTGGTAATAATGCAAGCCAAAGGGGAGGACCAGGCCAAGCATCCTAGAATGTGAGCTTATCTCAGTGTAGTGTTATAAATTCTCAATATTTTCACTGAATATACTTTGTCATTGATTCTGAGCAGCAATGCCATTGCCGATTCTCTTGCCACTTCAGCCAGCATGTTCAAAATTCTAGTGTATCCAAAAAATAAGTATGAAATTAACGTCAAACATCGCCCTGTTGTTCCAGATAATGTGTAGTGTTGGAAATTTTTTCAAGATGACAAACAAATCAACAACTTCTTGTAGGTGGAAGAGGAGTTTGTGAGTTCACAAATGGATGACCAGTTTTATGAAGATGATCAAGAAATTCATGCAACAGAAATGAAGGTACTGTAGTTGAAATAAAAATCTATTCCTTGAGGTCTTGTACATTTGGAGGAGCTATTTGACCAAGATTATGTTGCATGGAAACCAACAATGAGGCCATCAGAAGTAGGAGTGGAAGACCTCAATATTAGCACCCTTGAGAATCCCAAAATGGTCAAGATATCAAAATCCTTGAGCCTAGAAATGAAAGGTAAATATGTAGCACTCATGTCTCAGTTTGCTGATGTTTTTGGATGGGAATATTCAAATATAAAAGTGTATGATAAGAGTATAATCCATCACACCATTCCTTTAAAGTTTGATTAGAATCCTTTTCTCCAGAAAATAAGGAGAATGAATCCAAAGTTTCTGCCCTCCATTCAAAAAGAAGTGAGCAAGTTGTATAATACTAGTATTATAGTTCCTCTTCGTTTTTCAAATTGGATGTCAAAATTAGTGCTAGTAAGAAAGAATATCAGTGAGATTTTCTTGTGTATATATTTTCGTAAACTGAATAAAGTATCGCTGAACGACAACTACCCACTTCCAAAGATGGATCATATTTTGCAAAGGGTGGTTGGTTCTTCCAGACTTTCGTTATTGGATGGATATTCTGGGTATAATCAGATTTTAGTTCAACAGGATGATCAAGAAAATACAACCTTTACAACACTTTGGGGTACTTTTATGTATGCTAAAATTCCCTTTGGGTTGAAGAATGCATGAGAAAGTTTTCAGCGGGCGATGGCTATTGCCTTTGCCAATGAAAATGATGTCTTTTTGGTAATTTATCTTGATGACATCACATTTTTTTCCAAGACGGATGAAGAGCACTTACAGCATTTGAAAACAAATTTCCAGAGGTGTAGAAAATTTGGCAATCGTTGAATCCAAAGAATAGTTTGTTTGCTGTGGAAAAAGGGAAATTACTTGGTTATATCATATCTAAAGACAACATTTGGATAGATTCTTCAAGTATTGAGTAAATTTAGAATTTGGACTATCCTAGAAGCAAGAAGGAAATCCAATCATTCAATGGTAAAATCAATTTCTTGAGAAGGTTTATTCCTAGACTTGTTGAACATTTAAGAGAAATTACTGATATGTTGAAGAAAGACAGTGAGGTGAAATGGTCTGATGAGGCAAAGAAATAATTCAATCAAGTTAATCCTGTGTTGTCTCATGCTCCTATTCTTATCATCCTGGATTATACACTTGATTTCATCATTTTCTCCTTTGCTTTTGAACATACTCTGGCTGTTGTCCTTATGCAAAAGAAATATCACAAAACAAAACAACCCATTTCCTCTTTTAGTAGAACCATAAGAGACGTAATCTTGAAGTATAATATCATTGAAAAAAAAGCCTTGGTGCTAGTTAAAGCATTGAAGAACTTCCAAGTCTATATTATCCACTCTCATGTTCTTGCATATGTCCCAAACGTTGTTGTCAAATATGTGCTAACACATAATGATCCCGAAGGTCGATGTGGAAAGTGGATAGTTGCCATGCTAGAGTATGACTTAGAAATAAAACCTACAAAATTGATCAAGGGACAAGGTTTGGCTAAGCTCATGGCTGTTGGAACGGGGTATGCTAAAAAGCTACGAAACTGGTCCATTTTGATTATTTTTTATTATATTTAGTCTAGCGCAGGGGTTTTTGGGGTGGTTCAAAGCCCCGAATGCATTGTAATGGGTCAAAGGGTAAACTAGGGGTCCAAAAACCATGGGTTATGAACCATAACAAAGCTGAGGCTAGATTGTTATAAATAGAGATGTATTTTGTATTGAAAAGGATAATAATTGATGAGCTATTGATGCGATCTATTGTTTAAGCTATCTGTTTGGGTTTTGGGGAACGAACTCCTGCTGGCTATGTGCGCGGAGATCCTAGTCCAGCTGTGTGCGGACCCTGTTGTTGTGTGCATAGGTTAGGAAGGGAATTGTAAGGAAAGGTTGATGAATGAATGAATGCGAAGGATTATTAGAGATCTGAATCTATGAGTATTGTTGTATGAATTGTTGATAATTGTTGTGTTGTGTATTTTCTATCTTTTCACTGCGAAGACCTATGTACTGAATGCTTGGATCTAGATCTATTCCACTCTGTTTATGTAATACTGTGTTGATGTTATAAAAATCATATAACTATAGATCTAGTGCACGTGGATGCAAATAGATACATAATTAACCCTGCACAGAACAAGGTAATCTAGGAATTACATAAACAGAACGTAGCTCTGCTTGCCTTACCCATCCTTTCTTAGGGTGCGGAAACCTAGTTCCAGCACCCACCCATACTACTTCGGGAGAGACTTTGACCTATGCAAGCAGATCACTGCCGAAAGGGCTAGTAGTACAGGGGTTTGTTGGCAAACCTTGCACATAGAACCCGGGTCAGGACCCCTCAAGCCAAAAAAGGGTTCCATGCAGGGACTGGAAGGAGTTTGAGAAAGGGATTGGGTACTGACAAGAAAATACTGAATAAGGGAACCATGACAATGTGCTTGAAGTTACCTACCTTCCAGGGCACGGCTGATGAAGACATGGAGCGGTTTTGGTTTGTGGCAGAGTCGGTATGGGTTGCGCAAGGCATGGTGGGTGACACTATGAGAAAAGCACAGCTATCCGAAGCCCTTGAGGGAAGAGCTTTAAGGTACGTATCACAAAATAAGGACACAACTATCTAGAACATCAAGGATGCCCTAAGACAGTAGTTCCGGAACCCTAAGTCCTACTCTCAAGTCATAGCAGAACTAAAAGATTTCAAGCAAGGGTCAACTGAGTCTATGTGGGAAGCATACCAATGCCTAAAAAAAGCTATCAGAGAAGGAGGATTTCGGTATGATGACAGACAGCTTACGGAATGGTTTATTGCCATGCTACTCCCTCACCTACGTGTACCTATGGGTCGCTATACTTTTGACTCACAAGATGAGGCCTTGGAAGCTGCTATGAAATTGGAAGCTATGGATCTAAAGGTGCTACATTAGAAGTACAACAGATCCAAGTGCAGATTAAGGCTATGCACCAGGAAATTCAAAATCTACAGCGGGAGAAAGGAAGAGGGGCTGGCACGGAACAAGGTCACGTAGCGGGCCACTCGGGACTAGAAGCGTGTAGCTTGGAATAATGGGGCTCAAGGGGACCTACGCTCTAGCACGGAGGAAGCTACGCATCTGGGTTGCGTAAGGTCAACCAATGGTCTTGTCCGGGCACCACCGTTTCCGCATCAAAGCGACCCTGGTGTCGACATTGCCGGTCAATTGGCCATGAGGAGCAAGACTGCCGAATCCATAATGAAGCAACGAACAACAAAAAATACCCTGCCTCACCAAGAACCCCCTCTGGTAGGGATGAATTCCCCCCTGGGAAAAGGGACGGGAGCCAAAGCGGAAGCACAAGTCAGGGTCGAGGCCAATCAATCTGCTATAAATGTGGAGGCGCAGGGAATTTTGCGAAGGATTTCCTACACCCCTTACGATAGTCCTGTAGGTATTTTAGATAGTTGGGCCATACACTGGAAGACTTCCCAGCCATAAAAGCAAAGGTACGGGGAAAGTAGCTTCCATCTGCGTAGAAGGTGCGAAGGGTCCAGACCAAACTGAGGGGTCAAGATGAAAAGGCAAATGTAGTAACGCACAGTGGATTGGCGACTGGGGGGGCTAAGGAGAAGGAGGAAGCTGATACACTGATCCATAGGGCAGTTAGCAACCAAGAAGGACTAAACTTGCGAAAAGTAAGGGAAATGTTTATGGATGCCCAAAAGGAATTCCTTGAGACTAAATTTTCGCCATCCACATACCTGAGAGATGTGGAAGTAACTGAGGAGGTTAAACCTTTCTTACAAGCATGCACGAGGCTACTACGCAACCTCCGGGAAGTACGAAATCTGCAAAATTTACTGGAAAGCTGCGCAACACATGATACCAAGTCAACCGACATCAAGGATGTGCATACATTATATGAATATCAAAGACGCACTTGCAGGGAAATGCGGCTGACAGTCCAGATCAACGACTATGAAATGGATCAGGTTATCTTAGACCTTGGATTGGATGCTAATGTACTACCTAAGCACACTTGGAAATTCATGGGAGAACCCAAGCTGGAGCGATCCACCATCCAGCTTCGAATGAAAAATCATCAAAAAATCATTCCTCTAGGTAGACTCCCCAGTGTCGTGGTTGATATCACAGGAGTAAGGATCCTATCTGACTTTGAGGTGATAGAAATTGTAGAAGATGTGGATCCCTACCATGCGCTCCTCGAGCTAGACTGGGCTATAGACATGGGGGGAATCATCAACCTCAAAAATCACAGCATGATATTTGAAAACAAGGGCAAACGGGTCATTGTAACACTAGACCCGGTAGAAGGCAAATGTTATGCAGAACCTATACCGAAGGGAGGGGCTGATATCTATAAATTGACAGTGTGATATAGGGAAAACCTCACCCAAGACAATGTACCATGCTATGAGGAGGATATTGAGGATCCCATTAAGGATCTAGAAGCTTGGCAGACCTGACTAGGAGAAGCCTCTATATTGCATTGTCTTCGTATCACTAAGGAATCTCTCTTTATGGCCCTAGAGGAAAGGATGGGAGTAGAGCTAGGACCCACCCTGAGAGAAGGATAGGTCTACCCCCGAGTGAGCAACAGGTTCCCTACGACACTTGTAGGTTCCACAAGTAGCGGCCCCATGCCTCAGGCCACATTTACGACAGTGACGCGACCAGGGTTCAGGCAGTTGGTTCCGATGACAGCCCCCCTTAAAGCCTTATTAGAACAGATGATAAAAGTCTCTTGGTCTTGGGCCAAGAGCTACTTAGGAAGCAAGCCTGTGTTGGGGGAAGACAGGAAGCTGTCACAAATTGGTAACCTTAGCGTGACGAGTATGCCTAAATCACTGGGGACACACAACTAGCTGTTGGGACTGTACCCTCTAGTAAAAAGCAGAAGTTACCATTGAAAGGAGCGGCTCCTGATTCACTGGCAGGTCAAGTTACGAGAGGTTTTTACCATTCCTTAGGATACCCGCCCCGCATAAAATATCTCTTTTTATCACCCGATGGAAAATGCTTAAAAGGGGGCAGAATAGCCCAGTTAGCTGTATTGTCTCATGTAAACAAGCGGCCTACCTTAAGTGTCTCACGAAAGCAATCGAGCAGCGAACTTTGTTACAATTACAGCATCCCTCTCATGACTGGTTGACCCCCTCTGTCAGGTAGTAATCACCCAGAGTCAGGATTCATTTTCTGCACAAGAATGCCGACGACTACCCCTACCAAACCCTCTGCCCCAATTGAACCTGAGGTTGAAGAAGTTCTGAAAGATGATCCTAAGTTGGAAGAAGTCCCCCCCCACAGGCCACAAGGAAAGGCAAGGAGAAAGCTCAAAGTTCGAGGGCTACCCCATAGGCAGCAAAAAGACCCTAAAGTTCCCCAAGACGTCCCAAGCCTCCACCCTCAGAACAAGATGACCAGAAGGGGGCTCTGTTGGCTAACCCAATCAATTGGTTACCCCCTTCGTTCGACCACGGAGACCCTCTACGCAAATACTGAAAAACTTGGATGGCTTGATCACCTACCTGCAGACTCCGCTAACCCCGGGAGAGGTCCCCATCCTCAGTGACCCCTGCGGATGCCTTCATGAAGTCAAGTTCGATGATCATGATTTGGCGGACCATGACACTTTCCTGGAATTGGCCTCTGCATTATACTTTGATACAATCCATGAGGATGATGGAATCAGGGTAGTACCTCAACGCTGGGTATGCGACTTGGCGGGATTCGGACTCCTGAATCTGCTCCGTATGCCCCACTTTGGCCGTTACAACATCACAGATTAGTTGGCATGCTAGTTACTCGCCCTCATTCACAATGGCTGCTTATGGATTCGCAACATGGTCCCTATCGATACTGAATTGATCCACAAGATTACAGGCCTCCCAATGTAGGGGCCGCACCCGCTTGAGAAATTTGGAAAGAAGTACGAAGCTGCTACCACTCTGTTTGTCTGGGAGACCTATGAAGTACAGCGCATTCAGCGAGGATTTGTGATCCAAACCATCAACGACCCTACTATGCATATGGGCATTCGACTGTTAGCCTGCAAACTAATGCGGAGGTGCCAAGTTGCAACTGTCCCCGCCTATGTCATCCAGCTCGCCAGACAGTGCGCGAAGGGTGTGTTTTTTAATTGGGCTCAATACTTGTGTGATGAATTTCTCACTAATTTCCACGAGTCTCAGGAGCATGGGACCTCTTTCTTCTATTCGTGGCTATTATTACTCATAGAACTGGTCGACTATGACAAGCCGAAGGAGTCGGTTGTTCCAGTGCTCCCTGCTGGGATGTGCGAAGGCACTCGTTATGCTCACTTGTGGGACTCTAAGGATAAGTAGAGCATCAAGGATAACATGGTTTTTTGGGTCCTCTTCCACAGAAGTATTGCCACTGCCATAAACTCCCGACCCCAATTATCCCCCACCATATCTAAAAAATATAAGCATATTTCTACATTTCAAATCACCATGCACCAGGTCCGGATTCGAAGCCTTGCTAGTTAGGCATGGCTGAAATTTCCTTATATGGTACCTGATGAAGAAATTGATCTACTAATCTCACCATGGCCCCCCGCCAGGAAAAAAGGTCTCCCCGACACTCCAGCACCAGTTACAGCCGAACCCAGAGGTAACCCGCCGCTGCAGACTGATACAGCTATGACTCAGGTAGATGCTGCCACCACCCCTCCTCCTAGCACTAAAAGGACGAGGGAATTAGCATCAAGACCAAGAAAGAAACAGCACGCTCACCGAGCGCACTACGATGCGATAGTCACATTAACAGATGGTGATCTGGAGCAGATCGCGGACGTGGTCACCATGGCTACGGAAGATAAGTGGGCACTTATTGCAGCTAAGTGGAAGGCAGGAGTTGAATCTCTTCAAGCCAACCTTCGTGCTCTCCATATCAAAATGGATCACCCCTTGACCAGCGGAGGCCAGGCACAACCCTTGTCGGTCGACAGTAGTCTGACACCACTCAGAGAGGCCAGCCATTTCTAGGGTATCGCTAACAATGTTGTGGTCAGAACGCAGCCCCCGATAGCCACATAAATTCAGTTGGACTTGGCTAAACTACCCCACACATCCTTAGACAACCTCAATCACGTTGTCTCCCGGGAGATTAGTCAACGCACTCAGTACGCAACCCAGCAGCTTAATACCATCGAACACACCATGGCGCAGCAGGTTGCTAAATTGATCTAGGCAGTGTCACAATAGGCGAAGCTTGAGATTGTGATTCACCAGCTCTGCATGGAAGTTACAGAGGAAATCCCGGCTGAGGATACATCTCGAGATAAGGTGGAAAAATTGGTTGCTGCTCTCAAATATTCTCAGTTGGAAACCCACACCATTAGGACACAACTGGGACAACAAATTTCGGACTTACAGGCCCGCCTATAGCCCGACACACCCCCAAAATTTCGTGCCCAGCGTACCACCCTAATCATAGATGCAACAACTACAATTTCAGGGAAAATTTCTCAAGGTGCCAAGTTGCTGGAATCAACCATACAGCTTTGGACTCAGGTCCAGTGCGATCCAGTCCTCCAACAGATCAATCAAGACTTATAACAAAAGGAAGCAGTTATCAAACAGATCAACGCTACGCTGCCTACCTTGGTGTCCGCCCAGTGCTTGGCTCGATTAAAACCAACAATGACCTCCACAACGAGATTGTGAAACTCTGGCATAAACAACACATTGTGGCCGAATGTCTAAAGCCATGGACTGCCTCAGCCCTCCAATTGTCACAAAACATTGAGGGCGCAAACAAGCGACTTAATCAACTTCTTGAGAGCGTTACCACGGCTGCTGAAGATCTGCCTTCCTAGAAACTGGTTGATCTTGTGCAGAATGTTGCTGCCCAGAGTCAGGATGTACTCCCTCGGCTTAGCAGTTCTCTTGATACCTTACGTGCACAAATCAAGGCCACACCACCGCAGTGAATCGGGACGAGTCACAAGATTGTGTTGGGGGACTGTTGGAATGGGGTCTCCCAACAAGCTATGAAACTGGTCCATTTTGACTATTTTTTATTATATTTAGTCTAGTGCAGGGGTTTTTGGGGTGGGTCAAATCCCCGAATGCATTGTAATGGGTCAAAGGGTAAACTAGGGGTCCGAAAACCATGGGTTGCGGACCATAGGAAAGCCGAGGCTAGATTGTTATAAATAGAGATGTATGCTATATTGAAAAGGATAAGAATTGATGAGCTATTGATGTGATCTGTTGTTTAAGCTATCTGTTTGGGTTTTGGGGAACAGACTCCTGCTGGCTGTGTGTGCAGAGATCCTAGTCCAGCTGTGTGTGGACCCTGCTGCTGTTTGTGCAGGTTGGGAAGGAAATTGTAAGGAAAGGTTGATGAATGAATGAATGCGAAGGATTATTAGAGATTTGAATCTGTGAGTACTGTTGTATGAATTACTGATAATTGATGTGTTGTGTATTTTCTGTCTTTTTGCTGCGAAGAATTGTGTACTGAATGCTTAGATCTAGATCTATTCTGCTATGTTTATGTAATATTTTGTTGATGTTATAAAAAGAATACAACTATAGATCTAGTGCACGTGGATACAAATATATACATAATTAACCTTGAACAGAACAAGGTAATCTGGGAATTACAGAAACGGAACGCAGCTCTGCTTGCCTTACCCATCCTTTCTCAGGGTGCAGAAACCTAGTTCCAAAACCCACCCATACAACTTCAGGTGAGACTTTGACCTGCACAAGCAGGTTACTGCCGAAAGGGCCAGTAGTATAGGGATTTGTTGGAAAACCTTGCACACCAAACCTGGATCAAGACCCCTCAAGCCAACAATGGCAGACTCAAATTTACATACCTTGGGAATCAATTTCATTACTGCATTATCTGAGGAGCAAGAGGATGATTCATTACCTCAGGTATCTGAAATTTTTACTTCATCCCCATGGTATGCTAATATTGTTCATGTGTTGCAACATTTGAATCCTCCTCCCAGCTAGCCTAGCAATAAAATTATATCTCTGTAGTTGAAGGCTCTTAAGTATTGCATTCTTAACAATTTTTTGTGTTAGGAAGATCTGGGCAAAGTTTTATTGAACTGTTTGGTAGAAGGTGAAGTTGAAAAAGTGATGAATGACTTTCATAAAGGTGATTGTGGTGCTCATATTTTCTGGAAGACTACAACAAACAAGATATTGAGGGCTAGATTTTATTGGCCAAGTTTGTTTTCCATTGTTTCTAAAACTATCATGAGTTTTCATGAGTGTTAAATTTTTCCGGGAGAGAGAAAACTATTACCGCTTCCCTTGAAACCAATTGCATTTCAAGAATCCTTCGAGCAGTGGGGGCTTGATTTCATTGGCAGGATTCACCCTCCATCATCATCTCAACATAATTGGATGCTCACTGCCACCAATTACTTCACAAAGTGGATTGAGGCCATCCTTACGAGGCAAGCTACAGACACCGCCATTATTCATTTTTTGGAGAGCAATATTTTGTCTCGTTTTGGCTTCCCATATAAAATTATCACTGACAATGCATCCATATTTAAGTCCAAAAATATGATAGAATTTTGTGATAAATATCACATAAGACTTGGGAATTCTACAACATACTATCCTCAAGGAAACGAGTTGGCTGAATTGTTAAACAAATCATTGGTGAGCATAATCAACAAATTGTTGCAAGAGAACAAAAGAAATTGGCATAAAAAGCTAATAAATTCTCTATGGCTGAACATAGTTTGCACAAAGAGATAAATCATCATGTCACCCTTCCAGCTTGTTTATGGTGTATACATAGTGTTTCCAACTTCCTTAGCAATACCAATGATGAAAATTCTAGAAGATATCAGTAGTGAGCCAAAGGACATGCAACGAAGAATCAGTCAAATGATTCATTTATAGCAGTCAAGGGAAGAAGTTTTCAATCACACTTCAAAACTTTGGGAGAAAATCAAGTAGATCTATGACAAGAAAACCAAAGCTGATGATTTCAAATGAGGAGATTTTGTTCTTCGATGGGATGCCTGAAATGAATACAAAGGCAAGAATGGTAATTTTGATCAAATATGGAAAGGTCCTTACAAGATTACAACATTCAGGGGAAATAAGGCATTTTTGTTAGAAGATCTTGATGGGTAGGAAATTCTGGGAGGGCTGGTGAATGGTAGGTTCCTCAAACATTACCTTACCTGATCTTGAAGAAAAAGGTTCACTTTCTTTATAATATTGTTTTATTTTTTGTCAAAGAATAAGGAAATTTTTGCAGAAGTTTGAAGCCCGAGGAGAAGGCCATGAGGCTTTTATGATCAATTGACGTTTTTCTTTTAAGAAGTTCAAAAATTCAAGTCAGTTTTCAAATCAAATTTATTTTCTGTTTTAGTTAGTCATTTTAGTTTCCAATTTTGACTCCATTTCCCAATGGATGAGGCTACTTGGTCTACGGTTTTCTTGACACCTCCTGAAGGAAATGCCATCCCCAGATGGAGCCAATGTTAGTGTCTTAATGTTCAATGATCAAATACACTTTTTTCAGGTTTACTTGGTAATGGTCCTTGGTCAAAATTTTATTTTTTCAAATACATTCTCAAATAAATTTTGTTCACTGAATGTTGTCTAGGTCTAAATGCTACTCCCTTCACCCATTCATAGTCATCATAAATTTCAAGGTCATGTCATTCATCATCAATCTAGGGTCATAGATCAGTCAGCATACCTCCATCTAGGTCATGGTCTAGTATTCTTTTGTTTTGCCATCATAATGTCCAAATCATGTCATGAAGAAGGAAAATAAATGGTCTTTGTCATTAGTTAAATCACCTTCATTGGGGGTTAGCAAATATAGGAAAATAAAGCAAAGAAATCTTGTCATTTTGCAAGAAGTATGCTACATGATAAAAGTTTTTCAAAAATAAAATTTTCTCAAAGTGATTTTGATTTCACTAAAGATAAAAAGAAAATTTTGTGAGTTATAAAGGGAAATGAAGCTTTTGAGTTTATTTCATCCTTTGGTTTTCAAAAGAGATCCTCTCACATCCTCAAAACACTCCACAAATATCCAAATATTTAAGACAACCAATAAGAAACTGATCCAGACTGTCCTACGCTACACTTCTGGTAGTGCGCTATGCTTCTAACAGCTACGCTACGCTTATGGCAGCTGCTACGATTTTGGCTTCCAAGCTCCAAAAACTTATCAAAGAGTAAATTCATCATTTCTCAAAGGTTTGGGTGCTTCCAAACTAGTAATTGAACATCCCTTACCTCTCCTTCAAGTGAATTTCTTCAGCAAAGGGTGGATTCCCTCTTCTAGGGTTTTCAACTATATTTTTGGATTGTTGAGATATTTGGTTGCTTTCTGTTGGAAAACCCCTAGTTTTGTCACGTACAAACCTTCACACATCACTCATATACCTTACCAAATCACTACATATCATTCATATCCCTCCTTGCTACCATTTTAAGTCAAAACCTAGTTTTCACTATGCTTTTGTAGAGAAACTAGGAAAAAATATGTGTTTTAACCTTTTTTCCACCTTTCCCATACCCATTTCCAAAATGTTCACTTGAATTCTGTAGCTAACTCACCACCCTATCTCCCCAAATTTTTAGGGATTTTTCCCTAACACATTTACATCTCATTTATGTCCCTAAATTCATTGAATCATCATCCCATGTTTTCCTAATTTTCACTTTCCCTTTCCTCCACATAAAGCTAGGGTTTTCCTTGTTGATAAATGTCAAGGAAGGTGATAGGAGAAAGGCCCATAAGGGAGGCTGAAATTTTCCACATAAGGGAGGCTGAAATTTTCCACTACAAGGAAAAGACCCTTTGGCGGAGGTTATAATGGAGGTTTTTAGTGCTATAAAATTGGCCAAAATTGTCAAAAATATATTTGCTACAACATCTGCTTTTGGTAACAAAGTTTTTGGCGGAGCTTTTAATGGAATTTCAACACAACTAAAAAACCTGGGCTGCCGGAGGTTATTACAGATGTTTTTTTCATCGATGCACTACTAAGGTGTTAACACACCGGTGCGTGTCATATAAATGGTCGACCCGAGGCAGTTGAAGGTGCATGCACCAGGCCGTAAAGGTCTAAACCACACCAGGTGCATTGTAGGTGATACTGCACACGTAGCCGTTCTAATTGTTATTGGGATTTGTGCAGTGCCCATATGGCATATCAATTCACTGGTATGTAGTCTTATAGAAATGCACCAGTGCGAAGTATCAGACAAACACACTGATTGTTCTAATTCATATTGGTATTTGTGCGGTGCCCATAGGTCGTACAAACGCACTGGTGCGTAGTCTCACATAAACGCATTGGTGCATAGTATTGCACAAATTCACTGATATTTATAATTGGTATTGGTATTTGTGCGGTTCCTGTAGGGCGTATAAATGCATCGGTGCACTGTATCATACAAATGCACCGGTGTACAGTAACTGACATGCACGGGTGTTCATTTTGTGTTTTTTAGAAACATCGACCTGTGACAATGCAATTATTATGATTTTTTTAAATTCATTATTCATCAAAAGTCAACACATATTATAAAAATATTCATATTAATTAAATTTTTATTAATGCATTTGAATGTGATGTTTGGATTAATTTGTTATATCATATCATAAATATTGTGATTTTTTAAAATTCATTATTCATCAAAGGATGACACATATCTTATAACAGTATACATATCAATTAAATTTTTATTAGTGCATTTGAATGTGATGTTTGGATTAATTTGTTATATCATATCATCAAATTTCACATCTCTTCATTATAATAATTAATCATCCATAAATTTAATCAATGGTGTTACATTTCACAACGACAATGGAGAACGCAATAGAATAAATTAAAACATATTATATATATATATATATATATATATATATATATATATATAAGACAATCTCTGTCATACAAAATGGGACAATTATTGGTATCCCTTTGTCTTTCAATTGGGACACTATGTCCATTACATTGAAAAAAGTGTTTTATTTCACAGACAAATATTTCAAAAAATACAATGCCTTGCTTTGATATCCAAACATAATGATCATCATTATTCGCTTGAACTACTGTCACTGCTCGATTTACTTCCATGACGGGGATTATTTTCAGGAATGTTTTTTTCATGGTGTTGATTGTTTTCTTCTTCTTCACCTTCCATCTACAAACATAAAAATAAATTGTAATGATTGTATATACGTTGGTGAGAATAATGAAAATTGCAATATTAAATAATATACATCGATGTAAATAGAAAAGAAATGATGTACCACAACAAAAATTGACTCATGACCTATACACATTCTTTCAAAACCATGTAGTATGCCATCTTTCAAGATTTCATCTATTGGCAGAGTTCCATACTTTGCTTACTGCAATTTTTATACCCCATAACAAATCATATATTTAATGTAATTTTTTTTTTTCTATTAATTATAGACGGAGCTAGGTAAAACAAGATTGATAGATGCTTACAAATTCCACAATTAATTTATGATGTGCCAACATATACTCACAACCCATATTTAACCCAATGTAAATCAATTCGTCTGATGGTTCTTCTTTGTATGTTAGCACCTATTTGAAGACATTCAATGATGATTTTTGTAAAACAACTTAAAATATACAAAAATGAAATCTAGTTAAGATGTTATAAGGAAGTAACAATTACTCACACACTTAGATATCAACCCTTTTATTCCTTGTCGTCATGTTTTATGTGTTGAATGGGTTCCATTTTCTTTTATTTTCTGCAAGAAAATAATTGAAAATTAATATTTGATGCTAAATTTTTTATTTATTGTACCTAATGATCGAAAAATTCAATGATTACATATTACATTTGAAGCACGTTGTTGTTGAGATGGCTCCTCTTGCGATGCAATTTTTTCCATTTCTTTGACCATCTCTCAGACACCTTTGGACATTCCTACTGGCATATTTCTGATATCAACTCATTCATCTTTTGAGATTTTCATAATCTTCCTGAAAATGTAACATGACAATAAACTATTTAATTTTTATATTGATTTATGAAAAGTAAATATAACAAAAGTGATATTTATAAATAATTCTAGAAAAACATTTAAAGGAATATTACTTTTTCATTGCTTCTTTTTTGTTTTTGTACGTTTTTACTATTAAAATTTTGAAAAGTATTATTGACCAATTCTCTGGAAACTCTTCCTGTAGTTTAGATAAAATTTGGTTCTTGAAATCATCGGATTGATTTTTGTATTGTAAGTGGAAATAATGTCTATACATTCGTTCCACTTGATCCCTCAAACTTTTGTAAAAGTTTTTCCCCCTTTTGTTAACCTCCAACACTACTCCAAATGAGCTAAGGAGCAATTCATTTTCATTTGCATGTTCTATTTTTTTTCTTTTCTTAGAACAACATTCCTTTTCTAAGTTTTTGGTTCATGTAGAACATTAAACATATGTGAATTAATAGATTTTTTCAAATATGTTATCTAATAATTTTAAGTATATTATTAATGAAAATTAAAAAAAGAACTCATATTGGATCGATAGTATTTTTGCATTCACCTGATTCATCCTTTTGCAATTTTTCGATCAATCTTTTATGCTTTTCTAGTCCTAGATCATAAATAATCTTATCAAGCTTCATCATTTTGTGGCTCTGCATGATACACAGTAAACAATACATATTAGTTAAACTTACATATAGTTCAAAAATAATATGTTTGGTAAAAAATTTACAAAGAACTTGCATTTTTTTCTTTTCTTGATGTGTTATCATTATTTTTGTTACTTGAACTTTTTTCAGCCATTTTATCAATATGAAACCTGTACCATATCATTCATTAATATATTTTATAAATAAATTATCAACTTTTTAGGTAAAAAAAAATCATCAAGAAACCGATGCGCCTTTCATGGTGTACGCACCGACGTTGGTGCGTCATGGTCTTATAAACACACCGCCCAAACCGTATAAAACATTGTACGGTGCTCTATGTTAACAAGGAGCACTGGTGCGTTACATGTTAACCACATCACCGATTAACACAAACAAAATAATAAAAATCATCTAGTGTTAGTTTTTGTAGCACATGGTGTCATGGAGGGGGCGGTGCGGTCTATTCTTATAAACACCCCGCGCAAACAAGGGACCGTCGTACGGTGCTCTTTGTCAACTAGGAGACTCGGTGCATTATATGTTACATGGTGCACCAATGAACACAAAATAATTTTTTTTTTTCCAAACAATACTTGAGCGGTGCACTATAATGAAATAGCGCATCGATGACCTATTTTGTTGTAAATACTGAGAGGGGGGGGGGGGGGGTGGGTGGGGGGTGAATCAATATTCCTTCCAATTAGAGCATTATTTAATCTTCAATTATTATCAGTGTTTGTACAATGATGGCAGTAAATAAAAGGAACACAAATGCACACAATTTTTAAGGTGGAAACCCACTCCGAGACAAAGACCACCTAATGCTTTTCTAATAATTCTTTAATATACAACTCCAATTGAAAATAAAGCTCCAAATTCCCAGAATCTAGAAAAGCATTTTTCTCCAGCTCCCACTGGATGGACACTCCAATGCTCGAGATTCTTCAGTAGTCAACTGAACGGATGCCCCAACACCCAATGAGCTACAACTCACCCTAGCACCACCCTACCACCCTATAGAAGAATAAAAGAAGAATTGACTCTCGTACCAGGGAAAATAATCCACTTTACAATGATGTAGAATGATCTAGAACAAGAAGTCACAATAGAACATAACCCCAACTATGACACAACCACCTAATGATGATCTTAGACCTCCCGACACTGCCTCTTCAACTCTTGGTAGATAGACACTAGTACAATTTTTACAATAATGTATTTACAATGACTTTGTACAATGGTACCTTTACAGTGACTCTATGCAGTGCTACCCACTTGAAGACTTCATGTGATGAACTTCCTGCTGCTATTCTGCACCTTGGTTGCTACTCTTGTCATGCTACCCTCTGTTGCACCTTGCTTTTCTTTGCTGCCCTATAATGTCTGGTCCTTTGTAGCCCTTGACAACACATGATCTAGCGTTTTCTTTCCTTCTAGGAGCTCAATATTGAATCTGGTGTATCTCTGTTATTTCAGATCCCAAATATGTGATTTTTGGTCCTGTAGTATTCCCTTGAGTCTTCTTTCCAATGCCATAGGTCTAACCCAATTTGGATTCTTCAAGGGAGAGTTTTCCCATTCTCTCACAATGCCGTAATTATGGACTGTATCAGTAGAGAGAAATTGTACGACGTGCCACATGTCATTGTTTCTTCATTCAGCTCTAAAATTGATAGAGGAAAAAAAAAAAATTGTGTAATATCTTCCACTTTTATAGAATTCCAATCTGATACTCAGAGAGAGATTTATGACGATTTTCCCAAGGTCACTTCTTTGAGATGAATTTCAGGAGTCTACAAAAACATTGACTTCCACAGATAATATCTCCAAACATATTGCGCCTCTTGATCTGAAATTTTCACAGGAGATTCCTTAGGATTTCTACTTCGCCTCATAAAAATTTCAGCTTCTGACCCTTCGTAGAAAACAATTTAGAGCGAAAATTCCACGATAACCTGTTTCAGATGGCGAAATCCCTTGTATAAGGAGGATATGAGGATCACAATTTATATAAATGCTTAGGTTGAGAGGGGCTTCAACAAGTGAACGTGGGAGGGATTTTAGGAGCTTAAAAAATATTAATTATGACTTTTCAATGGCCCATGCCACAACCCCATGGAGTTTTAGCCCATTAACTGGGGTTACAAACTTCAAACATGAATATCTCTCAAACCGTGAAGAATTACGTGGTGTGCCATATATCAATGGAAACATATCGAAAATAAGAAACCATCAAAAGCATTATTGACCCATAATGTAGTAATTTGGTAGGTAAAAATTCCCATGTAATATTGGGGTATCCCCTGGTGCTGCTTGGGTTGACATCAATGACAACCGCTGATAAAAAATTTCCCCCTTTGGAATTGATGGCAACACAAGTACTCCCCCTATGATCATGACACCTCTTCCTACAACATTATCTCCCCCTTTGACATCAATGGCAAAGGGTAACTCCCCCTGACACACAACCATCCTGCAGACATGTACACACTTCCACTCCCCCTTTATATTATGAATAAGGAAAATTTAATGAGAACTTGGGAGAATCCCGAGCTTCTGGCGAAGATATTCAAATGCTTCATGAGGTAAAGGTTTAGTGAAGATATCAGCGATTTGTTATTTTGTACCAACATACTCAAATTTGATATTCTTTTCAATGACTTTTTCTCTAACAAAATGATATTTGATTGGAATGTGTTTTGTTTTTGAATGCATGACAGGATTCTTGGAGATGTTGATGGCACTAGTGTTGTCATAGAATATGGGAATAGACTCACTGAATTATACTTGAAGATCTTGCAAAGTTTGTTTCATCCAAAGGACTTGAGTGCAACATGATGCCACTGAAATGTATTCTACTTCCATTGTAGATAACGAGATTGAGGTTTGATTTTTTCTCAACCATGATACGAGACAACCACCTAGATAGAATGTTGCTCCACTAGTACTCTTACGATCATCAATGCTCCCTGCCCAATCTGCATCTGTAAAGGCTTGAATAATGAGATTGTTACCCTTGGGATACTACAAGCCATATTATTCTGTACCGTTTAAATATCGAAGAACTATTTTGATGGCAATAATATGTGATTCTTTTAGTGTTGCTTGAAATCTTTCTACTTGTCCAACTACTTGCATAACATCTGGCCAGGAGGCTGTTACATATAGAAGACTACCAATTATAGATTTGTACAACCTCTGATCCACATCCTTAGATGAGTCATCTATGCTCAATTTGCAACATGTTACCATCGGAGTAAGGACGGGTTTGCAACCTTCCATTTTTAATTTCTTGAGCATTTCCTTGATGTGCTTGGCTTGAAATATAAATATTCCTTTCTCTTGCTGAGATATTTGAAGCCCTAAGAAGTATGTTAGCTCACTAAGTAAAGACATCTCGAACTCACTTTGCATCTTTGTAGAAAAGTTCTTACTTAGTCGATCATCATTGCTACCAAATATTATATCATCCACATATACCTCAATGATTGTTAAATTATATTTATCTATTTGTACAAAAATATTGTTATCAACAATACCTTTCTTGAACCCTTGTTGACGTAGATATCTATCAAGACGAGCATACCATGCTCTGGGAGCCTGCTTGAGACAATATAGAGCCTTCTTTAACTTGCAAACATAGTATTATTTTTCTGACAGTAGAAAACCTTCAGGTTGTTCAATGTAAACTTCTTCTTCTAATTCTCCATTCAGAAATGTTGACTTAACATCCATTTGGTAGACTTTGATTTTTCTTGAACATGCATAGGCGAGAAAAATTCAGATGGCTTCCATTCTGGCAAATGATGCAAATGTTTCATCGAAATCAATTCCTTCCACTTGTGCATAGCCTTTGAAAACTAATCTTGCTTTGTTTCTAGTAACCTATCCATCTTCATTCAATTTATTCCTGAACACCCATTTAGTCCCAGTGACATTTTTATCTTTTGGTCGTGGAACTAATTCCCAGGTGTTATTCTTCTCAATTTGATCCAATTATTCATTCATAGCTACTACCCAATGTTCATTCTGGCTGGCTTCCTCAAAACTACTAGGCTCAAAGGTTGCTAGAAAAGAAATGTGAGCTTGTTGTGATGAACAAAGCTTTCGACCTTCATTTATGTCACCAATGATTTGATTTGATGGATGGTTCTTTTGAATTCGTTCTTTTGTTCTCCTCGGAGGAGCTTCTTGTTGTTGTTCTCGTATATCTTGATGATCATTATTTACTTCTTCCTGGTTGATAGTTGCTTCTTGTTCTAGAATTTTATCTGTGTCCTTTTCAGCCTCTGTCTCAAATTTCAAAGATTCTAGATCCTCATCATTATTCGCTAAAACATCATCTTCGTCAAATGTAACATTTATGCTCTCCACTATTTGTTTTCATCTTATATTATAAAATTTATAGGCCTTTCTTTTGCATGAGTAACCAACAAAGATACCTTCATCAACACGTGATTCAAAATTTGGCTTCTAATGCTTCCCTTTCTTGGTTGCTTTCTTCCAACTTATTTTGAAGTGACTCTTCAATACATTTTTGTTCTTCAACTTCAATTTTGAGACCTTGAACTTGTTCTTCGAGAGTATTGGAATGGATCTTCTCTGCCTTGAGCTCTTTTATAAGCTTGACTGCTTCCTTTGAAAATTCTTCTTTGGTCAATCCTTCTTCTTCGTTGTTTGATACCTCTTGTTTATTGTGCTTGGCCATAAACAATACTCTCTCATTGGCTTCTTCTTCGCTGTCATTGTCTTCAACAGATGATGAGATATATTCTTTAGAGAGAAAGTTCCTTTTGGATCTTTGCTTTTTGAATTTCTTAAAGCCTTTCTTTCCTTTTGAGTTGCCATCACTTCTGTTTGGACATTTTGCTGCGAAATGCCCAACCTCACCACAGCCGAAACATATCAATGGAAGTTTACCTTTGAATTTTCCCTTAAAAATTTTTAGTTTTTTCGTAAATTAAACATATTATTCATCTGAAATACATTCTCCATCATCTCCCTTTTCTTCACACTTGCAAGTACATGTCTTTTCAATTGAAGGTCGTTTGTCCTTATTGGTTTTCTTAGATGCAACGAACATAGTTTCTAGATGCGAAGTACCCTCAATTCTCATTTCATATGCTATGATAAATCCATGTAATTACTCTTTGTTGAGTTTGTCCAGATTTGCACTGTATTTTAAGACTGATACCTTTGGGTTGAATCTCCCTAGTAAAATTCTAAGAATATTTCGTATAATAGTCTTCTCGTCAACTGGCTCTCCCAATCCTTCCAAATTATTGGTTATTTCATCAACGTATTGGAAGTATGCAACAACGTTGCAATCTTCTTTCATTCTGAGTTGCTCAAATTTTGCTCTATAGATTTGAAGCTTTGCTTCTTTGACATTTGAGTCACCTGCATATATATATTCTCAATCTTGTCCCATACATTTTTGGCAGTTTTACAGCCCAACACCTTATGATAAGAAGATTCAATAAGTCCACTGATAATAATATTCTTTGCTTTTGCATCATTTACCAAATTCTTCTTACCTTGTTCATCCGTGGTTGATGTAAATCCATTTTGAACAGTGTCCCATACTTTGTAACCTTGCGCCAAGAGATGGACCTCCATTATTCCTTTCTAGAGTGCATAATTATTTTCACTGAACAAAGGTACACCATTCTTGGTACGTTCCATGACCTCCTTCTAGCTGTTAAACTTCTATTGAAGGAACCAAGCTCTTATACCAATTGTTGGAAATACTGGGGGGGGGGGGAGTGAATCAATATTCCTTCCAATTAGAGCATTAGTTAATCATCAATTATTATTAGTTTCTATAAAATGATAGTAGTAAAAAAAAGAAACACAAATGCACACATTTTTTAAGGTGGAAACCCACTCCAGGACAAAAACCACCTAATGCTTTTCTAGTAATTTTTTAATATACAACTCTAATTGAAAATAAAGCTCCAACTTCCTAGAATCTAAAAAAGAATTCTTCTCTAGCTCCCACTGGATGGACACCCCAACGCCCGAGATTCTTCAGTAGTTATCTGAACAGATTCCCCAACACCCAATGAGCTACAACTCACCCTAGCACCACCCTAGCACCCTATAGAAGAATAAAAGAAGAATGGACTCTCGTACCAAGGAAAATGGTCCACTTTACAATGATATAGAATTATGTAGAAGAAGAAGACACACTAGACTGTAACCCAAACTATGACACAACCACCTAATGATGATCCTAGACCTCCCAACACTGCCTCTTCAACTCTTGGCAGATAGACACTAGTACAATTTTTAAAATAATGTATTTATAATGACTTAGTACGATGATACCTTTACAGTGACTGTATGCAGTGCTACCCAATTGAAGACTTCATGTGATGAAATTATTGCTGCTATTATGCACCTTGGTTTCTGCTCTTTTCATGCTACCATCTACTACACCTTGCTTTTCTTTGCTGCCCTAGAAATTTTTGTCCTTTGCAGCCCTTGACAACACATGATCTACCTTTTTCTTGCCTTCTAGGAGCACGATATTGAATCTAGTGTATCTCTGTTATTTTAGATCCAAAATATGTGATTTTTGGTCTTGTAGTATTCCTTTGAGTCTTATTTCCAATTCCACAGGTCTGACCCAATTTGGATTCTTCAAGAGAGATTTATGCCCAATCTCTCACAATGCCCTAATTATGGACTGTTTCAGTAGAGCGAACTTGTATAGCGTACCACGTGTCACTGTTTCTTCATTCGGCTCTAAAATTGATAAAGAGAACACTAAAGTTTGTGCACTATCTTCCACATTTTACAAAATTCCAATCCGATACTTAGAGAGAGAGTTATGATGAGTTTCCCAAGGTCACTTCTTTGAGATGAATTTTAGGAGCCTGCAAAAACACTGACTTCCACAGATCATATATCCGAAAATATTGTGCACCTTGATCTGAAATTTTCATAGGAGCTTCCTCAGGATTTCTTATTTTCCTCACAAAAATTTCAGCTTCTGAGCCTTCGTAGAAAAAAAGTTAGAGAGAAAATGTCACGATGACCTGTTTCGTATGGCGAAATCCCTTGCATAAGGAGGATATGAGGATCACAATTTATATAAATGCTTAGGTTGAGAGGGGATTAAACAAGTGAACGTGGGAGGGATTTTAGGAGCTTAAAAGATATTAATTATGACTTTTCAATGACCCATGCCACAACCCCATGGGGTTTTAGCACACTAACTTGGGTTACAAACTTCAAACATGAATATCTCTCAAACCGTGAAGAATTACGTGGCGTGCCATATATCAACGGAAACATCTTGACAAGAAGAAACCATTAAAAGCTTTATTGACCTAGAATATAGTAATTTGGTAGGTCAAAATTCCCATGCAATATTGGGGTAGCCATTGGTGGTGCTTGGGTTAACATCAATGACAACCGCTGATCAACACTATTTTACATATGGCGCATATATTAAAAAATAATAGCTTTTAGTTTTTTTATCAAATAGTATGTGCACATTGCGCTGAGATAAGTCAGCACATCAGTGCGCTAGGTTATGTGGGGCACATCGATTAAAAAATTTCTATTTTTTTAAAATTCATGCAAGGGCCGACATGGATTGGGATTCGACTATGCAAGTCGTCCCATGGGTTGGACGTCATAGGCCTATATATATAGAAATACAAACCCTATAAATCTAAAATGAAAAGCCCTAATTTTGAAATCACAGAAACATGAAGAAGCAAGGGCAAAAACAAAAAGAATGAAGGGTTTAGGGTAAAAATGGATTTTTGTTTTTTTGTTTTTGAAAATGAATAAAAAAATGAAATTTTTCACTTACTGTGTAAAAAATACTGCAGAAAATGTAAAAAAAACAATAAAATTTAATCATGAGATCTTTTGAAATTATATGCTTCATGGTTTGAATCACCAGAGGTTTGGAATTTTGATTGTTTGAATAGTTCTGTTCGAAAGTATTTCGCTGTTCCACCGTGCTCTCATGCTCTCTTGCTCCAGGTATGTCTCGTGCAAATCTCTGGATGAAAAGTTTTGCAAAAATAGTGAAATAATGAAAAGTGTTTAGTATTTAAAGAATTTTTTTATGAAATTAGATTTTTGAAAATATATTTCCGCCATTTTTCAATTTACCACGTTATTTTTTCACTTTAAAAAAATAAAGTTTTTTTTTTTATTTGCGGCTTTTCGTCACTGGTGCGTCAATTAATAACACCGCACTGATGCGTCAATTAATAACACGACATCGATGCATAGTAACTAAAACATCACCAATGCGGTTATCTGTACATAAGCACCGATAATAATAATTCCATTTTTAAGGCACATAAATTAATTTTAGGTGTGTGCACTAAAATTTATTGTTTCTTTTTCTCAAATGCAGGGAGAAAATATCATAATTATATCGAATGGATAAAATTTTCAAAATCCATCTCGTTCCATAATATTTCTTGAAGTCCATTGCGGAGTTCTCCCTATCCATCTTGAGATGTAATATTTACTTCATATTTTATTTATATTTTCATTATCTAATTGAATTTATGTTTTTTATCCATGTCAATCAGCTTAATAAAATTTATAATGTATACAAATTTGTAGTTTCATGCAGATTCAGAATCAAGTTCAAATGCACAAAATAATCCAATAGCTCCAAAATGTCAGAAGCTCTTAACAGGAGCAGCATACCGCAAGATGCATTTGGTAGATGAAAATGGATAGCCGCTTCACCCTACCAATTGTAATAATATTGCATCTTTTAGCCACAATCCCAGGACAATGATGGTAACAATATTTTTTTCGTATATTAATGTAATTATTTCAACGTCAAACAAATTAATCATGCATTGTCAACGTTCTTACTAATTGATTTCATAGATTTTGTACTAATCATGTTCAAATATATTTTTTGAAATTATTAGGATTCTAGTGATGATAAGTGACCTACCTACCATCTTCCGTGGCACCCCATGATAATGTCAAATTGAGAGAAGGCTAAATTAATAGAAAAAATCAGAGAGGAACGATACCAAGAATGGTTGAATCAACCATCGATTCAATTTCCGCTACGTACATATTCACCAATTAGGAATGAATACAACAATAGTAGTTGTTCACAATCTGGAAATGTAGGCAATCAAATAGAGGTTGGTATGGATAATTACTTAAGGGATATGACTGCCACGGAGATAATGTTGTTAGATGCATTCCAAAATTATGATCAGCTAGGGGATGATGCTCATATCGCTGACACCTTTTTCGAAAGCCTTAAATTTGCTTCCACCACCCCTCTCTTTGGACTTGGTGGTCAGTCAAAGTCTACCCAATTGGAGACAATGATGTTACTATAAAACTTGAAAGAAAAGTTTGGCTTGTCAAATGCATGTTTCTAGGAAATTTTGAGGTAAGTTACCATAAATTCCTTCCTTATATAAATTTGAGAAACATAATCACACAATGAACATTACAAATGGTCAATTTTATGAACGTTAATAATTATATCGGCTTTAATGTACATTTAATATTTTCCATGATCACAAACTATAGGTTATTCAAAGATAAGGTTCTTCTGAGTGATAATGTCTTGCTCGGTAGCTACGAAGAGGCAAAGAAATTGTTGAAAATGTTGGGTGTTGAGTACATATCATATCATGCATGTCCAAATGATTGTATTCTATATAGAGGAGAATATGCAGACAAAGAGATATGTCTAAAATGTGGGTATGATAGGTATGATAAATAAAAAAAGAAGGGTAAATTACATGGTCCTCCTTTTAAGATATTGAGGCACATGCCTATAATCCCAAGGATTCAAAGGCGCTTTCGTTGCAAAGAATTAGCTATGTTGCAGGGAAGGCATGCATTGCATAGAAGTGAGTTGGGAGTTATGCGAATCCCAACTGATTCAATATCCATGAAGCATATAGAGGATACATGGCTTGAAAAATTCAAGGATGAAGTACGAAGTATACGACTCAGCATAGCCATGGATGGCGTCAACCCACATTCCCTCCAGAACACCAACTATTCTGTTTGGTCTGTAATAGTGATCAATAAGAATATCCCCCCATGTTTTTTCATGAAGAATAAACATCTTATGTTGGCTCTCATAGTCCCTGGTAGAAGACAAGTGAAGAATATGGATGTCTACTTACAACCACTGGTAGATGAATTGAAGGAATTATGGGATGGGATAAATGTATCAAGACCCATCGCAACAGAGAGGATTTTTACGTCATATGGCATATGTGCTTACACGACACATGATTATCCAGGCTTAGGAGTTTTCTCTGGTAAATTACATGTTTATTGATTTGTTTATATACGTAACAATATTATTTTGCATATTAGTTATTTAATTCGTTGTAATTTTTCTGATCTTCATGATATTCTTTAACGTGCCATGCATATAAATTGTATACAATAATCTCGCAGGTATTGTAACAAAAGGGTATTTTTGATGTAAATGTTGTGGACCTTCTTTTAAAGCTAGATGGTCCATGGCCTACGAAAGATAGTGTATGATTGCTCTAGGTTATTCCTACCAGAAGAACACCCTTACATAAGAGCAACATCTACTTTCAATGGTAAATGAGAGAGAACCCAAGGGCCTTCAATAACAACACCAAATGAATGGCTTAAAGCATATGAGAGAGAGAAGGAGAAGGAGTTCATAGAAATGCTTGATTCAAATGGGGAGCCTATGTTCGATGATCCAGAATTATTCGACACCTATGTTGAGAAATTTCCCATTGAGATGAAAAGGAAATCCATCTTTTATGACCTCCCATATTGGGAGCATATTAATATTACCCACTTATTAGATCCCATTCATATATTTAAAAATGTTTCATATTCTTTATGGAGGCACATATCAATCCAACAAAGTGACACATTGGCTGTTAGGAAAGATCTTATTACTTCAACTACAAAGAAACATTGGCCAAGACGATTAGAAAGTACAAGTTCAGAGGCTAGCATTGGTCCCTCTAATTCATGGTATTTCAAAGAATGTGATGTCCCATGTATTTAAAAAAAATATGATATTTCTTTGGAAAAGGAAGTTATAATGGTTGTGAGGGTTCCATCTTCATAGGGGTCTTCACTATGGTGCTACTTCACCGTGGATGACCATTTCTCGGGGTTGAAATCACATGACCATTTGAATATTCTAAGAGTACTTATAAATTTAAAAAGCATGATTTTATTATTTTTTATATTAATCATTTTTATCCCATGTAAGGATCATAAAACATAACTAATTTTGTATATTATTGCACTTGTTTATAATTTTGCAGTGCCGTTATCCTTTGTTCGTGTGTGGATGTGTGAAACATGAATTCCCTCAAGACCTAGGGCATGCCATATCTAAATTATCTGCATTTTTACGTTGGATCACTTCAAATGGATATTCATGTGGCTAGCATTCCACGTTGGCGTCAAGAGATAGTTGAGATTGTTTGTATGTTTGAGAAGGAACTGTCGACGAGTTTCATGGACTTGGAATTTCATCTTCTAATCCACTTAGTAGATGTGGTTGAATTAGTTGGGGTGGTTTCTTATCGTTGGATGTTCTTCTTAGAGAGGTATATGAAGAAATTGAAAGGTTTTGTTCGTCAAAGGGAAAAACCCGAGGGGTCTATGGTAGAGAGGTACATATCATATGAGTCTTTCTATTATGTCAGTGAGTACATCAAGCAGATCGACAATAGACTAGGTGCAGTGATTTGGGACGATGAAAGGGATGAAGACAAAAGAGAAGAGGAGTTCCTCCAAACGAATGGAAAAAAGCGCTTGATAAAGATTAAGCGACTTATAATTTTTCAAATTTACACAAAGTAAATATTCATGTTGAACTTCGATATAATGTATATTTTTATCTCTATGTACTATATAATGTCGATTTGATTTCATTAGTGAATGCATAAATTGAAACAATAAATAAATTTGTTCTTTACAATTCCAAAGCGACACAACTGTGGGTCGCATTGTACGAACAAAAGAGGATGAAATGGGATAGTGACAGGAAATAATTAAGATGGTTGAATGGTAGAAGTGTGCCTTATCCCGATCATTAAAAAAAAAATATTTTCCAAAAATATTCCCCAACAGTTGGGTTGTTGACCAAGTCATAGATAAATACAGTGCAACCGGTCGTTACCTGCATGCTAAAGAGGATGCACTAAGCGTAGGGATTGGGTGCAACAACTGGGTAATAATCTAATTAATTTATATGTACATTTGAAACTTAATAATGCACCTTTCTATTATGAAACCAGCTCCAAAAATATAAGAAAGGAGAGATCAACGCCTTAGAAATAGCCACTTCGAGGGGGCAACCTCCAATACATTAAATAAATTAACAATTCTTGGATGATACAAATTACCAAAACCTCCTTCTATATATAGAAGTCCATGGGCCCACAATATAATCCTAGCTGACCTAACAATAATAATGTAAGGGCACAATAATAACAATATTGGGGTTACAGGGGTACAACAATAACAATAATGGTGATACACTAATAACAATAAGGGACTAAACTAGAAATATAGGGACCTAACATGCCCCTCTCCTTCAAAAAAGTGTTGTCCTCAACACTTGAGTAGCTCTAGGTGCTTCTGTATAAAATTCTCATCCTAGAATCTTCAGTGGGTAAGTTCTTCCACTTGATGAGATACTCTAAAATTGATCGATTTCGTAGATGTCGAGTTATTTTTTTCGTGACCGCTTCAGGTTCCAATATGATTTTTCCTTCCTCATCAATTTTTGGCAATATTTTTTGAACTAGAAGATTTTCACCTATAACCTTCTTTAAGCATGAAACATGGAAAGCTAGATGCACTCACGAAGAAGCAGGAAGCTCCAATTTGTATGCCATACTACCAATATTTTGCAACACCTTGTAACGACCATAGTACTTCGGTGATAATTTATTATCCTTATTAGCTTGCTTGAGGGACATTTGTTTGTATGGTTGTAGTCGTAAAAATACCTAGTCTCCTATATCAAAAATTCTCTCGCTACGATGTTGATATGTCTGTTGTTTCATTTGATTTTGTGCCAAATTTAGGTTATCATTTAAGAGTTGGATAAATTATTGTTGATGCTCGTTGTGATCTTCCACTGCTTGAACCTTAGAATTTTCTCTTAAAGGTGATGTGATGGACGGTGGATGATATTCATAAAGTGCCATAAATGGGGTCATTTTTTCTGTAATATCAAAGGAAGTGTTATACCACCATTCAACAAGAGGTAACCACTTGACCCATTGTGTTTGTTTATCAAATAAAAAAAAATGAAGATATCCCTCCAAACATTTATTCACTATCTCAGTTTGACCATCGAATTGAGGATGATAAGATGAGCTATGAGCTAATTGAGTGCCCAAACAAGAAAATAATTCCTTTCAAAAATTTCCAGTTAAAATGGGATCTCTGTCGCTCACAATAATGTTTGGGTTTCCATGTAGCTTTTCAATTGTGTCCATAAATTTAGTAGCAACTGTACTTTCTTTAAATGGATGAGAAAATGCACAAAAGTGTGCATACTTGGTAAGTATATCAACTACCACCATGATGACACTCTTTTCTTCGGAATAAGGTAAACCTGTGATAAAATCCATTGAAATCTCCTCCCAACGTTGACTTGGAATGGATAAAGGTTGTAGAAGACTCGGGGTCTTAATTGTCTCAACTTTATTTTGCTGGAAAACTAAACATTCTGCCACAAAATTTTGAATATCAAATTTAAGGCCATCCCAAAAAAAAAATTCTTCACCTTGTGGTAAGTTTTAAAAAATCCTGAGTGTCCTCCTAAAGGAGAAGTGTGCAATTCCAAAAGAATCTTTTGTTTTAGTTGGGAATTCTTATAGATATAAGCGATCTTTGTACCATAAGGAATAATTTTTCCAACTAAATGTATCAGATGTACTAGGATATTGCTGTAAATTTTGAATGAGTGTCCACACTTCTTCGTCCTTATTACATTCATCCCTTGCTTCAGTTATCCAATTTGGTTGGATAATAGAAATAGCACAAAGAAATGCTTCCACCTCTTCATTCTTTCTTGAGAGTGCATCTGGAAAAACATTTAACTTACCTTTTTGTAGATTATTTCAAAGTCATAACCCAACATCTTTGTGACCCATTTTTGTTGCTCTGCTGAAGATAGTCTTTGTTCCAAAGAGTGTTTAAGACTATCGGAATCAGTTTTTACCTTGAAGTGTCTTCCCATTAGGTAAGGTCGCCATTTCTTTAGTGCATGTAGTATTGCTAACATTTCATTATCATAAATAGCTTTCTGTAAATACTTTCCTTTGATTGGACGACTTTCAAAAGCAATGGGTCTTCCTTCTTGCATTAAAACAACACCAATTCCATTTCCTGAGGCATCACATTCCACAATAAAGGTTTTTGTGAAGTCTGGTGTAGCTAAGACTGGTGCTAGGCACATTGCCTCTTTAAGATGTTCAAAGGCCTTAGTTGCTTCAGGAGTCCATGAAAATGCATCTTTCTTCAATAATGTTGTTAGAGGTGCTGCTATTCTCCCATAATCCTTAACAAACTTGTGATAATACCCTATTAACCCGAGAAATCCGCACAACTGCTTTATGGTTGTGGGGACTTTCCATTCCTTAATGGCTTTAATTTTGTTAGGGTCTACTTTAACACCCTCGTGAGATACAATATGACCCAGATATTCCACCTCTTGTACTCCAAAGAAACATTTGGATTTTTTTGCATATAATTGTTTCTCCCGCAATAGTTTGAGCACCCTGTCAACATGTTCAACATGATCCTTCCAAGACCTGTTGTAGATTAGTATATCATCAAAAAATACTAGCACAAATTTTCTAAGGAAGGGTTTGAAAATGGAATTCATCAACCCTTGAAATGTAAAAGGTGCATTGGTAAGGCCAAAAGGCATGAACACAAATTCATAATGACCCTCATGAGTTTGAAAGAATATCTTCAGTCTTCATTCTAATTTGATGATATCCTGAACAAAGATCCAACTTGGTAAAATAAATTGCTCCATGTAATTCATCCAATAATTCATCAATCACGGGAATGGGAAATTTATCTTAATGGTGAGCTTATTGAGCTCCCTATAATCCAAACACATGGGCTATGATCCATCCTTCTTGTGAACCAATACTACTGGAGAAGAGAAAGAACTTTGACTAGGTTGAATTATACCAGCCTCTAACATTTCTACAATCATACGTTCAATTTTTCTCTTTTGGAAATAAGGATATCTATAAGGCCTAATGTTTGGAGGAACACTTCCTGGAATAAAATTAATAGCATGATCATGATCACGAATAGGTTGGAGGCCTTTGGGAGTTTCAAACAGCTTGGAATTATTGTCCAAGACTTTTTGGAGATCTGCAGAAATAGATGATTTTGATGTTGGAACTTCTAGTGAGCATAATTGTGCAATTACGCCTCGTTGTTATTTCCTCAGAAGATTTGTCATGACATTCGAGCTTATTATCTTTCCCATCTTCCCTGTGATACCCCGTAGTTCAAATTCCTTTCCTTCTGAAAATAATTTCAAGAAAATTTCTTGAAAATTAAAAGCTATTATCCCCAAAGATTGTAACCATTATACTCCAAGTACAACATCAACACCTCCCATTGGAATGGAAAGCATTGGACTATTCAATACATACTCCCCCATGGTTAGCTTGATATTATGGAATTGTCCAAAGAAATTTATAGTTGCTCCATTTGCAACCATCACTTGACATTCTGGTGCTGGGTATAGGAAACAATTCAATTCCTTGGCTACCTTACAATGAATAAAATTATGGGTACTACTCGAATCAATCAACACTATTACCTTTTTCTTCTTGATATGCCCTTCTATCTTGAGAGTTTGAGTGGTAATTCCTGCCAATGCATTACACGATATGGTCAGACTCATTTCTTCCTCTTCTAGGGTTGGTTCTTGGTGTATATCCTCTTCTTTTGAAGATTCTTGTTCATTTTCTTCTTCCTCTTCACAATCTATGTAAAATAATTTATTCTCATCACACTTATGATCTTTAGTGTATTTTCTATCACAACTGTAGCAAATCCCTTTTGCTCTTTTTTCTTCCAATTGTTGTGGTTTCAACCTTGTAGGTTGTGGAAGTCTAGGAGTAGCAACACTTCCATCTTTATATATGTAAGTGGTAGGCTTTCTTGTTGCCATAATTTTACATTCAATTTTTCTTTCCAACCAGAATTCCTTTTCCACTGAATTAGGTTCCCAAACACGGACTTCATGTTGGATGTTATCCTTTAAAGTCCATATGAAGACATCAATCTTCTGTTCCTCTAGAATATTAGTTACCCTTATATTCAGTTTTTGGAAGTCCTCAATGTGCTCCACCACTGAACCCTTTTATTTGAGATTTATCAATTGGCTAAAGAAGGTGTTTATTTTTGTATCCTCATAATGTGCTATCATTTACTTCATAAAAATTGACCAAGTGAAAATTTTTTTACGGGAGCAAAGCCATCGATACCATACAAATGTATTTTGTTCTAAATGTAAAGTTGAAATGCGTACCTTTTGTGTGTTTTTCACATTATTGAGATCAAAATATTGCTCCATCTATAGTATCCATGTTACGGGATCCTTGCCATCAAACTTCCTCATATCCATCTTTGGAATATAGTGGTTCTTCCATCCAACATTATAGTTTATGAAATCACGATTAACATTTATTTTGTTCTCATCACGAGTTTCCTCTACTATCTTTTCTCCATTAGGAATCATTTCTTGCTTCAACTTTGCCAAACCTTCAATGTCTACTTTTAGATCATTCCTCATGTTTTCCATGTTGTCTTTCATTTTTTAATTGATCTTAGCTTCCATGTCATCCATCTTAGCTTCCATGCCAACTTCCATGCCATCCATCTTAGCTTACAAACCATTCATCTTAGCTTCCATGCCTTTCTTCAAACCATACATCTTAGTTTCCATGCCTTTCTTCAAAACTTCCATTTCATTTTTTGTTGCTCTTTGCAATAGCGAAATTTGGTGCACTTGCTCTTGTAATTTTGATATCTCATGTTGCATTTCTTCGACTTCATGAGTCATAGTAGAGACTTTCAAGGCTTAATGGGTGTTGAATTATTTTTAGGGGGCATTTTAGAACCCAATAATGATATATGTTCTTCAATATTCCCTTGGAATAATATCAAAATAATTTTTTCAAACGAGACTTATGTAATTCGAAAAAAATACATACCTTTTTATTGCTTTTGAGGAGCTCGATATTGAAACTAAATTATCTCTGTGATTTCAGATCTTCAATATGTAAAATTGGGCCCTTTCGTAGCCCTATGAATATTCTTTCAAATTCCAGAGGTCTAACTTGATTTGGATTGTTCAAGTCAAGGTTATGCCAAATCTCCCAAAATGACCTAATTATGGACTGGTTCAGTAGAGTAACCTTGTACAGTGTGCCATGTGTCACAGTTTCCTCCTTCGGCTCTAAAATTGATATACAGGAAAATAAAGTCCATGTAATTGCGGCCACCTTTTACATAATTCCAATCCAATGCTCCGAGAGAGAGTTGTGACAATTTTCCCATGGTCACCTCTTTGAGATGAAATTCGGGAGCCTAAAAAATCCCAAACTTCCACAGACCCTATCTCAGAAAATATTGTGAATCAAGCTCTGAAATTTTTCCACGATTTTCCTCAGGATTGCGGATTCACTTTGTAAAAAGTTCAGCTTTTGAACCCTCGTGGAAAAAACGTTATAGCGAAAATTCCATGATGACCTATTTATGTTAAATTTAGGAGCCTGGAAATATCCCTAAATTTCCCAGATCATATCTCAAAAAACATTGTGAACCAAGGTCTGAAATTTTTCCATGATGTTCCTCAGGATTTCGGCTTCACTGTGTAAACTTTTTAGCTTCTGAAACTTCGTAGAAAATTTTTTATTGTGAAATTTCCACGATGACATGTTTGGAGCAGCGAAACCCTAGAATCCAAAGCTCCAATACCAAATGTTATGAAACTAGCTACAAAAATAGAAGAAAAGAGAGATCAACGCCTTAGCAATAGCCACTTCGAGGGGGAAACCTCCAATACATTACATAAATGAACAATTCTTAGATGATACAAGTGACCAAAACCTCCTTCTATATATAGGAGTCCATGGGCCCATAATATAATCATAGCCGACCTAACAATAATAATGTAAGGGCACAATAATAACAATATTGCGGTTATAGGGGTACAAAAATAACAACAAGGGGGCTACACTAATAACAATAAGGGACTAAACTAGTAATATAGGGACCTAACACTTTCAAATTTAATTACATCTATATTTCATATTTTAATTGTTGGGTTATTATAAGACACATGACACTATGATTTTTTTAACTTTTTTATTGGTGCATTTGTTCCCATCTATGTGGGCATATGGATACCATTTTCGCACAGAAAATTCTGATGATGGACACATCACACAAGACTTTGGAGTGGAAGTTGAGTTCAATCAATCTAGTCGATCTAGCCACCGTGATCAAAACCTAGTACGAGGGACGTTAGGTTCCGTCAGAAAGATACAAGAGATCATTGAAGCAGATTTCTCTTCTTTCCAATGTGTTATTTTTAGCTGCAAGTTGTGGGACACCTTTGATCGTAATAATGTAAAGGAAGATCGCGATAGTAGGCTAATATGTATCAACTCTAGAAAGATGTGGGATGAAGCTAAGGAGCCCTATGTTTTCCCCAAACACTGCAACCAGGTGTTTTTTTACCCAGATGTGTTGGATAGGGATTGGTGGTTTGTATTGAGACATGACCATAGATCAAAACATATTTTTGAGAACAATAGTTTTATCATGCCATGCGAGCTGGAAGATAATCAAGGTGACCATGAGAACTGAGAGTGATATGGTACATGTGTTATTTAATCGATATTTATACTTTTTAAGATGGGTTTTTATAAAGAAGAGGACTTAAATACCTTATAACTTATAAGATGACTCTTTTTTTCGAAACATTATAATATGTATTTTGAATTAATTGGTAATTTTCATTGTGTTAATGTTAAAATCAATAATTCACTTGATAATCTGCAATTATGTTGATCTCAAAAACAATGGCGTACTCTATAAAGTTTTTTTTTGTATGTAAGATCATAATAGAATAATGATAATTCTAAAGTACATGAATTTATTTGCTTTATTTTCTAAGATTTATTATGTTACAAAAATTCATATTATTCTAGATTTATTATTTTACATTTATTTAAAATTTTACAAATTTACAAATTTAAAATTTTTAATAAAATCATTTTACATTAAAATTTTCACATTAATGCAATTAGAATTTTACAAATATTTTACATACAATTACAATTACAATTAAAATTAGAATTACAATTAGAATTAAAATTTTACAATTTTATATATAATTACAATTACAATTTTAGAATTTTACATATATTTACAATTAAAATTACAATTTTACAATTACAATCATTTCACAATAAATTAAATATTACAATTACAATTAAAATTTTACAAATATTTTACATAAAATTACAATTACAAATACACATACAATTTTACAATTTTACATACAATTAAAATCACGACACAATATTTAATAAATGTCATGATCATTTAATATTAAATCAAATAAACATCATGATCATGGTAACCATCGTACAAACATCATATTCAACTAAAAAACACATTCAAATTCGCTAACATCATCATGATCATGATCATATAACAAAACACAATTAGCATTGTATAACATCATCACAACACAAACATCAAATACACATCTCATGTCAAATAACTGCTATCACATACACATCTATCTGCAAGCTGCACATTAAATGAACATATCTAACATGACCTAACAATATACACATCATGATGATCACCAACATTTAAATTAAGTACAATTGCAACATGAACATAAAATACATGGACCATATATATATGTGTGTGTGTGTGTGTGTGTGTATAATGTCAAATATATACAATTGTAATATAAATGTCAAATATCAGTTGGTAGTACATCATCGATAGCAGTACTAGTCGAGGCCTGCTCAATCAATGGTGCAGCCTCGACAAGCTCAAATACATGTCGATCATCACGTGCCTGCTGATACTGGTGCCTTATGCTGATCAAGATCAACTGTCGGCTACTCATCATGATGACTCAACATGGTCGATGGTCCAGCCTACTCATGATCATGAGTACTTCTGGGTGTTGCAATCTGCTGACTCAACGTGGCCAATGGTCCAGCCCGATCTCCATCATTACTACTGGTCGATGCTGCAGGATTCTCATCTAGCGCGGCGCGAGGTGATCACATTAGGGGAATTTTGAGGTCTAAAATGGGCCTCCTAAGGAAATTATAAAATAATAGTGGAAATAATAAAATAAGATTTGATGACATCATCAAAATTTAGAGGGAAAAAAGAAAAAACTACTTTTTCAACTCATATTTTCAACTTATCTCCAAACGTTTTTACTCAAATTTCGAGCGGGAGTACTCGTTGGATGAAAAATTTAATTCCTCATCCAAGGAGTACCCATGTTGCATAATTTCTCATCGAAATTATGCAACATGGTTACTCCTTAGATGAGGAATTAAATTTTGCATCCAATGAGTACTCCCGCTCGACATTTAAGTAAAAAATTTGGGAGATAAGTTGAAAATACGAGTTGAAAAAGTAGTTTTATTATTTTATTATTTTTTTATTTTTTTACCCTTTTACTTAAAAAATGATGAATCATCCCCCATGGTTGACATCATCATCTTGAATTATATTGGTTCTTATAAAGCTTATTTTGGTTGTACATTTTTCTTAGGAGGCCCATTTTAGACCTCAAAATTCCCCTAATGTCAGATGATGTATCGCTGCTCGGGGATTGTCGACATGATGCGTCTCAACCACACCTATAACGTTGAAGGGCCCTCCTCAACTGCGTAACTAAGATCGTAGCTCCTACAACATGCCGCATCAGGCTGAACATGTCACGTGACATGCCTCTCCACATCTGTACCAGCCTATCATTGCCCTGTATATCTCTCATAATGGCAGGCCTGACTCCTGCCTCAACAAAGAATGCACAGAGTTGGTCACCCAACTCCATCCTTAATCTATTTTCAAGCCTACGCCTAGCAAAAGGTGGTACCAGCGCACCATGAGGACTAGGTATGTCTACATTGGCCTCATGATCCTCAGCATTTGCCATATCCTGATCATCATCAAGATCCACATCTGGATCATTTGGTGGCGCTGGCATATCATCGTCATCAAAAGAACCAATGTTTGCAAAATATATATAAGTACACAACAATAATTAGAAAATTTCATTAAACAATTTAATAAAAACAGGTTAAAGAACATGTTAGAATAAATTTAAATAAAACAATAATATTACCTCTATCATCTGGCAGCTCATCATCTCTGAAGAGGATGTTGGAACACGCTCACCAATCCAAACCAGCATAAGGACAAGGGACCATAAAGAAGGGATGCTCAACAACATTGGCTAGCAACTCCAGTGCATCATGCAATATCCTCGTGGAAAACTCAGACTTACCCCTCTTGGGCATCATATGTCCCCACATGTGCATCCATACATGTAGCATTGGCCTATGAGGCTACCAAAAAAAGTAGGCCTTGTCTTTGGAAACCTCTCAAAAAATAAAAAAAAATAGCTCTAAAGAAAAAGGGAAGTTGACCCTCCCTTGTGCATGAGCATGACATCTATCTAAAGCTATATAGAACTACCACAAAAAAATGGCAGATCACCTCACAAGTCATGGCTCCTATACTAAAGAATCAACATAAAATATAAGCGGGAAACTAATGCATTTCCCATTGATGGTGTTGTGTGAAATGATCAAAATCAGTAGTAAGAGGCACCTCACCTCCTCACTACCAAATGAAGCAATATGTAACTAACCTCTGGAGACCTGAAAATATGAAGGAGATAGTATATCCGCGCTAATGTATCTCTGGGAGTACACTAACTGACTCCCTGCTGCATATCCAACTGGGACCTTTAGGAACGAGGGAAAATGCACCCCTCTCCTTGATAGGCCAGTAATGAAATAGATTTCCTCTTCAGTGGGCACATACCACTAGTTAGGATCAACCTAGAAAGCCTGTAGGTGGGCATTCCACCTGCAGATAAGATGTCGCAAAAACACACCATGGCCCTTTAGGGATGTAGCCTCCTCATAGAACTTGAGGAGGCCTACCTGCCTTAGGATACCCTGGGTAGATGTTGTAATTGGGTGAGGGTACACATCTCTCTCCCTCTCTCGTGCCTCCCATAGGTGAACCATGTTATACTGGTTCGCCTATTGTTGATGTTGTTCGCTCTCTTCTCTCCTTTCACGTTGATGAATGATGGAAATATTAAATAATTTTTTTTTATTAAATGAGACATGTATTTAGGAATATACATATATAAAAAAAATTGAAAAAAAAAATAGTTGGTGCGCCACAAAAAACAAGCATGCACTGGTAATGATGTGTCTTTTTTTTGTCGCGCACTGGAGGCAGTGCACCAGAAAATTTTTAGTGCACTAGAGGCGGTGCACCTGCAAATTTTCAGTGCACCGCCGTCCTGGCACTGTTACAAGGTCAACGGTGAAGTGGTATAACAAACTACACTATTGACTATGGACCAATGTCGAGAGGGTGGTGCACTGACCAAACTATATGCCTCGGGGAATATAGTTTGGTTAGTGCACTGCCTTCCTAACATCACTACATAGTCAACGGTGCGATCGTTTACCAGGCCGCACCGTTGACCATGTTGAATTGATGGAATGTGGTGTGCTGAGAAAATTACCTTCCCTGAGGCAGATATTTCTGTCAACGCACCACATTCACAAAACTGATATGCTAATTTGGCCGTCGAGGAGGCATATTGACTGTAGAATTTTCAAAACTAAATTTTTCCATCATTTTGAAAAATTCAAAATGGAGATGGTGGGCAATGGACAGCAGCAGTGCGTGCAATGGGAGCACCGATGGCAGGGTGCCTCACACAAGATAAAGTTGCACCGGTGTTTGAGAGCTCTGGGGCACTAAAAAGTGAAAAATGTGGATTTTTTGCCATAATTTTTTTCTTTAACCCTGTTCCAGTGCACGGGTTTTATAGGCGCACTGGTGCGATTTCCTAAAACCGCACCAAGCTGTTTCAGTTTTGGCGCAGGGTTTTAGGACGCATCGGTGCATAATCTTTGTAAAGAACCAGTGCGCTACAGTAATAAGATGCATCGAGTGGGTTTGTACCGAGCACACGGTGTCCCAGTGTGCCAATGTTTTGTGCGCACCAGTGCTGTCTCTAGTTTAACACACTAGTGCAGTTTAGGATGATAAACGCACTGGAAGAAAAACATCCGAAAAAACCTCCACGTACCAACTTCCTCTAGTAACCTCTACTACAAAAATATGTCTATATGTCTTCCACTATGTCGGCTGGAAAATTCAACGAAGCCCCTCCAAAAAAATTTCGCGGCAATATAAATTGACGTAAACGGATTCATTGTTTTCGCATAATTTCACACATTTCTTCATTTGGTCTAATTTTGCAAAGGATTTTTTTATGGCTAAGGACTCTTTTTGGCATAACATTCAAAGGACATTTCTTGGAGGTATGTGATACATTTTTTGGATGTTTTTTGGGCTTCATTTTTTTTTAAGGTGTTATCACTCTAATAATTCTTAAAGTTGTGAGATTTGTAGTAATGAATATCAGAGGTAACCGCAAACCTACTTTTAAGTTTTAGGATCTAGCATTCCTAATGCTTAGAGAGTGCTCTCTCTATAAGGTTTAAATTTGTTTTTATATCTGATTTTAGGCTAGTTAAATGGGGAAAATTGGTTTTGGGGTTTTGATTTGGTTTGGTGGGAAAATCACTTACTTAGATGGATAGCTATAGATTTGTATCCCATTGGGAAGATGGAGTCAATGTGTCAAGCAGTCAGATCAGGATCAAGGTCTAAAGGAAAATGTTTATAGGGAAAGATAACAGAGTCACTTCAAATCTTCAAAGGCTGGTGATGAAATAGTTTTGATCCAGATAAAGAGAAATTAAGGCTTCTTAAATTTGGATAAGGAGTGAAAAGGTAGAGGTCAATCGAAATCAAGGAGAAATTAAGGGTTCCCTAGTCTGGATATCAGTAGAAAACATTTAAATGATAATCACTCAATAAAAGAGTTCTTTTAACAAATTCTTAAATAACAATTCCTGGTTATCATTAAAATTTAGAACACATTCATGAATGGATGAAAAACATAATAAATTTGAAAAAATGACAAGTGAAATACTTCAGTGTAGTGGCCCAACACATGAATCCTGTAATATGATGCTTTATTTCCTGTGATCCAGTCTGTTGACTTGAACTTGATATAAAAAACCCTTAGGTTCAGAATATTACAACTACAGAAATGTTCAACAATTAATCCATCCTCAATACTTCAAATGATGAAGTATTATACAAAAACTAGTACAAAATATCCTAGAACAATCTTAGGAATTTTTCTTGGAAAATAAAATATCTTCATGCAAGAAGATAGTGACAACTGCATAACTAATTGCTAGATGTCCTATTTATTGAAATAAAATATCTTGTTGTTTAGATTTGGGTTGCAGCTGGACAACTGAGGTGTCCCTCACGCTGGCAGGGTTATCTTCAATATGATTTTGTCTTCATCCTTTCATCTGATACACTTTTAACTAATACTCTTTGACTGATACATTTTGATTACAGAAAAATTGTTTACTGCTGAAAACTATTTACTGCTAATGTAAAAAACAAAAAACTTTGTTTTTACCTTTCATGATCTTTCATCACTGTAATCTGTTTTATAGTAAATCAATTAACTTCTCCCAGAACTCAGCTTCTGGCAATTTAATCTTCTTTAGCCTTCTTAATTTTTCATCAGCTTCAGTTTATTTGGAAAATGTCGGTTTTTTGACAAAAAGGTGTTTTACTTCATGTTGCAAGTAAAACATATTTTCAAGATTCTTGTGCAAAACTTTTCCTGTTGGGATTCCCTGCCAATCTGAATTGTTTACCTGTTATTTGGAAAATTCCCTTATCTTTTTGTCATAATCCTCCTTTTTCATCAATTTTTCAATGATTACCAGAGGATTTGGAAGACCCTTTTACCTCAAAATATCAAATTTTATCATGAATCTTGTGATTTCCATATTCATGTTTTGACACTTTTCTTCTAATTGTTTCATCAAGTTCTTCTTGGATATTACCTTTCTTACCTCAAGTATTGTCTCTGTTCTATCTGTAATTCCAATTTCATCCAATTCTTGTTTATTTTTGGAATTGAGAAATGTGATAATTTCTAAGGCCTCTTCAAGTTTTTTACCTAGCTCCTCTTTGGTCTTCTGTATTTCTTCTTTTGCTGCTTTTAGTTAATCCTTTTGTTAATAAATTATCTGTATTGATGGCCAAGTATCATTGAATGATTCAATGATATTTGACCATAATTGGTTCTTAACATGTGCCATTGGTTCTTTCAAAGTCAAGTATATTTCCAATTTTTTTAGTTGTTCACTCAACCTTTTAGCCTTTTTCTCTTCAGTCTTGGCATTAATATTTGTAGGTTTTTTGGCATCTTCCAGATTCTTAATTTGTTCCTTTAACCTGTTTATTTAATTATTTTGAATGGACATGTCTTGCATTTCATTTACCAATTTACTTGCCTCATCTGATTATTGGACTACTGTAGTGGAAGACTCAGTGGCATAAGTTGTTGATGAAGTTACTGGCATTGTTGTAGCCAATGGAATATTTGGAGCTAGTTCTTCTGCCAAAGTAGATGGCACTGTTGTTGTAACTAAAATAATTACAGTAGTAGGGACTTCCTGTGATTTTGTGGCTTCTTTTTCTTGGACCAATTTGTCCATCTCTTTAATCTGGGCTGTCAGCTGCAATATGAGACTCATCATCTCATCCTTTTGATTAGATTCCTGTAAAATCTCCTTGGCCTATGGATGCTCTGTAGGAGGCAGTTTCACCTATTTCCTCAATGCAGCAATATCAATATTCTTCTTTTTAATCATTTCCTCAACATATTTTATGTTTTGAGGATCATAGCCTACCTCAATCACTAACTCCTCCAAAGCTTTGATTCTAACATCCTTAGCATATGATGATGCTTTCTCTAGTTTGATTTGATCTATTACATTTATCAAACTATTCTGAAGATTTTGAGCACTCATTGCTTTTGTATTCATTGCAGAATAAATCATCTCTCCTTCTTGTTTATGGAATTCAATTTGGTCTAGGGGATGAATGTCCTGGACTGGAACTTCAAAATCAACCTTTTTATAATCATATGCTATTTTAGGAGTTGGCACTATGGGCCGAAGCACTGTCATCAACATTTTCTTGTTCTTGTAATCAAAGGCTGAAATCAGTCTGTTTTGTATGTTGGGGGTCTGCTTTAAGTACTGAGAGTATATTTCATTCTTAATTTCTTCATTTTTAGCCTAATATCCTTGTACCTTTCCTTGATGTCCATATCCTTCTCTTCTATCTGCTTTGATGATGACACTTCTATACTATGTTGTTTTTTAATCAACTGTGTATTAGAAGTGGTAGGCTGCTATTCATTTTCAACTATTGTAGGAAGCACAGTATCTTTATCTGGAATCTCTGTGTCAATGACCTCAACAGTCTCTTTTCATTTTCTTGCAGGATTAATCTTAGGCTTCTTACTGTATCTGAGTTTAAATTTAGTTTCTGTAGTGGTCTTAGTTGTATAAGACCCTTCTTCCCTATTTCTTTTTATACCTCTGTCTTCCTGAGCTGGAGTCTGCAAAATGTGACTAGTATCACTTTTCTTATCAGCTTCTACCAGTGTATTATCTAACCATTCTGTTTGGTTTGAGAATTTCTCAATGTCAGGCTTCTTTTCATGAATGTATGGAGTTAACTTACATTTAAATCTCATTTTCTGATTATACCATAGGGATCATAGTACCAAAGAAATCTAGTGCTAAATTTTTACTCTAACAAATGCTTTTCTGCCTTTGAACCTACTTCTCTGTTATTACATATGAATGGACCAACTTGATTCTTCAATTTAAATTGGGTTTTCTTCTTTGCAGCTAAGAAATTTACAGCATTTGAGTTCAAAATATACCTTATATACTCTAAATCAAAAAACCTCATGGGAGGTATTTTAGCAACTTGTAGGGAATCAGGTTTGACCCATAAACTCTAATTTCATTGTGATTTTGGTATAAATACCAATCACCTGTTCTTCTTTGTTTAGACAACTGTAAAAATTTCTTAATCTCATTGTTGATCCTAGGTTGCACATTGTTATTTAACATATTTACCAATGGGTGTATAAAAGAATCTGTAAAATCTGCATAAGTAAACTCATTTGACTCCTTCCTGATCAAGGAAGTCCAGAATACAACATATTGTGTATTTCCTTCCACATCTAGCTTCTGAAGAGTTATAGGGAACTTTTCATACTGAAAATAAAGAAGCATGTGGAAAAGAAATGAAGTATACCTAAAGAGACCTTCAGAAGGTAGTTTGACAAGCTGTTCATAGATATTATCAGCAATATACTAGGCAAAATTGAAAATAACTGCAGGAGGCTGGCCGGTAAAAAAATAGACAAGAAACCAAGTACAAATGCATTAGCATGTTCATTTGTGAAATACCCAAGGATAAATATATCATGGAAATAATGTGTCTAGTTCTTTGTGAGAATTTAGAAGAGGAATATGGAGGGTTGAGCTTGGGGATTTCCACATAGGAGGGCATGAAGGTTTGAAAAATTTGGAATCTCTTGGGAAAATCCAACTCCAAATAGAACTTTGTGAGAGCTTCAATTGATAAAGGCACTTCATTAGGCTTAGGCTATATTTGAAGCATCTGGTTAATAGATTCGACGGTAATGGTAAATAATACTTCCTTTTCAGAATTCATAATGGCTCTTTGATCTAGAGAATAATAATATTGGCATAATCTGATAGCTTTTGGGCATTGATGAGTGTGAGGAACAATATACTTAGCCAATTTTGATTCCCAAATAAACACATCATCTGTTTGGTCCAGGGATTTCTCTTGGCTCCAGCAGTGGAGCTCAAGGAGGTTAAACTCAGTCATAGGATCTGTGATTTTGAAGTCTACATCTTCCAAGGGAGTATGTTCTACATCTACAACAGGAGGTTGTAGAGGGTTGATCACAATAGTGCTTTTGGATACCATTGTTAAGCTTGATTTATCAATTTAAACACTATTGATCTTTAAAACTCTGTTTTTAGGTCTGTGAAACACTTCTGTAACATTAAACTGTTTACAGAAGGACTTTAAATATAACAAAGGTTATATCTTTGACTGCAAAAGGATATTTTTGATCACTCTGACTCAAAACTTTTAATTCTGTATAAAAAACCAATTTCCTCACTTTTATAACCTCAAAAATGATATTAAGGGTTTACAGTAAAATTTCTGTGACGAAACAATCCTAAAACATCAAACCTTGTGCAAAAAGGGTTTCTGAGTACTGTAGAAAGGCTTTGGAGGTCTTTAGAGGGTTTTTTAAGTCTGCAGATGGATAAACTCACTTCAAATTTTCTCTAAAATAGGTCACAGCTTTAGAAACTATAAGTAATGCTCATGGTTTGCAGAAATAATGCTTTTATGAGGCAATATGGTTGTTCCTTAGGCATAAAGGCTTTTAAAGGCTTCAATTAACAGTATAATTCTTTCATTTTAAGGAATGAATCTCTTTCTTTGAAGAATACCTGTGAAATTTGGAAATTTTCTATGAAGAAGGGCTTCTTTAGGGTTGGAAAGCTTTCAAAAGCTTCTTCTAGCCTTTATATGTAGTCTAGAGGCTTCTGCAATATTGTAGCAATCATTTTTTATGGATTTTCTTTGTTTTTTGAGCTAAAACAGAGGCGACAACATTCTTTTCTCAGTTTAAAATGATTTTGTACGCAGAAAACGACAACAAAAGGTTTAAACAAATGTATTCCGGGCGTTTTATAAGCAGTTTATGTGAATATTAAATGCATTAAATGCCAGTCATTTCAAATTATGGATGGTTTAGGTGCAAGGGAGGGTATAACCGCAAGGCGGTTTTCACAACAATGAAAGGTGGTAAGCAGAATCGGGAGGATCGATGTGATCCAATAGAAATGAGATGCATGGAGGAGATATAAAGTGTTAAAACAACTTTCATTGTGAGGTCTAGACTTGTTTAAAAATCACGCCATCAAATCTGCGATATTGAATTTACAGCGTTAGATCTAGCGAAATGGAGTGAACGACTGAGATCAAGCGATGAAGCTGCGGGGTTTGAAAAAGGCATGGGGCCCGGGATATATATGCAGTGAGTATGGATTATTTATTAAAACAAAAGGTTTTAATATATAGTTTAGCAGTGATATGATATGTGAGATAATGTTTTATTAACAAATGCAATGCATATATGTGTAATATTAACATAGGCGGGTTATTTATATAGAAGGGATAGTTTTAATCTATGGGAGCGGGGATAATATATCATGTGGGGAATAAAACATAGGTTAAGATTTAAAATATGGGCGGAATAATATTAAACAGATTTAATATAATACGAGCTTAGGGTAAAATATAGGATTTAATATATAAATTTAATGGGTTAATAATGAAGTGCGAAGAGGGATAAATATAAACTAAGTTTAATGTAAAACATAAATAAAGGGATAATTGTTGAAAGTCCCAATATAATATTTTTATATTTAAACTTAGGATAAAAATTATTTTGGGTTTTTGGGTATTTTTGGGGAAAAAGGGGGAATTAGTTAAAGGTTTTACTTTTCTTAAGTATAATGAGTTTTACACTTAGGAAAAGGGGTTTTTGTGAGTGAAACTGAATGATGATGGGGAAAAAAAGAAAATGAAGGGGAAATAATTAAAAAGGAGGGGAGGAAGTATTTTCTACAAGGGAATGACTTTTTGAAGGAATTTAGCGACTGAATGACCAATTTCTGCTTATCTATGATTGTAAAAATTGCTTCTGCCTACCCTTATGCTACCCTAACATTTTTTTTTCATTTATCTGGGTGCATTTGAGCTTGCAAACCCTTGTTAATTTTTCTTTTAAAACATCAAATTAACTAATTCTATCCTTATTTCTTCCAAGGACTCAGATGAAACTGTTGAGCTCCTTATTTATTCTCTACCTAACTACTGATCTTCCAAGTTGAAACTGTTTGGCTAGATCTTTATTCTCTATCTATCAACATTAAATTTAAAGCATGATAAGTTAAGATTAAGCTATTTAACTCATCATGGACTATAGAATTTTAAACAAGCTGCACATAATCATTTATTTTGCAGTAAAAAGTAACAGTAGTGGCATTTGGACTTGCATCACTTTCATTTTTTATTTTTATCTCTTTTTGTTTGGTGTCCTTTTTTCTATTCTTTTTTATCTTTTTTCTTACAAGTCCTTTGATCTTTCTTTTAGGACTTTTACTCTCTTTACATTTTTTAATTTTTCTAATATGGGAAAACAATTTGCAGAAAGCAAAGTATGTACATATTTACAAGACTAATCAAAGTCAATTCAAAAATTATGAATCCTATTATTATAGGACCCTAACAGAAGGTATTTTGTTTTTAGAGGTTTTGGGCTTAATTTTCAAAGGACATTTTTTTGGATGTATTTTGTTTTTAGAGGTTTTTGGGCTTAATTTCCAAAAGACATTTTTTAGACTTAATTTCAAAAGGAATTGTTTTAGGCTTAATATTCAAAGGAAATTTTTTGGAGGTATTTTTTAAAGTGATATTTTTTTAGAGGCTTTTTGGGGTTAATTTTCAAAGGACAGTTTTTGGAGGTATTTTTTCAAGTGACATTTTTTTAGAGTATGTGTTTTGGGTTGAAGTAATTATTTTATAATGATTTTTTAAAATGAGTTTTTGTCTAACTTTTTAAATGAAATTTTTTTGCTGGACTTGGAAGGAAATATTTTGAGCTTCATTTCATTTTTAGAAGACATTTTTTTCTCGGATTTTTTAAGGTAAGTGTTTTGGATTGAAGTATGTATTTTTTGCAAAATTTTTAAAATGAGTTTTTTTTTAAATTAAATCTTTTGTGATGTTTTTCTTAATTGAGTTTTTGTCTAAATTTTTGAAGGATTTTTTTTGAACTTCATACTCAAGTATCATGGGAAATTGAAGGAATTGCAAGAGAAAATATGATTGAACAAGAGACCCTGAGGAATGTAGAGAACAAGAGAGATAATCTTGCAAAAAAAGAGAGAATCACTCTCAAATATTGAAAGGGAAAATCAACCTCAACTAGAAGTTGAAGCAGGTATGTAAATGTAAATATTATAAATTTGATATTTAAATTTTTCCTAGTGTAAAATGTGAAGCTTAATTTTTATTTGATGAACTAATTTGAAAAATATTTTGCAATGTAAATCAAGAGAGATATTCCTCAAAACACTGATGATGAGATAAAAAAAATTGAAAGAGAAAGTGAAAGAGATATTGGACCAATGATTGAAGATGGTGAAAATGTTGAAAGAAATTCAAGTGAAGAAATTGAATCACGAGCCATGTATGTGTGTGTGAGTGTGTGTGTGTGTGTGTGTTGAACACATGCACGTATTATTGAAATTATACATATTTATTAATTTAGTTATTTATTAAATATGTAAACTTATTATGTACTATTAATTCAAATATGTACAGATGAAATCAATGTCGATGATGGGATGTTAGAAAATGTTGACACACACATATGGAGATAAAAGAGCTGACCATGTTATACGATATCATGTTAATCACATTTTTGATACGTACTTCATAAAGGAAAATGTGGCAGTTCAAGCCCAATTGTTGAAAGGTCTCCTATCATTAAGGAAATTAAAAGATATACGACTTTATTGGGTATTCGAAAATCAAGAAAAGATAAAAAAATGAAGGAAAATGTGATACAAAATATAAATAGTGCTATAAATTTAATTAGAAGATCTAGACATAAAAATGATTCAGTTGCACATAGAGCAATACATATGGTAGTGGTTTCATCAAGTACTAAAGAGAATCACTTGTTAAAATCTATGGCACGAGCATTAGGAACCTCACGAAAAAATTTGAACAAACATCGGAAATTTTGGTTGCAAATCGATGTAAATGATAAAATCACTTGTTGGAGAGCTATTTGTAGGCAACCATGCAAAGATAGACTTGGAGAAAATGTTAAAAAAATAATATATGAATATTGGATGAAAAATTCACTTGTTTTGCCAAATGCAAGGGATGTGATGTGAAGAAGAATAGCACGAAATCTGTACGAAACACATGCAAAACATTTATTGTACACCACTCAGATAGAGTTGTTCAAAAATTTCAAAGAAGAGAATCATGAAATTGATGTCTCAAACAGTGATTTTGTGCAAAACAAACCATGGTATGTAAAACCTATCACCGTACGCGACACTTGCTGTTGTCGTTATCATGTGGAATTTCAATTATATTATGACAAATTCCTTAATTTTGGCAGAACATTTTGGAAAGATTCACCTCCTCCTTCCACTATCCCTGATATCATATCTCAAATTCTATGTGGAAGAGAAATCCATGAATTATTTTACGAAAAGAAATGTGTTGGTGGTAAAAAATGAGATGATTGTGGAAATTTGAACAAATTTAAAAACAAATATAGTATAGATATAAATGATAATCATTGTCCAACATGAAAGTGAAATGGAAGAGATGTGAATATATCCATACATCGATTCAAGGTTCAAGTAGTAAACAAGTGTTAAAAGAATTGATTTACAAGAAGAAGAAATTTTTGTGATAGATTTTTTGAGAAAGTTTGAGGCAGAAATTTATAAATACACCAAGCATTCCCATAGAGCTCGATGGTAGGACTTGTAATTCAAAAAATTCCGTGAATTTTTTCCACCAGGGACCATTTTCTCAGTAATTTAGTTTACAGAAAACTACACATTTGTTCCACAAAAAGAAATTCAGTGAATACCATCATTCTAACCAAGTCTCCATGCTCGTCCATATTTTATATAGACATCCTAGACAAAATTTTGATCATATAGAAAGAACCAGTGAAAATAAACATGTTATTAAAGAATATCACTTTTATATCAGTGACGATCGTACATATGATACATATTTTGCACAACATTGTTTTGGAAATATTTATGACTCCTTGAAAAGTCATGGAATAAAATTCAATGAACATTGGATATGGTCAGATGGATGCGCAGGTCAATTCAAATCTTCACGATCATTCTTTTGGTGGTGTTTCCTTCATATGAAAACCCACATTAAACATTGTTGGAATTTCTTTGAGACTGGTCATGGAAAAGGAGAACATGATGGTGTAGGGGCATGCATAAAATGAGCACTTCGAAGATATCAAATAGACCCCTCTGCAAACCTACTTGTGGAAGCTACAGAAGTTGTTCAATGGTGCATCGCTACACTAAGCCATGAGACTAACCAATCAATGGAAGTGTGAAGGTACATTCAATTTATTTTTTATTGGATATCCAATTTTAAACAATGTACATTTATCACAATGATTATATTTAATGGTATTTTTATATCATATTTACATTCTTCTTTGAATTTTCCATATAGTTTGTTTTGGCATATTTGGGTCGAAGATGTAGATAGATCAATTGGAAATGGATTTGAAACAATAAAAGGGACTCGAAAATCACATTCAATTAAAACAAAGTTGTTCACAAAGGTGTCTGCATTGGATAAAAGAAAATATTCTTTTTTTTGTCATGTTTGCATAGACAACACGGAATCCAATGGTGTTTGTGCAAAAAAAATGTACGTTAAATATTGGAAACATACAGAGCTAAATACAAAGGGGAAAATGTCTGTTGCAATGTTTGAAGAAATGCAATCAGAGGAGACTACAATATCATATAATGGTTATCGAGTTTCTGATCTTGTCAGAGAAGGTAACATTTGAATTGCTTTCAAATGATAAAGATCTAGAAATAGATACTAAAATTATTTTAAAGTTAATTTTTCATGTTAATTATGATCTAAATTTAAATACATAAGTTTGTTTTATTGTGCAGGAGATGTTTTTGTTGTAATTTCACCTACTATCAATCATGAAAATGTGAAGTATTATTTGATGCATTGCACTGAACGAAAGATGAAATTATTAGGAAACTATATTAAACACAGGTTTCCATATGATAGAGGGTCTATTATACTGAAAGGTTGTTTTTTCAGACAAACTAATCAAATTGGGGATGATTTTTACTTTCAAGACTATGAACCTAATGTCATAAGTTGTCAATATAGTCACTTGGTGTGTGCAACACACATAAATTTTATAGAGGTTCAATCAAAGAAAAAAACGAAAATTAAGAAATCAGAAATGTCAAAATCTGATCATGAACGAATCATCGAAGATGACATTTCATTCGAATTTTTTTGCTTGAACTACCCAACAATTTCTTCTCTTTGGATTCAGGTTTTAGAACGTCTAGAACCCAACTAAAAATTGAACTGTCTTGTTATGTTATTTGTGCAAGTGTTTGCACATGTACATTATTTTGGTACATGCACACTAGTAATTTATACACATGTACACATAGACATGTCTAGATTATCTAGTCTAAACGATTTCATACATTGTCTGGTATAATTTGTCATAATGTCATTATTGAAAAATGTACGTATTTGTGTATCTAGCATAGTTAATATAATGCAAATTTGAAGTTGCACAATTTTGTTTTAGACGTGCGTGTCTATTAAAAGTAAATTATAATATTCATTCTTGAATGTAAAATGTGTGGTATGTGTTTTTTAATTTCCAGTTTACTATCAATTGAAAGTAACTTTTCTATGTGCATTGATGAAAAATGTTGCACGTACTGGATATATATGTTCTAGAATGCAATTAATTGAAAGTATCTTCTCTATGTACATTGATGAAAAATGTTGCATGCACTGGATATATATGTTCTAGAATGCAATTAAATGAAAGTAGCTTTTCTATGTGCGTTGATGAAAAATGTTTCACGTACTGGATATATATGTTCTAGAATGCAATTAACTGAAAGTAGCTTTTTCTATGTGCATTGATGAAAAATGTTGCACATACTAGATATATATGTTCTAGAATGCAATTAACTGAAAGTAGATTTTCTATGTGCATTGATGAAAAATGTTGCACATACTGGATATATATGTTCTAGAATGCAATTAACTGAAATTAGCTTTTCTATGTGCTTTGATGAAAAATGTTTCATGTACTGGATATATATGTTATAGAATGGAATTTTAAAATTTTATGATTGTTTGACACAACTAAGAAGACCTAGAATCTTATGATTGTTTATATATCTATATCTATATATATATATATATATATATATATACACACGTCGATATGTATTGTACTTCCATCATTTTAACATATATATTCAAACATGTACTTAAATCATTTCTATGTACATATATTCATGTGAACTTTTTTTGTTTGGAAAACGACAACTTGAATTTTAAAAACAAAAAATTATATCATAATCACATGCCAAATGTAGTTCAACTATCCAATAAAAACAAAACATTATATCATGGAATCACATGTCAAATCTAGTTCAACCATCCAAAACTTGATTTTTAAAAACAAAACAAATTATAACACAAAATTACTTCACATGCCAAATGTAGTTCAACCATCCAAAACTTGAGTTTTAAAAACAAAACATTATAGATCACAACATTACTTCACATTAGTTCACATGCCAAATGTAGTTCAACTATCCAATAAAAACAAAACATTATATCACAATCACATACCAAATGTAGTTCAACCATCCAAAACTTATTTTAAAAACAAAACATTATATCACAACATCTAATCACATGACAAATGTAGTTCAACTATCCAAAATATGGTTTGTAATTCAATATTTCTACAGAGATTCATTTTATATTTTTAAAAAGTTTATAAAATGACAACTTTAATTTTAAAAACAAAACATTATATCGTAATTTAACTTGAAAGATTATATCACAACATGTGATTACATGCCAAATGTAGTTCAACTAGATCCAAAATATACGCATGTATGTACATGGTTTAACTATATATATATATATATATATATATATATATATATATATATATATATATATATATATAATATATATATATATATATATATATTGTTACAAGTATCAAGTTATATATGACTGCATCTAGATAAGACTATATATAAAAAAGCAAATTCAAGACTAAATTTATCAAATATAATGTTGCACGTGCATGTGCATCATCCATCAAATACAAATGGATGTAGTGTCTCTCCCAACAAATTCATGATCTCAAGCTATCCTGCAAAGCATGGGGAACTTGTACACAATGTGTACAAACATTAAAATTTAATATTTTAAAATTGAATGAGAATATATAAAACTTCATGTAAAAAAAACAAAATGTAAAAAAAAAAATCATGCAATACCTCATGAGGTTCTCTCTCCATTTGTTTCTCGTCTACTAAAACTTCCCCCACTGGAACATCTTCCACAGTAAACTATATATATATATATATATATATATATATATATATATATATATATATTAAAAATTTAAAATGAAAATGCATATATAAAATAATTTTCAATAATATTAAAAAAAAAAGTTAGTAAACTTGTTCAAATGGTTGAAATGGTGTGGATGTTCCTATCTCCATCATACACTCCATCGCTAGAGTCCGTGGAGAAAATAAATCATCTCTAGGAACCTAAAATTCAAAAAATTTAAAAGCATAAAATAACTCAAGATCTAGATCTCAATTTATAATACAACTTTTGAACTTCAATTTATAACTTATAAATTAAAAAAATATATTTAAGTGAAAAGTTGAATACTTCTGTTGGTGGATTTGGCACATCTCCTAAGAAAAGCTCCAAAAGAAAATCTCGAAAAACCTAAAATTCAAATAATTTAAAATAACTCAAAAATTTATAATAAAAAATTTGAAATTCAATTTATAATAAAAAATTTGAACTTCAATTTATAGCTTATAACTTAAAAACATATATTTAAGTGAAAAATTAAATACTAGTGCTGGTGGATTTGGCACATCTCCTAACAGTGGCTCTGAAAGAAAATCTCCAAAAACCTAAAATTCAAAAAAATTAAAATAACTCAAGATCTAGATATATCATTTTTTAATGGAACTTTTTGATCTGGAATAAATAACTTAAAAACATATTTAAATGTGAAACATTGTTCATACTTATGATGGTGTATTTGGCACATCTCCCAAGGAAGAAGAAGGTACCACCATCCCAAAAATATCGGACGAAATCGGAATCTGTTAAAACATTTTATTATATATATATATGTACATGTATGCACAATTATTTATGTTAAAAATATGTCATCATGTTTCGATATATATAATAATAGATAAAAAATAATTGTACATCATCATGTTCACTTAAAAAACACTAACATTTGCCAACATATCTTGATGTTGAGAACCATCTTGATTGTGTGATTGATGGTGAGACCCATCTTGATTGTTTGAACCAGAGGCTCCGACCATGATATTAACATCTTATTCATTCATCAAGCGTGAAAACTACAAATGGCGTTAACATATAATGATACATTTTTGTTAGATTAATGTATATAAATAAATGTATTTATATATGTATTTATTACAAATTGTACATGCGTTAAAATAATCACCCTAAACATTAACACATACCGTTCCCATGCCCTCTTGCTCATGAATAATTAGGTCCTGCCAACCATTGCAACAATTCTTTGCATATGTTCTGAGATATTCAACACTCATGTTATCTATCTCTTCATCTGTAGAATACACAAAATTAGCACGTGAATTCTCATGTGCTCTTTGTCGATTAAAAAAAAAATCAACTCCTCCGAATCCACTCTAAACATTGACAATTATGGCATCCCTCGCTTCTTGACTAATTTGAGAAGTAGAATCCATCTCTGACCACAAGGTTTTGACACGAATAGGTCGACTAACCAATGGTGGCTTAGGGCGAGGCAACTCAACATCACGCCTAGCGCCCCTATGGTCACACAATCGACCTTTCCTAGGACAAAAAAATTCAGAGGGAAGGTCATTGTAATTAGGTCTCATTTGCAAAAATAATTCTGCATAAAATAATTTTGTAAAATAAAGCAGAACCCCGTCATTCCATAGGAGTCTTCCATAGGCTGCAAGGTGTCTATCATACAAATAGCGAGCTATATGAGGGTGCATGAAATATTGCACCTTCAACATATTTCTTTTCAGCCCTTCTTTGAAATTAAACATGGACCTGGCCATTTCTGTTGTAACTCTTTGTTTAACAACCTCCCATGTATCGGGACCCATCATTGTTTCCTTTCTTCTTTAGGTACACATATACTAGTTTGCTTAAAGAGTGAGTAACTATTTCCAAGTTTTGTCGACTCTCAGCAGACAGAGTCAAAGCCACGAGATCTTTCTTCAATTTTGTATGAATATTTTGACACATTTGTAAGGTACATTGTTGCATGTTTGATTCGAAAGGTATATCAGAAATGTCAGACAGATAAGTCGTGGTTGGTGTACAGAATTCTCCTTGAATGACACGTTTTGTCCTACGTCTTTTTTTAGCAACATTTGGAGCAGCATTTTCACCCTCTGCATCAATATATAAAATTTTGTATATTAAAAAAACACATGTAAACAAATTTGTACAAATTTAATGAAAATAATATTCAAATTGATGGCCACCTCGATATGGTTGACTAGCATCCTGCGCACCTTGAGACTGTTGACAACCAGAAAAACCATCGATTGCTTGAGAACCAACATGACTATCCATTGATTGGCCTCTGGGGGAATACATATCACCACCTTCAAACAATTCACCAGCACCTATTGATGACCCTCTAAGGTAATGTGTACCACCACCAACCTCACAAGACGAGAGGGAAGCTTCATAAAAAAATACGAATTTATAATCAATTCCAAAATACATTCATACATATAAATACATGTACATATTCATTGATTAAATTGCGTGAACCATACCATGATTGCGTGAACCATGGCCATGCTCCATTGATGGAGTAGACACCCTTCTCCTCCTACCTCCTAAAAAATAAAATATGAAACTTATTAACAACTAATTTAACTCACAAAATTGATAAAAAAATCAATTACATATGTACACACATGTATGTATATGTATGGAGATAATATTATATTTAAATACCATGAACATCCCTTGATCCCTGATCCTCCTCTCTCGTAGAGATATGGGATTCTATTGATATTCACCTTTCATCTTCCATGATATATATATGTAGATATATCTACTATGGAAATTTAAAATAAATTCAAAATAAATTTCAAAAAATTAATGTAATTTAGTGTACACAAATTTTGTAAAACACAACTTTCAAAGCACTAATTGATGTGTGAAACTCAATTTGAGAAAAAATTTTATAAAAATGTTAAGTTCACGAAATTGCGTTTTATAGGTGGGAGCACACTTGGTATATAATTGAAAACATGGTGGGATCACACTTGGTATATAATTGGAAAAAACACACGGTCATTAAAAAAAAAGTGTGAAACTCCATTTAAACAAAAACTTGTTGAAGTCCTCACATTTTAATTTTATAAAAATGTGAAGTTCACCACTTGTTGCAAATGTGAAGTTCACCAAGTTGTGCTTTACATGGTGGGAGCACACTTGGTATATAATTGAAAAAAACACATGGTCATTAAAAAAGACACATTTATAAGTACATAACACACACATATCAAAGATATGTTACAATGTCCATCAATAAATTTTGAAGGAGAGCATCTCAACACTAATTCATCTTTTAGAGATGAATCTTGAATTTTTGAAGAAGAGTGTCTCAATACTAATTCATATTTGAGAGATGAATCTTGAATTTCCATTGCCCCGTATAATGCTAATCCATCTATTAATTCATCTTTGATAGATGAATCTTGAATTGGCATTGCCCCGCGCAATAGATCAACAAACATCTTATTAACATTTGTAAAATGTCTTATACTAAAAATTTGAAATTGGCTAACAATATTGTTTGATTTTCCATGCAGTTGTTTTAGCCCCTCCTTCTTAACTTGGTACACGCCTTTCATCTGGTTGCACACAAGTTCATAATTGGTGAAAACTACAATTCCATTTGATCCATACTCCCTAGTTGTTCCCCATCCTTCTTTCAATGCAATATAATATGCCTCGTTGTTTGTTGTTCTTCCCAGTATATTAATTTTCTTTTGGAGGACCTTGCTAGTCACAATATTGCAAATCACATATGTAATCACTGCTTTCCCTGGATTGGGATAACAAGAAACATCTATGCATAATGTACATTTTTCAACCATATTTAGTGGGTTTATTTTTTATCCCTGAAAAAAATAATTCAATAAAATATATGAACTTAACATTTATTGCAAATGCATGGGAGAAATGACACATGTGCATGAGATAAATGACATTTGCATGGTTTACCTTAAAGTTTGACTTAAATTTTATGGAGGAATTCACATCTAGAAATGATATTCCTTAAAGCTTGCATTGCCTAGAGTTTAAGGGAGATTTATGAATTGTACATGGTTCATGCATGGTTTGCCTTAAATTTTATGGTAGAAATAACATCTATAAATGACATGAGTTTGGGGGATCCTATCCTATGGAAGTTCAACTACTTTAGGTTCATTTTTTAGGCCTTAAAGTTTTCCTTTAATTAATGGGAGAAAGCCTTGAGAAATGACACATGCTTTAAAGTTTTCCTAAGAGTTTATGGGAGAAATGACAAATGTAGACGGTTTTCATTAAAGTGGTAGTGGTTTAGGGATATTAAAATGAATAACTTATATTTAGATCTGTTCCAAAGATTGACTGTAGGGGCATTTACTGGATATGTCACCTTTGAGAAAATATGAGATCCAGAGGATACCTGGCCCTTTATAGACTCTTCCTTTAGAACTTGTAGAAGTTAACACTCAACAAACAAACTAAAATACTATGGAAGTTCAACCACTTTAGGTTCCGTTTTTATGCCTTAAATTTTGCCTTGAATTAATGGGAGAAAGCCTTGAGTTTCGGGGATCCTATCCTATGGAAGTTCGGCTAGTTTAGGTTCAGTTTTTAGGCCTTAAAGTTTTCCTTGAATTAATGGGAGAAAGCCTTGAGAAATTACACATGCTTTAAAGTTAATGGTAGAAAGCCTTGAGAAATGACACATGCTTTGAAGTTTTCCTAAGAGTTTATGGGGGAAATGACACATGTATGGGAAAAATGACACATGTACACGGTTTGCTTTAAAGTGGTAGTGGTTTATGGATATTAAGAATAAGAATTTCTATTTAGATCTGTTCTAGAGATTGACTATAGGGGCATTTACTGGATAGGTCACCTTTGAGAAAATATGAGATCCAGAGGCTACCTGGCCCTTTACAGACGCTGCCTTTAGAACTTGTAGAAGTTAACACTCAACAAATAAACTAAAATCCTATGAAAATTCAGCCACTTTAGGTTCCGTTTTTAGGCCTTAAAGTTTGCCTTGAATTAATGGGAGAAATATTTGAGTTTGGGGAATCCTATCCTATGTAAGTTAAACTACTTTAGGTTCAGTTTTTAGGCCTTAAAGTTTGACTTGAATTAATGGGAGAAAGCCTTGAGAAATTACACATGCTTTAAATTTAATGGGAGAAAGCCTTGATAAATGGCACATGATTTGAAGTTTTCCTACGATTTTATGAGAGAAATGACACATATACACAGTTTGCCTTAATGTTGTAGTGGTTTATGGATATTAAAATAAAGAACTTCTATTTAGATCTATTCCAGAGATTAACTGTAGGGGCATTTACTGGATATGTCACCTTTGAGAAAAGATGAGATCCAGAGGCTACCTAGCCCTTTACAGACTCTGCCTTTAGAACTTGTAGAATTTAACACTCAATAAACAAACTAAAAACCTATGGAAGTTCGACCACTTTAGGTTCAATTTTTAGGCCTTCAATTTATGGGAGAAAGCCTTGAGTTTGGGGGATCCTATCCTATGGAAGTTAAACTACTTTAGGTTTATTTTTTAGGCCTTAAATTTTGCCTTGAATTAATGGGAGAAAGCCTTGAGAAATTACACATGATTTAAAGTTAACGGGAGAAAGCCTTGAGAAATGACACATGCTTTGAATTTTTCCTAAGATTTTATGGGAGAAATGACACATGTACACGGTTTGCATTAAAATGGTAGTGGTTTATGGATATTAAAATGAAGAACTTCTTTTATATTGTTCCAGAGATTGACTGTAGGGGCATTTACTGGATATGTCACCTTTGAGAAAAGATGAGATCCAGAGGCTACCTGGCCCTTTATAGACTCTGCCTTTAGAACTTGTAGAAGTTACCACTCAACAAACAAACTAAAATCCTATGGAAGTTCGGCCACTTTAAGTTCAATTTTTAGGCCTTAATATTTGCCTTGAATTAATTGGAGAAAGCGTTTGGTTTGTGGGAGAAATGGCATGTCCATGTTTTTCCTTAAAGTTTGTGGGAGAAATCAGATCTAGAAATTACATGCCTTAAAGTTTTCCTTGCCTAGATTTTAATATAGAAATGACATGTACATAGTTTGCCTTAAATTTTGCTTTATAGTATATGGGAGAAATGACATTTCCTAAGTATAGTTTATGGGGATAATGACAGAGAAATGACATATAAATGACACATGCCTTAAAGTTTTCCTAAACGTTTATGGGAGAAATGACACATGTATGAGAGAAATGATACATGTACACGGTTTTCCTTAAAGTGGTAGTGGTTTGCACTTACTTAAACAACTAGTGGTAGTGGTTGATTAAGTTATGTTAAAAATCACACCTTGATGAGTTTGTGGGAGAAATGACATGTATATGGTTTGCAAAATTATTTTATGCACTTACTAAAACAACTAGTGGTAGTGGTTGATGAAGTTATGTCAAAAGTCACACCTTTATGAGTTTGTGGGAGAAATGACATGTACAGGGTTTTGTCTTAGAGTTTAGTTTGCCATTTAGTTTGCCTTGAATTTTATGGGAGAAATCACATCTAGAAACCTTTACTTTGACATCTATAAATAGGCTAAGGACATTAAAAAATAATTTTCAACTTACAAATTAGATAAGTCCTTAATAATAAGTATGATTTAAGACCTATCAGATTGTTTAATAATTTATAATAATGTCTTTTTTGGCTTGTACTATCATTCATCCTTGATATGTACAAGAATTTTACAACTTGAACATCAACCTACACTATCATCATATCAGTGTAGCCATGTCAATCTAGATTATTTATATCCATTACATCATAAAACACTCCACTTTTAACATTTTACAATATTAGAAGCATCATGGAAGTTGTAAATTTAGGTACATTAATAAAATACAACCATGTCAATCTAGATTATTAATATCCATTACATCATAAAACACTCCACTTTTAACATTTTAAAATATTATAAGCATCATGGAAGGTGTAAATTTAGGTACATTAATAAAATACAACCATGCCAATCTAGATTATTAATATCCATTACATCATAAAACACTCCACTTTTAACATTTTACAAGATTAAAAGCATCATGGAGGGTGTAAATTTAAGTACATTAATAAAATAGAGCCATGTCAATATAGATTATTTATATCCATTACATCATAAAACACTCCACTTTTAACATTTTACAAGATTAGAAGCATCATGGAAGGTGTAAATTTAGGTACACTAATAAAATACATCCATGTCAGATGTTGGAGGGACATAAGTAACAATGAATGTACCATGTGGCTTATAATACAGAGGATGACAAAGCTACTGTATGTTGCTTGGAGAAAACTTGAAGAGCAGATACATCTAGACATCAGAGACAACCTCTTAGATAGTCTGTACAAGTACTGTGCTTGAAAATGATGATTACTCTTCTTGATAAGGTTGTAGTGATCTAAGATGACCTGTAGTAACACTGTAACCATGCTCATTGTATAGAAATTTTCTTAACTTACTTATGTAAATACCGTCACACTAGTTCAACAATGAAACCTATTAATTTCGCTTCCATTTTCTTTTAGGACATTAATCTCCAAACAGATATGAGGATAAGATTGAATAGGGAAAAACTAAGAGGAAATATGAGAACAAAGACACTGAAAATATCAAAGAAATTCTTCCAAGACTGCAATAGATTAATAGATGGAGAAGCAATCAAATATATAAATAGATTACTATATAGTAGGAAATCTGGGAAAATAACAAAATCAGAGAAAATCAGAGAAAATAAACTATATAGCATTTTTTGACACCATTCAATCTTGCCTATCGAGCTTGTTTAATTTTTATTCAATATTGACATGAAAAAAGACATTACCCAAGAGGCTTAACCATGGTGGGGTTAGAGAGATTTCCATTATTGACGTTAAGAATGGAAATGATGGTAATGAGTTGGAAGAGGGTCAGCTCACACCCTCTTCTGGGAGCTGTGGTAAGCAAGAGGAGAGGTGTAACTCTTTTTATAGCTGTGGTTTAAGCAAGAGGAGAGGTGTAACTCTTTTTCTAGCTGTGGCTTAAGCAAGGAGAGAGGTGTAACTCTTTTTCTAGCTGTGGTTTAAGCAAGAGGAGGGGGTAGAAATGGGTGGTGAGAATGAGAGTGAATGTGAAAAGGAGGAATTGATGTCACATATAAGATTCAGAGAGAATTCATATGCTATTGATGTCACATCAAAGAGAATTCCTATGCTATTGATGTCACACCTGTTTCAAAGAGAAAGATGAAAAAACGGAAGAAGCCATCTCAAACCAAGAAAGGGCCAAATATGTACAGATTTGAAATATGAGCACAATCCATACTCTCCTTATGTACATCTCTGTAGTATGAGCACAGTCCATACTAACAAGATATGGCCCAAAAATCCCTTTGATGCTGCTACAAGTATTGTTATTACGATGATATTATTTCTGAAATTTACAATCTGAGTTAAGTTCATTTTTAATTACACTTGACTGCATTTTTACAGGAGTTTGTGATCTGGAAATAGACGTTTTACGTGATTACTCTGTTTTATACCAGTTTTCAGCACATTAGATCTTGGTTAGGATGATTCAACATGATGCAATAATTTTAAGGTTCATCATCTAGTGAAATTATATTTGATGGTGTTATAATTAATTAGAAACTATTTGGAGACAAAATCCCAAAAATAGATGGGAAAAAATAAGATTTAAAGAAATTTAGCCTGAATACCATCAACACCCACACATTTTTCACCCACAACAAATTGCAAATTTTAAAAATATTTTAAAAATGAGATAGATGACCTCAAAAAAAATTGGAAAATATTTTTAAAATGAGAAAGATGACCTCAAAAACAACAGAATTATCTGTTCAGGCAATCGAACTCCAAAAGGTATTTCTAAAATCCTCAAAACAATTGAAAAATGTTTTTAAATGAGATAGATGACCTAAAAAACAATATAATTCTCTATTCAAGCAATCAAATTCCAAAAGTTATTTCTGAAATTCACAATCTGTGTTAAGTTCAACCTGTAATTTAAAGAGAATTTGAAAGTTTTAAGCAAGAATATTTTAGAATTAGATAAACAAAATCAAATTAAAAAAAAAAAAAAAAAAACTCTAATTGCTTAGTTGCAACACATGCCATCTGGAAATAAGTGGTGGTTTCACAACTTGCCTAGATCCTTACATTACTTGTACTAACTAAGAGTGTATCTCTGTAATCAATACCGGGGATTGGCGACAGTGATGCAGAGCAACATTGGTTTTTATGTGAATTAGTTTGGAGGGTGAGAATGCCTGATCTGCACTTCATACCGGTAAGGAGAATTTGCATTCATGCTTTCCTTCTTGGGACATTGTCCTAGAAATTGATCAGGAGATGTATCCAAAGGGGGCATTGGTGCAATTCTTATCCCCTGTTGGCCATAATATAGTGACTAGTGACATATGAATGGGTTATAGCCTTCAGAGTGGGCCCTATAAACTAGACTGTTAAGAAGGCTATCTCTTTAGAATTTCAAAGTTTTAAGCAAGAATATTTTAGAATTAGAAAAAAAAAAAATCAAATTAAAAAAAACTCCTATCAGTATTTTAGAATTCTAAAATCGAATTAAGTTCAACCTGAAATAGAGTTGGGCTCATTTGGTATGATCTTGGTTATGATGATTCAAAGAGTCTAGCTTTAAAACACAAAAAATTATATTTAAACAACCAACTGAGTCTAGCTTTTAAATTTTCATTAACCGATTTGTGATTTAAACACATAAAATTACATTTAAACAATACTTTGACAGAAGTAGGAACCTCGAAATTCGGAGACGTCGAGGCTGCAATGAGAAGAATACGAGGCAGGAGATTGCCAAAGACGTCGAGGCTGCAATCAGAAGACAAGAAGGAGATCATGGAGGATGTCAAAGTACAAATTACCTTCAAAACAAAAAAAATAACTATAAAATTAAAATAGCAGAATGACAGAACAACAATAAAAAAATTCACAACAAAAAAAATAGAATTATCACTTGTGCCTGTGACCTTGCAACTACGCCTGTGGCTCTGCAACAACATTTGACAACGGTAATACAACAATGGTAATAAGCTCGAAAACTATTCATGTTTCTAGGTTGGTGTATTTATAAACTAAAGTTCAACCGGATTATTTTAAAAGTTCGACCAGACTAATGGTTCGGCCAAACTTCAGTTGTCGGTTTTCTCATCTTCGGCCAAAAATCTCTTTGCCCACATCTTCAATACATCGTCAATGTAAACGGCAGAATGAGTTCAGCTAAACTAATTTCAAAATTTCGACTGAACTCTAAGATAGTTCAGCCGAACTTGTATAAATGTTCGACCGAAATGTTGGGAAAATTACTTTTCCTCCCCCAATTGTTACAAAAGTGTAACTCACCTTCACGGTTTTACCCCAAAGAATTCAAACCCAAATCCATTAACCCTGGATTAGAACATAACCATAGTTCCCTTGACCGTATCTTCAAAATGCCATGGACATAAAACCATCATGCCCAAAACCATAGGAAGTTTTCCCCACATATTATAGGGTCCAAAAAACAAATTCCTGGGGCGTTTCTTTGAACCCCGTGCTGGGGGGCTACCATCCCCCTATAAACCCCGGGACAGGGGGGGTGTATGGGGGTTGTGCCCCCCCTACTGCACTCGAGGCAACGAAAAAGTGGGGCTTCCACCCCCCGCTCGTTTGACTATTTGTGGAAAGAATATAACACACACCCAACACATATATCATTGGAAAGGTATCTCAGAGGGATATCTAAATATATTCTTTGTATCTACTTTTAGTCAATTTACATGTATACAAAATGTCATTAATGATAAGCTATAGTTATCAAAAAAATCCCCCTAAACTTGTATACTTGACATAAATGAAGAGAATTTGACATAAATGACAACACTTTTCTCAACAATATACCCCTTTGGAATTGATTTCAACACCACTAAACATTGCTACCAATTAGGGAAGATTTGTTGATTCCAACTCCAACACTTTTCCATAAACACCACCTATGTATTGATGGAAAATCCAATGCTTCACTTATGTTTATGATTCTAACTATTTATTATTTTGTTGATTCCCCCATTTTATTTTTAAAAGCTCCTCTCCCCTTGTCAAGAAACACAAAGAATATCATACAATGCTTTCTTATTTAATATTTACTCATTCTCTCCCTTTTACATCAATGGAAAATATTTTAGATACCCCCCTGCAACTAATCCCCCCTTTTGAGTATTATATGTATGTGGAATTGTCAGCTCCCCCTTAGCTAATATCTATTATTCAACTATCCCTGTATTGATTTGGAAATTTTACTTCTTTGCTAGTGGAGAATATCTAGTTGAGAGGGGAGAGAGAAATTTCTCCCAAATTTTTTCTTAAATACTTAAAAGGTTCTCGTGCTATGGGTTTGGTGAAGATATCAACAACATGTTATTTTGTGGGAATATACTCTAGTTTCACAACCTAATGTGCAACTTGTTCTCTAAGAAAGTGGTACTTTATGGGAATATGCTTAGTATTTGAATGCAAAACAAGATCCTTGGATATTCTGATAGAAATTTTGTTATCACAAATAATGTAATATTCCTAAATTAGCATGCAGCTAATTTGAATATTAAAATCTAATTTTTCTTTCTTGTTTGATGAATAAGTGGGTAGGGAGACCCATAAATCTCTTTATTAGGAATAAAACTACTTCTCATGTGAAAGTGGATCATCTTTTCAGCTTAATAAAGCACCCTTAGGTGTGAAAAGGGGCTAAATCATGTGGACTAGGTCAACCTTGACCAAATCAGGAACGTTGTCATGGAGGAGTGGAATTCAATGAGGGAAAGCACAGTTTTAGATGGAGATACATTGCATGGAAGTAGTTTCATTAATGGATGGGGATTAGGATTTGGAAGCTCATTTCTTATATAAGGAAGAGGATGGCAGACATATCATTCATGTTATGATATGTTATGTTTTATATTATATGGTCTATTTAGACATATATCTCTCTCTAGCTGTTTAGCTAATATTGAGTGTTATTTAGCACCGGGTGTTCCTGATCAGGAATCCCACCTCTTCCATTGAGAAGCTCTTGGAGGGGTTTTCACTACATTTCCACATTTAGGTTTAAGGCCAAGCTTCAGTCCTATGGTACAACGTAATTTCTGTTGAGAAAGGTGTGGAGTTGTAGGGTGCAGCAGTGGAAGATCTTGTTGGGTGTTTTCTGAGCTAGTTTTGTAGTGGAGGAAGGTTTCCTTCCATTGGAAGGCTAGTAAAGGAGCCCCTTGGGATTATTTGACATTTTTGGATTCAGTCCAAGTTTATTTTATCCCATAAAACGTAGTTCCAGTCTAGATCTACATTATTTTGATGAGCTATTGTAGGGGTAAGTTCATTGCTCCATTTGGAGTGTTTCTTTTCCATTGAAGGGATCAACCCTTAATTGAGAGGGTTCTTTTGGAGGAGTTCTTTCATATCTACATTAGATTCAACCACCTCCCTTTATGTGCTTCATTTTCAGTGCATCTTCATCCCTAGGGATTTAGATCCACCATCTATATTTTGTGTATTTCCGGAAACCCTTCCTGGGTTGTCTAGGAAAAGTGTATGGAAGCATAGATCTCCATTCTTGGCCTTTTATGAGCATGATATTTTTAGATACATTTATTTATATGTCCCATCTACATTATTGCTCATTAAAATTGTGTTTTTCTTGCTTTAGTACATGTGTAGTAGTGTATTACATGTTTTGGGTTCATTTTGGAAGTGGAGGCTTCTTTTTCCTATCTTGAGGGGATTGATCCCCAAGATCTTGCACTTATTTATTGCTATTATACATAATACCATGGATCTATCATTTGGCTCACATGTAATGTGTTGATACTTGCTGCTATTTCTATATTCATGCACTATATTCCTACTTTTCCCATTTTTTAATATTACAGTGGTATCAAAGCATAATCTTGGCTCAACATGTGAAGACATTGCATCTATGTTCTTGGAAAAAGAAGAAGCTTCTCACAGAAAATAGAATTCTTAAAAAAGAGACAAAGGAAAGTCTCCATTATTTGGAGAAATGGAGGGAAAGAAGTTTTTAGAACTTCTTCTCCAAACTATGCATGAGATTAAAAGAGAAATCAAAGGAATGAGGAGGGAAAGACATGAGGATCCCTCAAGAATATTTTCACATGAAGAAAGCTCCAGATCTTCATATTACGGGTGTGAGAATCCAACCACACAATCATATCTACAATGCTCTACATGTCTATGTTCATAGCAAGAGAGATGGAGGAAGGAGATTTACCAAAGGAGGAGACTCTTGGTGACTATCTTCAAGAGTATGAATCTCAATCTCAGAGCTTCAAAGATCATCTAAACTTCCAAGGGTTTTGCAAGATCAAGGAGAATAGAAGACCTAGCAATCACAATAGAAGCAAGTGGTGCAAGAAGCATGATTTGGGTAGATTCTTTCTATCTACTTTTGATGGGTCACCTAAATGTACAACAAGGGCTTGGGTAAAGGAGCTAGACACATATTTCCAGCTACACCAAGTTCCAGAAGATGAAGCCCTTAGAGTAGCAATGCTGCATCTTGAAGGTAAGGCTTATGATTGGTGGTTTTATGAAACTTCTTTCTTGAATCATGTAAATGTATCTACTTATCCAAATTTCACTAGAAGGTTAGTGAAAATATTTGATACATCCTTGGTTGAGCTAACCAAGCCTAAACAAAAAAAACCTTTACATGAGTTGGAAGGATCCATAAACCCAACTCCATTCCATAATGCTATTGAGGGGGTTAAAAATTTGCAGAATACCTTGATAGAGGCAATATCCCCACTTTAGGAAGAGCTCTCTTCTCAAAAGGAAGACATGGAGATCTCTTTTTCAAAAGAGGATCAAAACAAAGAGCCTCTTAATGATGATGAGGTAACCTCCATTCATGATGAAGGGGAAGAGAAGGCTGGAGGTAACAACGTTGTCACATCAAGAGCAGATCTAGTAACTCATGGAGAGGTAGATGGAGCAATTTCTCCAATGAGAGGAGTTCTTGTATCATTGTAAGAAGTTCCAAATGATATCATATGTGGATATCAAGGCACAATCCATGAACATAATGTGCCATTATTGATAGATTGTGAGACCTTGTAGATGAAAGAAGAAGGTAGTGAGGATGGCCAACATCATATGGTTAGGAGCACACACCCCTATCTATTTCAGAAGGTTGATGCACAGAAGAGGCAAATTGATTTGTGCAGTGAGGGAAAGAAAAAAGTTTTCCATTCATATATGCAGTCTAATCTTGATATTGATGTCTCATTGCATGGAGGCATTCCACTTGGGAGACCTCCAGATCAGGAGATGATGAGAGATGCTTCACATCTGGTTGCACCACTCATTGATCTCGGAGGGGTGATGACCTTGGGAGGACTTGACACAATGTTGAGAGTCTTGGGTAGACTCAAGGAGGAGGGAGACATTCTCCCAACATCATCATTACCCACTCTCACTTTAGATATTCCATTGAGAAAGGAGCAGCAAGGGCAAGATTGCATCATCCCGGTATGTGACTTTGGCATATGATATGTCAAAGAAGAGAGTAGCAACATGACAGAAGCTTCACATGATAGATCAAAAACACTGTTACTATTGAGTATTGACCCTTATTGGAGATCCCAGCTATTAGTGGAATACTCTAAGGATCTCTTTTCATGCAGAGTGCTTGATGACTAACTATCTGATGGGAGATATACAGTGGTAGATGGGGTCATCTATTTTCAGAGTAGAGTCTTCATGACTAGAGCCTCTAAGCTCAAGGAGAAGCTACTAGATGCATCATATGAAGGGTTTCTCTCCAAACCCACTAGTTTTATAAGAGCATATTGTAATATCCTGGAGAGATTCATTTGGGAAGGCTTCAAAGAGGAGATGCACCATTATATGAGGAGATGCATGGATTATTTGGAGGATGAGGACAAACATGAATATTTGATAGAGTTATCAAAACCACTTCCTTCCTCATTGGGACTGAGAGGACGCCCATCTATGAGACACCTTACTAGCTTGAACCAAGTACATGGTAAAGATTTTATTTATATACATAATTATTCATTTACTATGTATTTTCATTTCCTTATCATACATGTGCAGGGCATTGCTCCAAGGGGGGCACTTTTCCTTCTAGAATTCATGGTCTACTTTAGGCCATAAGCAGGATTGATGATGACCACTCCCTAGGAGATCTTAGGGAGATGATATCTTATGCAGGGTATGCTCAACTTGCACCATACACCATACACCTTCCCCAAGCTTGGAGGAGATTGGGGAAACAAACAAGTGGTTGGGAAACCACTCATCATGCCATGTTATAATTCAGTTAGGAGTAAAACTGCACTGGTTGCACTTGAGGGACCATTTTCCTTCTCCATTACTACACATGGCAGCTAGCATGACTTTGATTGTGATCCCATATGTTGATGATGTTCTTATTCTTGTTGGGGATATGATTGGAGGGATGACACATTGGTCAGATGTTTCCATTGGGAATGAAACTTCCCACATTTATTCATGCTTCAAGGGGAGCATGAAACATTATATGGCTGCTACATTACATCACTTGTTTCTTCATTGTCTTTGGGAGGAGCCTCTCACATGGGAGGAGTTTTTCTATGAATTACCATTCTGGATGGTGATTCATTTTATATGGATGATAGCATGGAGGGTGGAGCTTCACATGGGGATGAAGGTTCCCTATATTTTTTAGATCTATCCTTGTAGTTTCTTGAGGACAAGCAACATTTTGGAGGGGAGGATTGTAATATTCCTAAATTTGCATGCATCTAATAAATATTAAAATCTAATTTTGCTTTCTTATTTGATGAATAAGTGGGTAGGGAGACCCATAGATCTCTTTATTATGAATAAAACCACTTCTCATGTGAAATTGGATCATATTTTCAGCTTAATAAATCTCCCTTAGGTGTGAAAAGGGGCTAAAGCATGTCGACTAGGTCAACCTTGACCAAATCAACAATGTTTTCATGGAGGAGTGGAATTCAATGAGGGACAACGCAGTTTTATATGGAGACACATTGCATGGAAGTAGTCTCATTAATGGATGGGGCTTAGGGTTTGGAAGCTCATTTCTTATATAAGGAAGAGGATGGCAGCCATATAATTCATGTTATGATATGTTATGTTTTAGATTATATGGTTTGTTTAGACATATATCTCTCTCTAGTTGTTTAGCACCGGGTGTTCCTGATCGGGAATCTAACCTCTTCCATTGAGAAGCTCTTGGAGGATTTTTCGCTACATTTCCACATTCAGGTTTAAGGCCAAGCTTCAGTCTTGTGGCATAGTGTAGTTTCTATTGATAAAGGTGCTAAGTTGCAGGGTGCAGCAGTGGAAGATCTTGTTGGGTGTTTTCTGAGATAGTTTTGCAATGGAGGAAGGTTTCCTTCCATTGGGAGACCAATAAAGGAGTTCCTTGGGCTTATTTGAAATATTTTGCATCAGGCCAAGTTGTTTTTATCCCCTAAAGTGCAGTTCCAGTCCAGATCTGCATTATTTTGATGAGTTGTTGCAGGGGTAAGTTCATTGCTCCATTTGGAGTGTTTGCTTTCCATTGAAGGGATCAACCCTTCATTGAGAGGGTTCTTTTGGAGGAGTTATTTCAGATCTACATTAGATTCATCCACCTCCTTTTATGTGCTTCAGTTGCAATGCATCTTCAGCACTAGGGATTTAGATCTACCATCTATATTTTGTGTATTTCCGAAAACTCTTCCTTGGTTGTCTAGGAAAAGTGTATAGGAGCATAGATCTCCATTTTTGGCCTTGTATGAGCATGATATTTTCAGATCCATTTATTTATATGTCACAGTTGTAGTATTAGTCATTAAAAATACATTTTTCTTTCTTCAGTACTTGTGTAGCCGTGTATTACATGTTTTCGGTACATTTTGGCATTGGAGGCTTCTTTTGCCTATCTTGAGGGGCTTGATCCCCAAGATCTTGCACTTATTTATTGCTGTTATACATAATATTGTGGATCTATCATTTGGCTCACATGTAATGTGTTGATATTTGCTACTATTTCTATATTCATGCACTATATTCCTACTTTTCCCATTTGGGAATATTAGAAATAATTGGAATATGACATGTATATGTTACCTTAATATCTTTTAAAGTTTGCTTCATCCACAAAATCTGAGGGCAACTAGTTGTTGATGCAATATACCCTACCTCAGTAGTAGAGAGAGAGATCAATGTTTGCTTCTTTCTCAACCAAGCCACTAGGAAATATCTAAGAAAGAAATCACCTCCACTTGTGATTTTCCTATCATCCACATTTCATACCCAATAAACATTTGCATATGCAGTTAGTAAGAAGTTTTTACCTTGTGGATACCATAACCCATAATCCATTGTTGCGCTTAAATATATGAGTATCATTTTTTTGCTAGGGGATGAATTGTTTTGGGGTTTGATTGATATCTTGCAACAATACCAACAAATTGCATAATATTTGGTCTCATAGGTGTTAAATATTAGAGGCTGCCAATTATTAACATGTACATTGTTTGATCTACCTCTAGTGACTCATCATCTCTATTGAGCTTTAATCTAGTGAACATTGGATTACTGACAAGTGAGCATTCTTTCATTCCAAATTTCTTCAACACTTCTTTGATTTACTTTCCTTGGGAGATGAATATTCCTTTTGCTGATTGTGTAATATGTAAACAAAGGAAGAATAAAATTTATCTAAGCATGAACATTTCAAATTTGGACTCCATATTAGCAGCAAAACTTTTTCTGATTTCATCTACATCACTACCAAAAATAATATCGTCAACAAAAACAACAACAATGAAACAATTTTCATTTTTAGACTTGATATATAAGTTGTTGTATAGTGCTGCACTTTTGAATCCACAGTCTAGCATATATTTATCTAGCCTAGAATACCATACCCTGTGTGCTTGTTTAAGACCATATAAGGCATTTTTCAACATGCATACATGATTATAATTTTTCGATAGTTGAAAAACTTCAGGTTTATCAATATAAACGTCTTCATGAAGTTCACTATTCAAGAAATTTGATTTTACATCCATATGATATATCTTTAACATTTTGTGATTGGAAAAAGACAGAAACATTATGATAACTTCTAATATGGCTATAAGAGAAAAGGTTTCATCAAAATCTAGTCCTTCAACTTGAGCGTAACCTTTGCATACTAATATTGCCTTGTTCCTCACCACTTGCCCATTTTCATTTAATTTTTTATGAAAGACCCATTTTGTGCCACTTTATTTTTTGTTTGCTCGTATTGGAACCAATTGCTAGATATACTTCTTCGCAATTTGATATAGATCTCCATTCATGGAATTTATCCAATTTTCATCTTCACTGACCTGAGAAAAATATTTGTTCAAAAATGGATAATAAATCCATGTGTGCCCGATTTGAAGTGTGCATTGTTCTTCTTCTTGTGTGAACTCCTGCATCCAAATCACCTACAATTTTATTAGTAGGATGATGTTTTTGAAAATACCTCAAGGTATATTTTGGTTGGGGACTCTTTTCATCTTAATTAGCTTCTTCTTCAACCTCTTCATCATCATATTCATTGTTGGCGTCATGAATTGAGCTAATATTTGTTGGTTTATTTTCTTTGAGAGGAGTATACTCATCTACTCTTATATAAATTCAATCGAATATTTTTATGGAGTTTTTATTTTAACATATATAACCTTTGTTGTTATGTGAATACCCAAGAAATATACTTATATCTACTCTCACATCAAAGTTACCAATATTATCATCATTATTCTTAATGTAGCACTTGTTTCCAAAGACTTTGAATTCCTTGACTATTGTTGGCTTCCCATACCACAATTCTAAGGGGGATTTCGTCACTATTTAGGCTTAAGTGATATTTATTTAGAATAACTACTATTGTGTGAATATCTTCATCCCAAAACCTTTGTGGGATACTTCTCTCATTAATCATTACTTTTTGAAACTACTGTACTAATCGATTTTCTATTTCAGCCACACCATTCTATTGTGGAGTTTCAGAAATGGTGAATTTCATTTTAATGCCATGCTCCTTACAGTAGTCATAAAATTATTTAGAGGTAAACTCCCTGTTATGTGGAATTCTAATCTACGGATAAACTATTTTTCCCTTAGTGCGGTGTTCCTTCACTCGTAGCAACAAAAGAAAGGTAAATGTTATTTTCTCTAAAATAGACCGAACGATATAAGGTATAAAGACCTACTTGTGATACTTCTCTCTCGTTCCTCTTCTATTGTCGTTCTCGTCACTATTGATCTAGCTAAAACCTGCTTGATCAATACCTGCAGTCAAAGACAAAAGACAACAAACGAAATATAGATATACATTTTATCTACCTTAACCAAATTGAACCAATTAAATTTGACAATACATGCACATTTGATAATACATTCCCAAGATACAAGTGCGTATATGAGAGAAAGAAAAAATATCTTTATTGAAATAATAGGAGTAGATTACAGCCATTGGATTAGTTCATCGTCAACCTGTTCCAACTTCATTCTATCCTCAGTACTTCATCTCTCAAGAATTGAGAATCCAACAGCATAACACTACACAAATTTCTTCCTCCCTAACACTTAGATGAGTGCTCAATTTACAGGAAAATTGTAGGTAGTTTCTCAATAAATAAAATTGAATGGCTTTCTAATAATATATGAGACATGTTTCCAGGTTCAATGGTGATGGATGAACACATGTATTCAAAGTATTATACCTATGAGCTCTTCTAGAAGGCACTGGACATGTGGAGATTCCTGGAACAATGATGATTTCGCTCCTAGGAGACCAACGCATCCTTAAGTGTCAGGAAGTGCTTTGAAGAGCACCCTTTCATGGGGGTAAGTGATTTGCAACACACTTAGGCCCATTCATAGGAGTGTTGATGAGTCAATGGGTCATTTTAATTATACTTCAAACATTGAAACTCTCATGAATTAAATACATTAGTGGAATGACTTCTCTAGGGCATGTAGCAAATGAATTAGGGGATGATAGAAATTGTTTGTATTGAATTAGGGGATGATAGACCCTGTTCATACTGGTCTTAGGGATGCTGCCCAAATTGACCTGTAACAGTTTCCCCTAAAGCATGAAGTCAAAATAATGATAATATTTGGATGAGACGCTCTACAGTGTGATGAGTAGGATCTGAAGCGGATGGTGACCTGCATCAATTTGTAATACATTACATCATGATATCTTGTACATCTTGGAAATGAATTGTTGAGGGAGGCATACCCATGCTCAGGATATAAACTATCATAACATGTACATAAATCAGAAAGTCGACTACAAATATAGACATGCCTATAGATATAGGCCCGTGATAGGATGACCATTTGTATGTAAAGCCATCATAAGGATGATGTGGTACAATTCCTGAAATCACAGCCCAAATGGATGAAACTAGATCCAAGGTCTTCTATCTCATTTACTTGATCATTCAAGTGAAATTATAACCATGTGAATATGTGATCTAAAGTCAAACATAGGAAGACATTATCTGATTACCAGTTGTTGATGTAAGCCGTTAACAGAAACGAGAGAAACCATCGTTGATGTTAATGGTTCTCAAGGTAATGCAGTAAATGTTTTAAGGCATGAATAGATGATTTGATGTCAAACACCAAAAAAAATATTTTGGTTGAAGGTATGTGATGTTAACCTATTTCCGGAGGTGAGAAAACTGTCATTGATGTAAGAAAGCTTCAAGGCACTGGAAAGATGTTTCTAAGTCAACTTCATGGATTATGAGCTGATGTCAACAGGAAGCGACTTGTCGCAGATACGACATGAAACGAGATTAATGATTTTGGAGACAAAATGTGACTTGATAAAGCAATGTTCAGGGACGGCGGTCATGAAAATGAAGGTTTATGAGTATTGCAGAAGATGAGTAATTACTAGATGACTTCTCTTGAACATATCGGCGACATGAAATGAGCTGGCAGTATTGACCCAAAACCGAAGTGATGGATGGTATGATAGACCATAGGTATGATAGACCGTAAAAAATATTACCCCACCCAAAGCCATGGAGATGAAGTGAAAGTGTCATGTTCAAGAGCGACCTGCTACCATAAAGTGTTTTGTTCTTTTTCCAAAATTTTCCCCAGTCATTGTTGACCAGTACCTCATTATTTTTTAACAAGATTGAGGAGGGTAACAAATACTTTATCTATAATTCAACCCTTTAAATTAATCCATCGCTATTTGATGATTTAATGAGTCTATCAATAGTGAAACTTGATCTTGTCATGATTGGACGAGTTCGTCACTTTTTGATGTTTTAACGAGTCTAACAACAGTGAAAACTCGATCCTTTTTCATGTTGAGAGAGTTTGAAAAAGGGAAGAAAATAAAACTCCATGAGTCCTTTTTCATTAATTTGTCACTCATGTCCAAAAAAGTGTAAAATAATACCTAAGAAAACATCTTAGCCATGTTCGACTAATATGTTCCTTTTTCGTAAATAATCTATCTGAGTCCGGAAAAGGGTTAAACTTATACTAAGTGGATGTTGTTTTATTTCCTTTTACGAGCTCGAAAATACAAGTTCTTGACAATATTTTCAAAATAACGGAGTCTGAAAAGAGCTAAAAGAAGACTCCATGGGGGTTTCTTTTTTTGTTTTTAACAAAGCTCGAAAAAGAGATAAAAGTATGCTCTGTGGTAAAATCATTTTTGGATAATTGTGCACTTGCAAACTCACTGTATCAGCTATAAACCTATTCAGAGAACCATCAAACAGATTAAAAATACTTGTTTCATAGTAAAAATGAATAAAAACCATAGTCACATCATTAAATATGAATAAAATAATCAAAATTACTATTAAAAAAAAAAAAATTACCATTCCATAGTTACCATTTGAAATTTAGGAGCTCTGAACCTGTTTTTCCCTCGAACTTCAACGGTCGATTGCACCAGTTTTAGTGGATTATTTTTCACATCATTTGATCTAGGTTGGAGATCTGAACCTTTTATTTCTTTTAGTGCCATTTTTGTTTCATTTCATTCTAAATTTTTAGGTTTTTGAGAACCCTAGGATAAATCTATTGCGTTCTGAGGGAAACACACCCTTGCATGTCGAAAAGTGCATTGTAGAGCACTGAAATTGAAGCTCAGATGCTCTCCAACACTCTTTCTATGGACCAGGGATGCGTTGGGTGCATTTTACGAATTTGTTTCTTGTTGTGTGCTCAAAAATTCCCAAACATTTTGCATGAAATAGATCCTAATGAAGCTTATGGGGTTGGCTTTCAGGTATTGATTGGATCAAAATGACCATTAGATGGCAAGAAAGAGAAAATGAATAACAATGCATGACTGCCCTAAATGATCCTGACACTGTAAGAGCCCTCAAGGATTTTGGGTTACTTAATTATTTCAGATTATCATGGATGAGATAGCACCTTGAACTATTGGAGTTCCTGGTTCATTCATGGGATCTGACATATCAGGCATTTCACATTAGGGATAAAGTTCTCCCAATACTAGTTGAGGATGTGTTAGGTCTTTATATTACTAGTATAGTCCCTTATTGTTGTTATTGTAACCCCCTTATTGTTATTATTGTACCCCTGTAACCCCCATATTGTTATTATTTTGCCCTTAAATTATTATTGTTAGGTCAGCTAGGATTACATTAGGCCCCACTAAGATTACATTGTGGCCCCATGGACTCCTATATATAGAAAGGAGGTTTTGTAATTTGTATCATCCAAGAATTTTTCATTCATGTAATGTATTGGAGGTTTCCCCCTCGAAGTGGCTTATTTATAAGGTGTTGATATCTCTTTTATTCTATTTTTGGAGATGGTTTCACAAAATTTGGTATCAGAGGCTTTGGATTCTAGGGTTTTGCTACTCCAAACAGGTCATTGTGGCCTTTTTGCTATAAATTTTTTTCTATGAAGGTTCAAAAGCTGAAATTTTTAGAGTGTAAAGCCAAAATCCTGAGGAACATCGTCGCAAAATGTTAGATCTTGGTTCGCACTATTTTCAGAGATATGATCTGTGGAAGTTAGGTCATTTTGTAGGCCCCTGAATTTCACTTAAAAAGGTCATCACTGAATGTTCACTATAACGTTTTTTCTACGAAGGTTTAGAAGCTGAAATTTTTAGATCACGTAGCTGAAATCCTGAGGAACATTGTCACAATATTTCAGAGCTTGGTTCACAATATGTTTGGAGATATGATCTGTGGAAGTTAGGTCTTTTTCAGGCTCTCGAATTTCATCTCAAAGAGGTGATTGTGGGAAAAGCTTCATAACTCTCTCTCTGAGCATCAGATTGGAATTTTGTAAATAGTGACTGTAAGTACAAAGACTTTAGTTTCATGTCTATAAATTTTAGAGCCAAAGGAGCAAACAGTGACACTTGTAAATTTGTACAAGTTCGCTCTACTGAACCAGTCCTTAATTAGGTCATTGTAGGAGATTGGACATAACTTTGTCTTGAAGAATCCAAATCAAGTAAGACCTATGGCATCTGAAAGAAGCTTCAGAGCATTACTATAGGGCCAAATTTCAAATATTGAGGATCTGAAAGTATATAGATAAGTCAATTTCAATATCAAGCTCCTCAAAAGCAAGTAAAAGGTGTGTATTTTTTTTCTGAATTTCAGAAGTCTTGTTTGAAGAATCAAGTTGAATTGATTCCAAGGGCATATTATAGAATAGATATCAGTATTGGATTCTAAAATGGCCTCTAACAAGAATTCAACACCCATCAAGCCTTTAGAAGGCTCTACTATGACTCATGAAGATGAAAAATGGCAACATGACATATCAAAATTACAAGAGCAAGTGCAACAAATTTCGCTCTCGCAAAGAGCAACAAAAAATGACATGGAAGTTTTGAAGAAAGGCATGGAAACTAAGATGGATGGTTTGAAGAAAGGCGTGGAATCTAAGATGGATGGTTTGAAGAATGGCATGGAAGCTAATATGGATGGCATGGAATTTAAGTGGATGACATGGAAGCTGAGATGGAAAACATAAAGAATGATCTAAAAGCATACATGGAAGGTTTGACAAAGTTGATACATGAAATGTTTCCTAATGGAAAAAAGATAGTAGAGGAAACTCACGATGAGAAAAAAATAAATGTTAATCGTGATTTCATAAACTATAATGTTGGAGGGAAGAACCACCATATTCCAAAAATGGATATGAGGAAGTTTGATGGAAAGGATTCTATAACATGGATACTATAGATAGAGAAATATTTTGATCTCAATAATGTGCAAAACACACAAAAGGTACGCATTGCAACTTTACATTTAGAACAAAATACATTTGTATGGTATCGATGGCTTTGCTCCTGTAAAAAATTGTCACTTGGTAAATATTTACGGAGGAAATGATAGCACATTATGAGGATACAAAGAGCAACACTTTCTTTAGCCAATTGATAAATCTCAAACAAAAGTGTTCAGTGGGGAGCACATTGAGGACTTACAAAAATTGAATATAAGGGTAACTGATATTTCAGAGGAACACATGATTGATCTCTTCATAGGTACTTTAAAGGATAACATCCAACATGAAGTTCGCGTTTTGGAACCTGATTCATTGGAGAAGGCATTTAGGTTGGAAAGAAAAATTGAACGTAAAATTATGGCGACAAGGAAGCCTGCCACTCACTTCTATAAAGATGGAAGTGTTGCTACTCCTAGATTTTCACAACCCACAAGGTTGACACCACAACAATTGGAAGAAAAAAGAGCAAAAGGGCTTTGCTACAGTTGTGATAGCAAATACACTAAAGGTCATAAGTGTGCTGAGAAGAAATTATTTTACATAGATTGTGAAGAGGAAGAAGAAAATGAACAAGAAGAGTATATACACCAGGAACCAACCCTAGAAGAGGAAGAAATGAGTTTGACCATATCATGTAATGCATTGGCAGGAATTACCACTCCTCAAACTCTCAAGATATAAGGACATATCAAGAAGAAAAAGGTAATAGTGTTGATTGATTCAGGTAGTACCCATAATTTTATTCATTGTAAGGTAGCCAAGGAATTGAATTGTTTCCTATACCCAACACCAGAATGTCAAGTGATGGTTGCAAATGGAGGAACTATAAAATGCTCTGGAAAATGCCATAATATCAAGCTAACCATGGGGGAATATGTATTGACTAGTCCAATGCTTTCCATTCCTATGGGAGGTGTTGATGTTGTACTAGGAGTACAATGGTTACAATCCTTGGGGACGGTAGCTTTTAATTTTCAAGAACTTTTCTTGAAATTTTTTTCAGAAGGAAAGGAAGTCGAATTACGGGGTATTGCGGGGAAGCCAGGAAGGATAATAAGCTCTAATGTCATGACAAAGCTTCTAAAGAAAGAACAGCGAGGCGTAATTGCACAATTATGCTCACTAGAAGTTCCAAAATCAAAATCATCTATTTCTGCAGATCTCCAACAAGTCTTGGACAATCATTCCAAGGTGTTTGAAACTCCCAAAGGACTCCCACCTATTCGTGATCATGATCATGCTATTCATTTGATTCCAGGAAGTGTTCCTCCAAACATCAAACCTTATAGATATCCTTATGTCCAAAAGAGTGAAATTGAACGTATGATTGCAGAAATGTTAGAGGCTGGTATAATTCAACCTAGTCAAAGTTATTTCTCTGCTCCTGTAGTATTGGTACACAAGAAGGATGGATCATGGCGCATGTGTCCCGATTATAGGGAGCTCAATAATCTCACCATTAAAGATAAATTTCCCATTCCTATGATTGATGAATTATTGGATGAATTACATGGAGCAATTTATTTTACCAAGTTGGATCTTCGTTTAGGATATCATCAAATTAGAATGAAGACTGAAGATATTCCAAAAATAACATTTCGAACTCATGAGGGTCATTATGAATTTTTGGTCATGCCTTTTGGCCTTACCAATGCACCTTCTACATTTCAAGGGTTGATGAATTCCATTTTCAAACCCTTCCTTAGAAATTTTGTGCTAGTATTTTTTGATGATATACTAATCTACAGCAGGTCTTGGAAGGATCATGTTGAACATGTTGACAGGGTGCTCAAACTATTGCAGGAGAAACAATTATATGCAAAAAATTCCAAATGTTTCTTTGGAGTACAAGAGGTGGAACATCTGGGTCATATTGTATCTCACGAGGGTGTTAAAGTGGACCCTAACAAAATTAAAGCCATTAAGGAATGGAAAGTTCCCACAACCATAAAGCAGTTGCGAGGATTTCTCGGGTTAACAGGGTATTATCGCAAGTTTGTTAAGAATTATGGGAGAATAGCAGCAACTCTAACAACATTATTGAAGAAAGATGCATTTTCATGGACTCCTGAAGCAACTAAGGCCTTTGAACATCTTAAAGAGGCAATGTGCCTAGCACCGGTCTTAGCTACGCCAGACTTCACAAAAACCTGTATTGTGGAATGTGATGCCTCAGGAAATGGAATTGGTGCAGTTTTAATGCAGGAAGGAAGACCCATTGCTTTTGAAAGTCGTCCAATCAAAGGAAAGTATTTACAGAAACCTATTTATGAGAAGGAAATGTTAGCAATACTGCATGCACTAAAAAAATGGTGAACTTACCTAATGGGAAGACACTTCAAGGTAAAAACTGATCATGATAGTCTTAAACACTTTTTGGAACAAAGACTATCTTCAGAAGAGCAGCAAAATGGGTCACAAAGATGTTGGGTTATGACTTTGAAATAATCTACAAAAAAGGAAAGCTTAATGTTGTTGCAGATGCACTCTCAAGAAAGAATGAAGAGGTGGAAGCATTGCTTTGTGACATTTCTATTATCCAACCAGATTGGATAACCGAAGCAAGAGATGAATGGAAGAAGGAAAAAGATGTATGGACACTAATTCAAAAATTGCAGCAAGATCCTAGTACATCTGATACATTTAGTTGGAAAAATGATTCCTTATGGTACAAAGATCGCTTATATCTTTGTAAGAATTCCCAACTAAAACAAAAGATTCTTCTGGAATTGCACACTTCTCCTTTAGGAGGACATTCGGGATTTTTAAAAACTTACCACAGGGTGAAGAAAATTTTTTTTTGGGATGGCCTTAAATCTGATATTCGAAAGTTTGTGGCGGAATGTTTGGTTTGCCAGCAGAATAAAGTGGAAACAATTAAGACCCCAGGACTTCTACAACCTTTATCCATTCCAAGTCAACGTTGGGAGGAGATTTCAAGGGATTTTATCACAGGTTTACCTAAGTCCGAAGGAAAGAGTGTCATCATGGTGGTAGTTGATAGACTTACCAAGTATGCACACTTTTGTGCATTATCTCATCCATTTAAAGCAAGTACAATTGCTATTACATTTATGGACACAATTCAAAAGCTACATGGAAACCCAAGGGTTATTGTGAGCGATAAAGATCCCATTTTTACTGGAAATTTTTGGACGGAGTTATTTTCTTGTTTGGGTACTCAATTAGCTCATAGCTCATCTTATCATCCTCAATCCGATGGTCAAACCGAGATAGTAAATAAATGTTTGGAAGGATATCTTCGTTGTTTTGTATCTGATAAACAAACACAATGGGTCAAGTGGTTACCTCTCGCTGAATGGTGGTATAACACTTCCTTCCATACTGCAGCAAAAATGGCCCCATTTATGGCACTTTATGGATATCATCCACCATCCATCACATCATCTTTAAGAGAAAATTCGAAGGTTCAAGTAGTGGAAGATCACATCGAGCATCAAAAAGAAGTTCTCCAACTCTTAAAGGATAACCTGAATTTGGCACAAAATCAAATGAAACAACATGCAGATCAACATCACAGCGAGAGAAGTTTTGATGTAGGAGATTGGGTGTTTTTACGGCTACAACCATACAAACAAATGTCCTTCAAGCAAGCTAAGAAGGATAATAAATTATTGCCAAAGTACTATGGTCCTTACAAGGTGTTGGAAAAAATTGGTACTATGGCATACAAATTGGAGCTTCCTACTTCTTCACTAGTGCATCCAGTTTTCCATGTTTCATGCTTAAAGAAGGTTATAGATGAAAATCTTCCAGTTCAAACAATATTGCCAGAACTTGATGAGGAAGGAAAAATCATATTGGAACCTGAAGCAGTCAAGGAAACAAGAACTTGAAAGCTACGAAATCGATCAATTTCAGAGTATCTCATCAAGTGGAAGAACTTACCCACTGAATATTATACATGGGAGGATGAAAATTTTATACAGAAGCACCCAAAGCTACTCAAGCATTGAGGAGAACACTATTTTGAAGGAGAGGGGCATGTTAGGTCCCTATATTACTAGTATAGTCCCTTATTGTTGTTATTTTAACCCCTTATTGTTATTATTGTACCCCTGTAACCCCCTGTTGAAGCCCCTAAAATCCTAGCCTCAACATTGGGGAAAACCACTCGTTCTGGGCCTTAGTACAACTCCTTTTCCGTTTAGAATGGTGGCTCCGACTGGATAATATGGGAACAGTTTCCCAATGATATATGGGTTGATGATTGGTTGTTTTTATAACGGATAATGGAAATGATATTGATCTAACTTATAACTTAATTTAAATAAAAATAACTATACTTAACCCGGGTAGTCTCTGATAGATGTGATTCTAGATTTGTTCCAATTAGATGAATAATCATATAGATGGCTTATTCATCCAAAAGAAAGATATATTCACATACAATAATTACTTTGTTTAAGAAATTAAACAATGTAATGATGATAACATATCGCATTCATATATATATATAAATATTGCTCACATATATTTTAAAAGATGACAATTCTAAGTTTTTCAAAAATGATATAACAAAGGATTGTTCAACAAACATACATATGTAAACAATAGCAATTTTCAAAAATAATGTTTCATTACATAAGGAAAAATAAAACTTGATTATTATAGAAATACCAGATACATTTGTAACCTCCTGATGCAAATAACACTATGATCCTGCTTTCTTACTTAGAACAGCTTCCAGGAAAACAAAAATGCAAATTCTTGATCCACCATTAATAAAAATAATATATTTGGAACTACAGAAGTGTAACTTCCCAAGTCAAAAATTAATGCAAATTGAGGACCCCTTTCTAAATACATGAAAGGGGTTTAAATAATAATAAAAATTAAAACAAACTATCTAAAACATTGCTTAAATGGTGTTGAAACTAACAAAACATGAAAATCGGTCATCCGATATCATAAAAATAGAATTGTGATCTTCATTAAAACATGTTCATTGCATCTCTTTCATATCTAGTATGCACAGCTGGCAAATCGACAACATTTCTTTCACTTCGAGAGGATGACTCAATCGGGAATCATTAGGGGAATTTTAAGGTCTAAAATGGGCCTCCTAAGAAAAATGTACAACAAAAATAAACTTTATAACAACCAATAGGATTCAAGATGATGATGTCAACCATGGGGGATGATTTACCATTTTTTAAATAAAAGGGTAAAAATATTAAAAAATAATAAAATAATAAAACTACTTTTCAACTCGTATTTTCAACTTATCTCCCAAAATTTTTACTCAAATTTCGAGCGGGAGTACTCGTTGGATGCGAAATTTAATTCCTCATCCAAGGAGTACCCATGTTGCATACTTTCGATGAACTCTACTACACGAAAAATGAGAAATACATAAAAAACATGATTGTAATCACGCTTTTTTATGTATTTCTCATTTTTCGTGTAGTAGGACCCATCGAAAGTATGCAACATGGGTACTCTTTGGATGAGGAATCAAATTTCGCATCCAATGAGTACTCCCGCTTGAAATTTGAGTAAAAAATTTGGGAGATAAGTTGAAAATATGAGTTGAAAAAGTAGTTTTTTCATTTTTCCCTCTAAAATTTGATGATGTCATCAAATCTTATTTGATTTTCTCCACTATTATTTTATAATTTCCTTAGGAGGCCCATTTTAGACCTCAAAATTCCCCTAATGGGTAGCTGGCTAGTATATGTGGCATTCGAAAGTTCTGGAATCATATAACTGATGGCATGGGAGAGGCATTTTGTAGTCATCTGTTGACTGTGTGGTTTAACCAAATAGAATTAGAATGCATCCCATGTGAGTCCTTGCATTGCGTCGATATGTTGGTCCTTGCTGGCTAAATCCTACTCCCATTGTTTCTCTAATTCTTTGAATTTTGGGAGTTTCCCTGGGATGAAATCGGAAATCAAGTTGGCCCTATACAAATTGTCATTGACTAATTCCACTAAACTGTCCATTACAGCTCTTGCCCTGGAGGTAGCCCGTTCTTCCTTAATTAACTGTGTTTCCCATTCTACAAACAAAATTTCCTTATGTGATTCTTGGATCTTGGGAAGATTGGTAGCTATGCCTTAGTCTGTGTCTTTCCATGTGAGGAACCCCGAAATTTTCTCATCGGCATCTTCGAATTCGAGCCTTGTGTTTACTTCATTTTCTATGAGCGATGTATCTATTGCACATAGAGGGTCGGCCAGTGATATTTTATGAAATAAAATATCAAGTTGTTGTGATAATTCTTTATTTGATTCGAGAGCCTCTATTTTGAATTGATCAATCTCAGGATACTCCTTAAACTTTTGTATCTATGCTTGTAACATGACACTTTGTTCTTCTTTGGCAATCTCCTCCTGTTGAAGCATTACCTGCAATTTGTTCAGCTCTTGAGATAGCTAATGTTGCTTGTGTAGAGATTACTGGTCAAGCTTTTGTTTCTCAAGATTCAACTGCTCTTTAAGCTGCTCAATCTGTTGTCTTTCTTCAATTATCTGTTGTTCTAGTTGTGCTATTTTTTTATGATCTAATGTTGCCTTTTCTTCCTGCAGCGCTATTTTTTGATATTTTTCTTTTATTAATTGGCTAACTTCGGATGCTTTGTCCATTGTCGTTGCTGTATAATCCCTTGCATATTGAGACAATTTAGTTAAATCCTCTGAAGGATTAACTTCAGAGTTTTTCTAGACAACATTCAGTAATTCGACTTGAGGAGATGAAAATAAACCCTGATCGACTTTCCTTTTCTTCCTTTGTTTTCTAACTATAGTCCTATGCTTTGGATTGTAGAAGACATCCAAGGGCGGTATATCTTCAACCTTAAATACAATTTCCTCAGAAGGATGTTCCGAGATGATCTCAATATCTTGGGTATTAGCATTGCCGATTGCTCCTTTAACTGTAACACTGGTTACCATGGGCTATTGTGCCGCGGGCGATTACATTGTAGCCACATTCTGGGAATCGTTCTAGCTATTGATTTGCCCATCAAACTGCTCCCACTCCTTCAATAGATTTGAATTAATATGTATATCAGTGTCATAGGAATCGCCATCTTTTTTACCTGTCTTTTCCTGTTCTGTTTGACTATCAACCTTATCTCCTATATTCTTCTTTTCCTGCTCTTTTTCGGTGTTCTTTTCTTCACTAGATTCTTCTTGTTGTAGTAGGGGAGTAGTTCTTAACTGATCAAGAGGTATTGTTAGTAGCCTCTTGGTCTTGAACTGTATGAAATTTTCCATGTCTTTTGCTTCAAATTTTAAATTTTCCAGATGTTTAACCTGTGAAAATACCTCAGCCGAGGCGACTAGATCATCGAAATCATCATCTTCATGTTCAAATTTAGCAACCTGTACCATAGATGTAAAGTTATAGGAAATTTTCTTTGGATCATAATGTCTTTTGGGGATGGATGCTAATCTGAGCTCTTTTATTTTTTTGGATTCTTTTTCTGCATGTTTAAAACCATTTAGAGAAAAAAATCCACATTGGAGGGGAAATGTAGGCCACATATGCTTCTTTGAATTCTTTAGGTTTCTAGACATCCCTTTCTCTGTTATTTGATAGGCTATTTATTGGGCAAACAATTTATCGGGAATGTACAAGGGTATAACATAGGGATTAGTGATGGTTCTGAATAGCCGGATATAGGTGAATTTTTCCTCTCCAAACTAGTTTCCTATTGAGGTTAGGTCAACGATGGCCTCATCTGATAACCTTGGAGTGGGTTTGTTGAATATAGCTTTGTGAACTGGCAAGATAATCCCATGACAAATCTTTTATATATGATCTTTGTAATAGGCCTTCCACAAATATTTGTGATAAATGTGGATAGGAGTCGGGTTTTGAGGACTCCACTTCCAGCCTAAGATAGGGAATTCAGAGTTGAAGCATATGGTGTCAATAATATAAGCACTCATGTAAAATGGGGCTATGACCCGGGTAGACACATATCTGTTTCTCCTATAATCGAGGATTTTGTTTGCCATTGTATCAGATAAAATGGTTGGCCAATCCATGATGTAGGAGTTAACAACGACTTCAATTAAAGGTACCATATCAATAGAAAATTTAGCCGAGTTGACGGCTCCAAACAATCTACACTCATAGCTACAACATAGCAATAAGGAGATGCCAAGGATTCTATGGAGTACATACCTGAAGATTCGTGCTTGTGATTTTCTGGAAAATGCCTCCATTCTTTGATAGGATCTGATTCCAGTTCATTTTCTTTGGCAAAGTCTTCCAAAAATGCTTTATTGTAGATTTTCTAGGGGGTCTGGTAGGTGATACATCTTCTTGATGTCTTCTGATTTGAAATACCCGAACATCCTTCCGTAGAACATGAAGAACGCCCTATCATTTATATTTATACTTTCTATCACCCATCTCACCAGGTCATTATATGGGAACACATTTGCGTGAGCTGCTATTTTGTGAAGATAGGAACTCGCCAATTCCTTCAGAGTACTTTCTGATTTTTTATTTGAATTTTTTGTTGCTCTTCCTTCTTGAATTACAGTTGGACCTTCTGCCTCCAGTAGATTTTAAACTCCTTCCCATGAAGTTTTGTCGAGACCTAGACAAGTAGTATCGGTTACTAATACCAATTTAGCCGGTTTCTCTTTTGGAACGATGGGGACCTTCGATTTCTTGGATTTCTTAGACATTTTCCTGACTGGTAGTTGTTTATCAGGTCTGCACAATGAACTAAATGATAAAAATGATGGAAAAATTCTTTTAAGAAAATGTACAAGGCGGAGAGGAGCAATGACATTTAATCATAATAAAGATGACAGATTAAAGAAATATTATACCATCCTAGATGAAATCCGCGAATGATTTCAACCATGAATATCTTTTAATGATTTCCTCGTATAACGCGAGATTTAAATGCCATTATGGGATGTCTCGTCGCACATTCATAACGGTCCATTTTAGAGTTAATACCATAAATTTTCAGATCTCTGATCAATGATGATCACATATCGGAGATCGGAAGTCTGAAAGGTTAGGCTTAAGTGTTTCCATTTCATATTTGCGATTGCGATTATTGCTAAGCTGGCATGGAGGGCGCGGTGCTTTTAAATCATATCAAATCAATGATATTTCCTTTATAAATGATCTATTTGATTAAATATGTGTAGATTTAATACTTCATGTTTTTATTTACGGGAAGCGTGCTTTTGTAATAATGATATCGCATCACAAGTTTTTAGAGGAGCGCCTTTGGATATGAGTCATGTGATATAGCGATGAGTGATCGCGATTTGACTTATCGCATCGGGGATCTTTAAAAGGGTGCATAAGGATGTAGTATGACTTCACCGATTTGCGATTGTGATCGGGTTTATCGCGTCGGAGTTTTCAAAATGGAAAGGTTTTGGACTTTTTCTCATGTGATATGCACTTTTGCGATTGCTTTATCGCATCGGGGTTCAATGAAAACACATTTGAGTTTTATCTTTTATACTTTGAATATGAAAAATGCGATAAAGGCCTTCATGTTTTTCATTTTTCATTAATAAACCCTTTTTTGTTGGGGTTTGATCCTATTTTATGATGGATCGGCTTTCCTTAAAACATTTTCATGAGTGCAAAGGATTTCTTGATCTGCGATAAGCGATGCTAAGGAAATTTTTATATATCCTTTTATAAAAATTTCTTTTTTCAAAACATTTTATCGATTCTATAACTATTCAAAGAAAAGGGGACCCATTTCTTGTTTAAAAATTAATACAAAAATTTGAAATGGGGAGGGTTGTTTGTACAGCACAACAATTGGCAATTCACTGGGAGAAACAGTTATCTCTGAAAAAATAAAGCGATAACTAAATCTTTTGTAAGTAGAAAGATTTGAGGACAAAGAAAACTATCTCAGAATAATTAGATAAAATCTAACTCTGAATAAAATAAGAATTACTTGTAATTTTTTTTTAATCCCTTTAAAAATAAAAACATTTTTAGTTTCATCAAGCTTTGATTGGTTGACAAAGATAAAGTAGGGGGATTCTCCAACTTAGCTTTGAAATTTACTCTTTTGTCATAGGTAGTGCCTCTGCTGCCGGCAAACATCTATAGTCTCGACAGGGTTACCTTTTAACCATTAATCATCCATTATCCCATCCATCTAAGAATATAACTTTTAAAAGATATATATCTTTTATTTTTTATTCTTTTAACCTTTTAAGATAAAAGCCATTGTCCTGGTTTGGGAGCTAGCTGATAACAATGCCATTCACCGGTTGTAATTAAACTAAACAAGCTGGCTCATGATGAGACCCCTTATCTTATGATTATAAGCCATTACCCTGTTTTGATATGCAGTATTGGTAATGTCAGTTTAGTTATTTCCCTATGATCATGGTAAGTAGGCTCGTGATGAGACCTCTTATCTTTTATATCAGACATATTTTAGAATTACACTAAAAAATCATAAACTTAGTGGATGGGGTGAATGATTCTCTCCTTAAGAGTTAATGGATGACGTTTTAGAGTTTTAGATGCCAAGTTCTAGAAAAAGTATTTACTATTTATAAATAACCTCTCTCTACTTTATAAACTTAGAATGATTTACAATATTTTCAAGGTTTTGGAAAATTTTACAAACTTTAAATAAGTTCTCATAGTTTCATATTTTATTTAACTTTCCAAAACTGTAATCACTTCCCTAAAGATTTCCATCTACATAAGCAAGTAGTCACAATATTTTATCAAAGATCTTTTAAATAGTAAAAGGCCAATGGAAGACTATTTACAACATTATTTCTAAGGAAAACAAACTTGCATATTGAATATATACAGATAAGAAGGGGTTACCTCCTTAGGAAAAGAATTTTTTCAAAATAAGCCCATTCACAGGAAGAGTCTCTCTCTTTCCTGTTAGATCTTTCAATATGAATGTTGATGAGCCTATCTTTTCAATGAATTGAAATGGTCCAAGCCACATCTTTTGAAATTTGGTATGTTTACCTTTGTCTTCATGTGCTTTGTCCCATTTCAAAACAAGATCACCAATTTGTAATGTTTTAGATCCAGTAGAACTTGCATCAAAAGAAGATTTTATAAGTTGTTGATGTTTAGCATGAGTGATTTTGGCTTTCTCCCTTTCTTCATCTAATTTCAGGATTTGATCAAATCTTAATTGGATAGAGGATGAAGGATTTTCTTCAATAAATTGTACTAGGGGTAGAGATGGGAGTGTTAGGTTTGAAGGTATTACAGCTTCTTTCCCATATACTAGATTAAAAGGTGAAGTACTTATTGAGGACTTCTGAGTTATACGATCTGCCCATAGTGCAAAGATCTAAGACTTATGCCAATTCTTTTGATTTTGATCAAAAATCCTTTTAATGATTTTAATGAGATTCTTATTAGTTGATTCAGCCAAACCATCACCTTGGGGATAATAATTTGCAGAATATTTTAACTTAAAACCTCTTTTGAGAGCAAATTCCATTATACTATTTCCAGAAAAATAAGATGCATTATCAAAGACAAGGCCATTAGGTACACCAAAACTAGTAATGATGAATTAATCAATGAATTCAATGATTGCATCAGAATTGGCTACCTTTAAAGGAATTGCTTCTACCCACTTTGTGAAGTAATATGTGGCTGTAAGGATGTATCTGTGTTGCTTGGAAGAATGTGGAACAATTTCTCCTATAATATCAAGTTCCCATTGTTCAAATGGTTGCTCAATGTTTACTGGTTGTAAAGGAAAAGCTGGTTTCTGTTGTCTTTCACTGGTAGTTTCGCAAGTCTTACATTTCCTTACATAGTCATGGGCATCTTTAAACAAAGTAGACTAATAATGTCCAACATGAATTATCTTGTGAGCTGTAGTGTCTCCTCCAAAATGTCCACCTACTGGTCCATCATGTAATTCCTGCAAAACCTTGTTTGCTTCAGTTTTTTCAAGACATCTTAGTAAAATGGAATATAATTTCTTTTGAATAACACATCATCAATTATCTCAAAGCGTTTAGCTTTTAATCTCAAAGCGTTTAGCTTTTAATCTCAAAGCACGCTTGCTTTTATAACTGAGATTAGGAGGATCATATCATTTTTTAAGTAAAAGATCAGATCAGCATATTGAGATTCAGAATTTATGATACTTATCTCATTCACTTGAAAAGTATTATCTTGATCTTGGTGTTCTGGAATATTGGAAGCTCCTGCTAGTAACCTGCAAAAACCTTGTCCTCTAACAATTTTAGCTGGTTTAATATCGATATCATATTCTTGTAAGGCTGTTACCCAATTGGCTCTTTTTTCCCCTACTTCCTTTTGTACTAGCAATTGTCTTACTGCAGAAAATGGGACAATGATTTTTGTATGTGTTTTAAGGAGAAATGGCCTAAAGTGTTTGATGGATTTAAACACAGCAAAAGTTTTTTTTCTACTTGTGAATAGTTAAGTTCAGCTCCTTGCAGATTTGAACTAAAGGAGATAGGTGCTTCAATCTGTTGGTCATTGAGTTTTGTCAAAACAATAGCATAAGATGTTTCAGTGGCTAAAGTGTACAAAATAAAATGATTAGAAAATTTAGGAGTATTCAATGCTAAAGCATTAATAATTGCCTGTTTGATTGAATCAAAGGCTTCCTTTTCTTTATGTCCCCATTTGAAAACTAAATTTTTCTTAATCATATTTTGTAAAAGTAAGACTATATGAGAAAAATCAGGAACAAATCTTTTTGCAAAATTTATTTGTCCTAAAAATGATTGCATGAATTTCTTATTGTGTGGCGAAGGGATATCAAAAATCTCTTTTATTCTGTTAGGGTCAATATATATGCCATCTTTGGACACAACAAATTATAAGAGTTTCCCTTCATTAAGAGCAAAGAACAATTTCTTTGGATTTAAAGAGATGCCATACCTTCTACATCGTTCAAATATCTATTTTAAATCATGTAGATGGTTGGCTCTTTTCTTTGAAAAGAAAGTTATGTCATCTAGATAGACAACAACTGACCTATTATTCAAACCTTTGAAAGCTATATCCATGGCTCTTTGGAAGGTAGCTCCAGCATTTATCAAACTGAAAGGTATTTTTTGGTAGGCATATGTTCCCCATTTGGTTTTGAATGTAGTTTTCAATCTATCATCTGGATGCACTAATATCTGATTATATCCTGAAAAACCATCAAGAAAAGACATTAATTCAGAACCAGCTACTGCTTGAATTATATGTTCCATTGTAGGTAGTGGGAAATTATCTTTTTGACATGCCTTATTGAGATTTCTAAAATCTATACAAATCCTAATGTCTCCATTCTTCTTCCTAACATATACCAAATTTGAAACCCGATTCGAATGTCTAACAGGGAAAATAATTTTAGCTTTCAAGAGTTTATTCAACTCTATTTTAAATTGAATTTCCAAGTTAGGATGAATTTTCCTTAACTTTTGTTGCACTGGTTTCTCATCGGAGATCATCGAAATTGTATGCTGAATGATAGAAGTACCATAAGTTCTTAAATCTTCATAATTCCAAGAAAAAACATTTTTGTATTTGTTTAGAAGTCTCATGAAAGCAAACCTTTCTTATGGTGTTAGCCCGAGTCCTAGATTGACATTTTGTGGTTTAGATTCAGTGCCAAGGTTTACTAATTCAAACTTTAAAGTAGAACTTTGAAGTTTGGCATTAGTGACATTTTTGAATCTATCTTTGATATCATAGAGATCTTCAAGCTTAACCACAGATTTCGGAATGGAATTTTCATTATTTATTTTATTTTATTTGGAGATCATGATCACTTTCATCAACTATTTGATCATCCTAATATTTCTCCGAAGTTAAGAAGTTTAGGATGTCTTCATCATGATTAAACACTCACCAATTGGTGACATTGTCAGGGACAGATGGTTGAAAAATCAATTCAATTGAAAACCTATCTGGACTCTAATCCTCAGCTGGAAGGAGCTTAGAAGCAACATTAGCTAATAAATCAGCTGCTACATTCTGAGATCTAAGAATAGGGGAAATATTGAATGCTATAAAGTGAGTTGTAAGACCTTGAACAAGGGCTTGATAATGTTTCAGATGACTTGAAAGACAATGAATAGTATTCCTACCTTGCCTGATGACAATTTCAGAATCACCATATACCTTTAGATATTTGACATTCAAGCCTATTGCTTTGTAAATTCCTTGAATCAAAGCTTCATATTCTAGAGTGTTATTTGTACACTCAAATTCTAGTCTGCATGACAACATAGTTTTTTCCCCTTCCGGACTAACTAAAATACATCCTTCTCCTGCACCATCATTGGAATTTGATCCATCAAAGTACAAATACCAAAATAAAGATTTATCTACAGATTTATTTACAAATTGATCGGCAATATTAACACATCTTGAAGTATCGGTATGTGAGAAGTTTTCAACTTGTGAAGTGAAGCTATTTACAGCGAAAGGTAATTGTTGGGCATTAAAATTTCCAAAAAATGATTCGGCTGAGTAATTTCCAAGAATGTTATTATTTAAAGCTACAAGTTGGTTTTCTTGTTCAAACTCTATTACTGTATGGGTCATGTGTTTCTCCCGATCAATCTTAATTTGATTTGGTTTCCCTTTATCAGGAAGCCACATGTGAGACCAATCGGTAGAAATGTAACCGTGAAGTTTTTCAAACCAATTCCTGCTTAAAATTAAACCATAAAACTCAGGGATGTCAACAATCAATATATCAATTCTCTGAACTACTCTAGGATTAGCTGATAGCCTAATAGTGACTAAATTAATCTCTCCTAAAACTTTCACTTTAGTCCGATATAATTGGACAATATGAATTGTAGATTTTTGGGGTTCAATGTTTAATTTAGAGCACACTGAAGATGGCATTATATTTGATGATGCCCATGAATCTATCAAGCAGTTATGTAAATTCCTATTATAGATCTCGTAGGTTAAGAGGAAAGGAGGTGTATGTGAATTAGATCTATCTCCAATCAAAACAGTATCGGTAGCATCTACTTTATCAGGTGGTGACTTACCTGATCCTTTGGCTGCCTTGGATAATACACCAGTTGGAAGAGGAGAAGCAGGCGCTGCATTCAATTCCTTTAACAACAACTTTTGTTGATGCTTGAGCTTGCTGAGTTCATGTAAAGAAATATTTTCTCTGGTCTTCTTCATGTCTTCTATAATGTTATAATCCATAGAATCAGACACTACTAGTGTTTTAGATGTTGATGGAGGATTAGAAGATGATGGTTGATTTTGGGTAGGCAAAGGAGAAGCTTTCTTTACAGGAGCTTTATCTTTAGTAGCAGGAGTTGATTTTTTCTTCTTGGGGGATGTTTGAACAGGTTCTACTACATTCTTACTTCTTGTGTTCACTGGGAGAGCTTCTTGTTCATTTTCATTATCTTAGTTAGACAAAATAAAATCCCACATCCCATGGCATTCAACTATTTCGTCTTCTTCGTTTTATTTTGATGATAGAAGTGTACATTCCTCTTCATCTTCCTCTAAATCTAACTCTGCATTAGATATTGCATTAGGTGGTGTAGGTTCAGTTGCCTGATTTCTTTTGAAGTTCCTAAACGACCTTTTAGTGAAATTTTCAGCTAATTGTTTTTTAATTTCTACCATTTCATTGGACATAGTTTTCAGGAAGTTTTGTAATCCTTCCATATCATATGGATCTTCAGGTGCTTTCTTTTTTGAATCATCCTTGAAACTAACCTTTTTGGATTTTCTCTCTTCACTAGCATTCTTTTTGTCTAAGGCAATGATACGTTTTTCTACAACGATTGCTTCCTTCATGTTTTTGGCTACTGTAGGTTTAATAGCTCTATCTACAAAGATAGCTATATTTGAAGGCAAAGCGGATATATACAATTCACTTCGGACTTATTCAATAGGTTTTGATGTTGCGGGAATTTTATTCAAAAACTTGTTAAATTGGGAGTTGAAGTCTTTGATGGGTTCCTTAGATTCTGATTTCAAATTAGAGAGATCATTAATCAAAGTTGCTATTGACCTATCATCTCCGAAATTGGTTAGGAATTGTTCCTAAAAAACATCCCAGCTATCAATGGATCCTGGTGGTAATGAAAAATACCAAGATCCCGTTGCTCCTTGCAAAGTATATGGAAATAGTCTGACCACAACATCTTCTTTTGTTACCCCATTTAAGTTTACGGACAACATGAAGTTGTTAATGTGTTCTTCAGCTAATACGCCAATATCAGGACTAAACTTTGGTAACCATTTCTCAGGATGAGCTGTTAATTGACTCAAAGGTGCAGGCATTGCAATAGATCCTGGATTGCTCCATGGTCTTGTTTGAGGTTGTGCTATCATTGTAATAACAGTAGAGGAATGTGAAGGAACAGTTGAAAGTGATTGAGTAGATGTTGTTGGAACAACTGTACCCTTCTGGATTGTGACTTGAAGTTGGGAAACAAATGACTGAGTTTGCAATGGTGTGAAAGATGTGGATGATGATGATGAAAGAGTCTCATTGTCTGACTCTAAAGGTGTTTTTATAGCTCTTTTTCGCCTTGGTAGAGGAATTTCAGTCAGTAAAATACCAAGCTTTTCGCTCTGCAGTCTAGTAAGAGGCTGAGAAGGAATATATTGTGAAGTCACACTGCCTTGGGATAGCTCAGAATCTTCTTTCGATAATGAAAACCCTTGGAGTTTATGAATTAGAGATTGTACCTCAAGATATTCAAAAGATGAATCGTCCGATATGTCTAAGGTTTTGGCAGTGGGTGTAGTAATTTTCTTTTCAACTTCTTCCCTAGAAATTTGAGATTTAGGAGAAGTTGAAGGAGGTGATGAGGGTGAATTGATCTTGGAATGGCCTGTGTATTTGGATTTACTTGCCATTCACAGCATAGGCCCTCCTTATAGCACCAAAAATGTTGAAACCCCTAAAATTGTAGCTTCAACATTGGGGAAAACGACCCGGTCCGGACCTTAATACAACTCCTTTTCCATTTGGGATGGTGGCTCCGACTGGATAATATGGGACCAGTTTCCCAATGATATATGGGTTGATGTTTGGTTGTTTGTATAAAGGGTAATGGAAATGATAATTAATCTAATCTATAACTTAATAAATACAGATAACTCTACTTAACCCGGGTATCATATAATAAATGCGATTCTAGATTTGTTCCGATTAGATGAATAATCATATAGATGGCTTATTCATCCAAAAGAAAGATGCATTTACATATAATAATTACTTTGTTTAAGAAATTAAACAAATTAATGATGATAACATATTGCATTCATATATATATTTATATCACTCACATATATTTTGAAAGATAACAATTCTAAGTTTTCAGCAATGATATAACAAAGGATTGTTTCATAGGCATACATATGTAAACAATAGCAAATTTAAAAGAGAATGTTTCATTGCATAAGGAAAATTAAACAAAATGATAATGATAGAAATACTAGATACATTTGTAACCTTCTGATGCAAATAACATTCTGATCCCTCTCTCTTACTTAAAACAACTTCCAGGAAAAACAAAAGTGCAACTTCTTGAAAGTAAATTTCTTCATAAAATTGCAAAATCTTGATCCACCATTTATAAAAATAATATATTCAGAAGTACAGAAGTGTAGCTTCCCAAGTCAAAAATTAATACAAATTGAGGACCCCTTTCTAAATACATGAAAGGGGTTTAAATAATAATAAAACTAAAACAAACTATCTAAAACATCGCTTGAATGCTCTTGGAACTGCCAAAACATGAAAATTGGAGATCCGATTTCATAAAAATAGAATTGTGATCTCCACTAGAATAGGTTCATTGCATCTCTTTCATATCTGGTACATGCAGCTGGAAAATCGATAGCATTTCTTTCACTTCGGGAGGATGACTCAATCGAGAATGTAGCTGGCTAGTATATGTGGCATCTGAAAGCTCTGGAATCATATAACTGATGGTATGGGAGAGGCATTTTGTAGTCATCTACTGGCTGTGTGGTTTAACCAAATAGAACCAGAATGCATCCCATGTGAGTCCTTGCATTGTGCTGATCTGTTGGTCCTTGCTGGCTAAATCCCATTTCCATTGTTTCTCTAATTCCTTGAATTTTGGGAGTTTCCCTGGGATGCAATTGGAAATCAAGTTGGCCGTATACAAATTTTCATTGACTAATTCCACTAAACTGTTCATTACAGCTCTTGCCCTCGAAGTAGCCCATTCTTCCTTAATTAACTGCATTTCCCATTCTGCAAACAAAATTTTCTTATGTGATTCTTGGATCTTGGGAAGATTGGTAGCTATGCCTTGGTTTGTGTCTTGCCATGTGAGGAACCCCGAAATTTTCTCATCGGAATCTTCGAATTCGAGCCTTGTGTTTACTTCATTTTCTATGAGCGATGTATCTATTGCACATAGAGGGTTGGCCAGTGATATTTTATGACATAAAATATCACGTTGTTGTGATAATGCTTTATTTGATTCGAGAGCCTCTATTTTGAATTGATCAATCTCAAGATACTCCTTAAATTTTTTGTATATGTGCTTGTAACATGACACTTTGTTCTTCTTTGGCAATCTTCTCTTGTTGAAGCATTACATGCAATTTGTTCAGCTCTTGAGACAACTAATATTGCTTGTGTAGAGCTTGCTAGTCAAGCTTTTGTTTCTCAAGATTCAATTGCTCTTTAAGCTGCTCAATCTGTTGTCTTTCTTCAATTAGCTATTTTTCTAGCTGTGCTATTTTTTTATGATCCAATGTTGCCTTTTCTTCCTGCAGCGCTATTTTTTGATCTTTTTCTTTTATTAATTAGCTGACTTCAGATGCTTTGTCCATTTTCACTATTGTATAAGCCCCTGCATATTGAGACAATTTAGTTAAATCCTCTGAAGGATTAACTTCAGAGTTTTTCCAGACAACATTCATTAATCTGACTCTAGGAGATGAAAATAGACCCTAATAAACTTTCCTTTTCTTCCTTTGTTTTCTAACTACAGCCCTATGCTTCGGATTGTAGAAGACATCCAAGGGCGGTATATCTTCAACCTTCAATACAATTTCCTCAGAAGGATTTTCTGGGATGATCTCAATATCTTGGGTATTATCATTGTCGACTGCTCCTTTGACTGTAACACTAGTTACCATGGGTTGTTGTGTCATGGGCGATTTCATTGTAGCCACATTCTGGGAATCGTTCTAGCTCTTGATTTTCCCATCAAACTGCTCCCACTCCTTCAATAGATTTGAATTAATATGTATATCGGTGTCGGAGGAATCGCCATATTTTTTACCTGTCTTGTCCTGTTCTATTTCAGTATCAGCCTTATCTCCTGTATTCTTCTTTTCCTACTCTTTTTCGATGTTCTTTTCTTCATTGTGTTCTTCTTGTTGCAGTAGGGGAGTAGTTCTTAACTGATCAAGAGGTATTTTTAGTAGTCTCTTGGTCCTGAATTGTATGAACTTTTCCATGTCATTTTCTTCAAATTTTAATTTTTCCAGATGTTTAACTTGTGAAAATACCTCAGTCGAGGCGAATAGATCATCGAAATCATCATCTTCATGTTCAAATTTAGCAACCTATACCATATATGTAAAGTTATAGGAAACTTTCTTTGGATCATATTGTCTTTTGGCGATGGATGCTAATCTGAGCTCTTTTATTTTTTTGGCTTCTTTCTCTGCATGTTTAAAATAATTTAGAGAAAAAGATCCACATCGGAGGGGAAATGTAGGCCACATCTGCTTATTTGGATTATTTAGGTTTCTATAAATCCCTTTCTCTGTTATTTGATAGGATATTTATTGGGCTAATAATTTATCGGGAATGTACAAGGGTAGAACAGGGGGATCAGTGATGGTTCCGAATAGCCGGATATAGGTGTTTTTTTCCTCTCCAAACCAGCTTCCTATTGAGGTTAGATCAACGCTGGCCTCATCTAATAACCTTGGAGTGGGTTTGTTGAATATAGCTTGGTGAACTAGCAAGATAAACCCATGACAAATCCTATATATATGATATTTGTAATAGGCCTTCCAGAGATATTTGTGATAAATGTGGATAGGAGTCAGGTTTTGAGGAGTCCACTTCCAGCCTAATATAGGGAATTTAGAGTTGAAGCATATGGTGTCAATAATATAAGAACTCATGTAAAATGGGGGTATGACCCGGATAGACACGTATCTGTTTCTCCTATAGTCGAGGATTTTGGTTGCCATTGTATCAGATAAAATGGTTGGCTAATCCATGATGTAGGAGTTAACAATGACTTCAATTAAAGGTACCATCTCAATAGAAAATTTAGCCGAGTTGATGGTTCCAAACAATCTACACATCATAGCTACAGCATAGCAATAAGGATACGCCAAGGATTCAACGGAGTACATACCCGAAAATTTATGCTTGTGCTTTTCTGGAAAATGGCTCCATTCTTTGATAAGATCCGATTCCACTTCATTTTCTTTGGCGAAGTCTTCCAAAAATGCTTTATTGTAGATTTTCTAGGGGGTCTGGTAGGTGATACATCTTCTTGATGTCTTCTTCTTTAAAAGACCCGAACATCCTTCCGTCTGACGTGAAGAATGCCCTGTCTATTATATTTATACTTTCTATCACCCATCTCACCAAGTCATTATATGGGAACACATTCGCGCGAGCTGCTATTTTGTGAAGATAGGAGCTTGCCAATTCCTTCAGAGTACATTCTGATTTTTTATTTGAATCTTTTATTGCTCTTTCTTCTTGAATTAAAGTTGGACCTTCTACCTCCAGTAGATTGTAAACTCCTTCCCATGAATTTTTGCCGAGACCTAGACAAGTAGTATCGGTTACTAATACCAATTTAGCCAGTTGCTCTTTTGGAATGATCGGGACCTTCGCTTTCCTAGATTTCTTAGACATTTTCCTGACTGGTAGTTGTTCCTCAGGTCTGCATAATGAAACAAATGAGAAAAATGATGGAAAAATTCTTTCAAGAAAAAATACAAGGCGGAGAGAAGCAATGGCATTTAATCATAATAAAGATGACAAATTAAAGAAATATTATACCATCCTAGATGAAATCCGCGAAGGATTTCAACTATGACTATCTTTTAATTATTTCCTCGTATAACGTGAGATTTTAATTCCATTATGGGATGTCTCATCGCACATTCATAACAGTCCATTTTAGAGTTAATACCATAACTTTTCATATCTTCGATCAACGATGATCACATATCAGAGATCAGAAGTCTAAAAGGTTAAGCTTAAGTGTTTCCATGTCATATTTACGATTGCAATTATTGATGAGCTAGCATGGAGGGCGTGGTGCTTTTAAATCATAACAAATCAATGAGATTTCCTTTATAAATGATCTATTTGATTAAATATGTGTATATTTAATACTTCATGTTTTTATTTACGGGAAGCGTGCTTTTGTAATAATGATATCGCATCGCAAGGTTTTAAAGGAACGCCTTTGGATATGAGTCATGTGATTTAGCGATGAGCAATCGCAATTTGACTTATCACATCGGGGATCTTTAAAAAGGCGCATAAGGATGTAGTATGACTTCACCAATTTGTGATTGCGATCGGGTTTATCACGTCGAAGTTTTAAAAATGGAAAGGTTTTGGAATTTTGCTCATGTGATATGCACTTTTTCGATTGCTTTATCACATCGGGGTTCAATGAAAAGACATTTGAGTTTTTTCTTTTATACTTTGAATATGTGAAATGCGATAAAGGCCTTCATGTTTTTCATTTTTCATTAATAAACCCTTTTTTGTTGGGGTTTGATCCTGTTTTATGATAGATTAGGTTTCCTTAAAAACATTTCACGAGTGCAAAGGATTTCTTGATCTGCGATAAGCGATGCTAAGGAAATTTTTGTATATCCTTTCATAAAAATTTCTTTTTTCAAAACATTTTATTGATTCTATAACTATTCAAAGAAAAGGGGACCCATTTTTATTTAAAAATTAATACAAAAATTTGAAATGGGGAGGGTTGTTTGTACAACACACAGATTCCAAATCAACTTCCACATTAGCTACCATGTCAAATGCCATGTTAGGTGGAGTGCAGGAGAGTAGAAACACACGTGATAAGTGGAAAGGGAAAATATCTAAATATGGATGTTGAATATGAGATTAAAAAATTCAGGTATCCAAATTTCACGAGAATTTTAGATATTCGGATATCCAAAAATATGGAAAAAATGTGAAAATCAACATAAAGGAAAAACCTAGACACAATTGCCAAGAAACCAAACATGTAACTAGTCAAGTCATGTGCCATGTAGGAATACTAAAGGTTATCATGATGAGATGGAACTAAGTAGTGTGCCACGCGCACCTAGATGACTCGATGATCGAAAAAAAATGGAAAATCCACATAACTTGATATCCAGAATATGTAAGAAATGATAAATATTATTAAATAAAATATTGGATTGATATATGACTTAGTGTGATAAGTTGCTTGATTTGCAAACGTGGAACTCTATAGAGGTGACACGAGGGAAAGGATTTCCACATGTTCGCTACATGGTACAATGTCATGGAATATATAATGAATTTTATGAGGGCCATAAAATTGTGCTAAAATATTCGAATGAGATGAAATTTATATCATTGGAAACATTTTAGTGAGTAGAAGACAATAGTGGCCTCAAAAGGGAGATTTAATATGGTTAGAAAAAGATAAATGTTGATAACCCCACTTCCTTAAGGTGACTTAGGAATTTGAGTTTAGATACTTCGTACCCTCAAAAATATTTAGAGGGGACTATGTGTGCTACAAGTGAGGTATGAACCATGTAGGGCACATGTAAAACTAAGATAGGTAAAGGTTATAGCCGGTTCATGGTTCTACTACAAATATAAGATTAAAATCACTTGATGAATAAAGTCAATACACCATAAATGAAAAAAGAAAAGTATATACAATAATACTTGAAAATAATAGATTAGGCATTAAAACCAAAATTTAATGTGGGGACCTTTATTTTTTGCAAAAATGAAGGGGAAGTTGTTGAAGATGTCAATAATTCAAAATTGTGAAAATTCATTATACATGATCAAACAAACCAAATTACATTGCAATAACTTGAAATAAAACTATTTACAAACTATATAAAAACGAAAACAAATGTTAATAAATCGTGAAAATAGAGGAATAAAATAAAATTTTATTAGGTACCCATTATTTTATGAAATAAAATAAAATAAAATAAAAGCATGATTAAGGGGCCCTTTCGCATTGGGCCAATGAACCTTATGTCTAGAAGCATTTAGTAGTTTCCCTTTCACCCCAAATACATACACATTATATTTTGAAAATAGTAGATTTTGAAATTTGCAACAATAAATAGTGAAATTGGCATCCAGAAACAACATGACAACACACACACTAGTGTGGGACCACAGGTCATGTAGTGATGGGTCCTAGAGATACATTAGTGTGCAAGACAATCTATTTAATAAATTTTAAATGTGTCTAATTAATAATCCCTTAATTAAATTGGACAATAAATTGTAATCTTATCTCATAAACACTTGTAATAGTTAACTTAGTGTGATAGACTCAGTTACCTCATGAATTTCAAGTTGACGGTGGTTAGTGAGGCATGCAGAGTGATTCTATGTGTTTTAGAGTTCAGGTTGCAGTTAGTGCATTAGTTTAATGCATGAGAAATCAGTTAACTCAGTTAAGTGAGTTAAATTTAGTTTAACTAGTTGTAATTGATTGTTGCACTAGTGAGAGGTCAAGTGAAGTAAATCAGATTTAATTCACATGTAGTAATATGTCATGTAGTTGATGATTTACTATTAATAGGCTGCGCAGGAAGCCTTTCGATGAAGTGTCTTCATTCTACTATTTCACTTCTACCTCTTTTACACAGAAACTCTTCTCAACCACTCATTTATTTATAAGGAAAGTGAAATGGGTAGCCAAGAGTCACAAGTGATGGCTCATTTCTCCTTCTCACAAATAGGGAAACAAAAGATGCATTTACATTAGGAGATATTTCCTCTCACATTCGAATGAAAATATCTATCAAAACATTTCAAATTTAACCCTGACATCATCATGTGACCATCCCATCACATTGGCAAGCCTCATTATAGTATTCCTCAAAATTTGTGCTTCATCCATGCACTTTCATCAAACTCCCAAGGTACAAAAATATATGATCTCCTGGTCATAAGCATCTCATCTTGTCGAACAACTTCAACTCGTGAGTTGCAACACGCCTCTGCAATAACAAGTATCCACCTTGCTACATGATACCTCACCAAAATTTCTCCTATGTTTGGGCTTTTGGCATCCTCTTGGTTCTCTTCTTCGGAACCCTACAAGAAATCCTTGCTCTAGGTTGTTGCAAATATCCACTGTTGTCACCTACACATTGAAACAAATCTCTTACCATATCCTTAACTCAACTTGTACCTTCTTCTACCACTTTTTCTGCGAACTCTAAACTTTAATTGCTTCCCAACTATTTAACTTTCCAATACAACATAGGTTGTGTCTTCACACAACCAACTATACCTTCTTGCTTTCCTTTTTTCTATTTCGTCATCTAACTCAGTCCTTGGCTGAAATTTATCTGTCTTCAAGTTTCTCATCAAATCTTCATTTTCTCCACACACATGTTCATCACCCTTAGGCTTTTCTTCGATGGTTACGACTCAACTCCCTTAATATTTCTGCCACTGAGCATTTGATCATTGCCTTAACTTCACCTACAAAAAATTCCATTTCACTCTCTTCCGGAGAGTTCATCTGTAACCATGATCTTCCTCATCCTTCTATAACAGTCCTCTCACTATCTCTAGTTGTAATTTTACTTCATCTACTCCTCTATCAAGTTTTTCCTGACTTGATCTACTATGGCTTCTCTTTGAACCTTTATTATGACTCTTAGTAGTCAAAATATCCTTCTTCTATGAGCTTCTTCCTGATCAATGTGAATTGCACAAAAGCCATTACAACAAGTTGAATCCATCAACCTATTTATAAATACCATATTAAGTTCTTCCATGCCTAGTCTTCTCCTAGTATTTATCCTAACTCCTACCTTTGGAACACTAATCTGAGCACTCTCTGCTCTTATGGCTTCTGCATGCAATTACTCACCTCCTTCCTCTGAGAACTTTATTTTTCTTTCTCACTTTCTACCACAAGGTTCCTTGTGATCATTCTCAGTTGCAAACACTCATCACTGCTACTTGTAATCAGCAACTAATCCACAACTAATTGAAAGAAAATACCTTTACCTCTTTGTTCAATATTCACTCAACTGCTACTATATAATTCTTCTCACAACTGCCATCTCTTTGTTGTTGTAGACCTTCCTATTCAACACTATTCTTTATGAACATAAATATGGTCATCTTGAATTTCTTGTAGCAAATGTTTTGCATGCTTGAGTTGTGTCCCAACTCAACCATCTCTTCTTCATCACTCATTCCTTTGGCACTTTTCTTCTCTTGCTTGTTACTTTCCTATAAACCCCTTTTATGACTAATAATAATCATCTTCATCTCTTCCTCTTTTCACTCTCGTCATATTCTAGTGAGATACAACTAACCCTTCTTTTCTCTGTAACAAGTATGTTGCGTGTCACTCAATACCAAGTCATCCCCCTGGTATCTTTTCTTCTCTAGGTTCTCTACAATAGGACCTCTTCTTGAGTATGCTTGCTCAAATTTCAAAGTTATTTGTTGTCGCATCTTCAACCACTCACTCTTATTAGTTTTTTTTTGGGTTCTATCACCATTTTTCATCTAATATCCTTTCCTGCTCCATCTCCTTTGACATATCTTACTCACTAGGACAACTACTAGAAATTCAATCCTGCAAACACAATTCTTTAATGATAAACACATCACATTTAATTTTTATAAGGTCTATCAAAACACCTCATCTTCTACAATATTTTTGAACCAGTTCATTTCCAACCAATGCAATTTTACTTTCTCAAGGGCATATCAACTCTTCACTTCCCTGCAATCACCTCACTTACTGCTTCAAGGTTCCTCTTCTCTTCAACCTACTTTCATTGTCAATTTGTCATGTAATTTTTCATTGCCTCTTCCAAGGTCACTTATGCTTCTTCCACTGAAGCCTCTTCAAGAGAGATTCTTTCTCCTTGCACATCCTTAATTTCTTGATAACTTGCATCAACTATTCTTGTGCACTCTTTTTCAATACAAAGTTATAAATCTTCCTATCCCTTCATCTATAACCTCCTGATTTCCTACTCCATAATATTACCTCAAAATACATCCAAGTATCCTTCACTATGAGTTGTCAGACTAAAGAGATTTTTCCATATCTGATACCACTTGATGGGGATAGGTTGAGTTTCCACGATGGTTTCCCAATACCCCATGATACACCATATGAGATCCCACAACTCTATTTCCATCCACACTCTGGAAATTCAAAAAATTTATTTGAAACGTGCAGTAAAAAAAAAAAATGGATTATGCTTAACAAGTTCCATGAGAGAGAGTCTTCCCCCCCTTCTAATCCTTTTTCACACTTCACCCAACTCACATGGGCTTCAACTTATCAAGGGCACAACTAATAGGTCGAAATAGGCTCCCAAAATATCATATGCATCCCAAAAATTGTCTTGTTGTAGGCGCTACAAAATATTTCGTAGCGCGCTACGAAATATTTTCATAGTGATTTCAGAAAAGCATCTTTTCAACTTCTAGGAATCTGAAATGACTCGGTCTTGCTCACGATCGACTCTACATGACCCCGAGTCGCTCCTTAACACCACACATGGCCTCATACACCCTTCTTCATGGGGATTTACCTCTCTAAGTCACAATTACCAAGTAGGAACAAATTTACAGGGTTTTGGATAACACACTAACTAAATAGGTCCTCTGGTTTTCTGTTGTAACAACACGTCAAACACCAACAAAAAGAACACAAACACTATTTACAGAATTATTCTATGGAATTTACTACAAGAATCCCTCACAAACACATGGGTAACCTCACCATATGCTTTACCAATCGAACCAGTTAAAGAGGAATTAACACAAGTACTCTGCTTTGCTCTCACAACACTCACTCTCACATAGTCGCACATTAACCACTCCATCATGGGATTCACCTCACAAGTCACATGCGCTCAGTCATCTCCAGAAGGCATAGACACCTCCCTCCTCTGGCCTTAACCTAACCCAACAAGAACTAATACACAAAGGGACACCACACCACGACGGAGGCTTCAATCGTACAGGTTCTTAACATAACGAAGTAAGAACACACACATAACCAAATATAATGCAAGGACTAACTCCAGACATGAAAACAACATCTCAGCCTTCTCACATGTTCTCATACAATACTACCACATGACAGTAGTGGCTATACTCACCCACAAACTCGTAATCACATGTTCTAAATACTCCAATAGCCATATGAAGCTACATCTTCATACGTACATGTAAATACATAGTCAGCCACAAAATACATTTAAACCAACACATATAGATTTGATATAAAAGCACACATCCATGACCTCTCTCAACACCTCTAGATTCGACATGAAGGCATACCACCATCATACATTTCCAACACATTTTTATTCTTAACAAGTGCAAATAAACAACTTCGGTGATAATATAAATACATAGGAAAATACACACACATATGCACATAAACACAATTGCTCATTAATCAAAATTTGCATACATTAAGATAGCCATATTTTATAATGTGGGCATGTGCAGACCAAACCTCTCATCCTCTACCTCTCCTCCTAGTTTTTGAGCTTCTCCTATCTAGTGTTGCACTTCTGCCTATTCTACACACACACATTCTTCTCAACCACTCATTTCTTTATAAGGAAAGCTAACATGGGTAACCAAGAATCACAAGTGATGGTTCATTTCCCCTTCTCACAAATAGGGAAACTGAATATATGTTTACATTAGGAAATATTTCCTCTCACGCCCTAATGCAAATATCTATCAAAAAATTTGAAATTTCACCCCACATCACCTTGTCACCATCCCATAACATTGACAAGCCTCGGTCCAGTCTTCCTCAAACTTTTTTCTTCATATATGCACACATCAAGTGTTCTTTAGGGGGGGGGCAGGCAGGAGAGGGTCCTCATTGGCCCCGACAAGAATTGAAGCACAATTCGCATGGGGTTAGGGACACGACAAACAATTAGGGAGAGTTTTTAGCTCTTTAGAAAGGTCTAGAAAATGCATTGGAAAGAAATGTATCCAGTATAACGGTTTTCAATGATTTTGATCCAGGTAGATATCGGTGGCCACCCACCTATTCCATTTGGACCCGCACCATCAATTCTTGCATCTTTTCACTTCCAAAAGCTTACTATTTGTAGCAGGTTTTCAGGTCTTGCACTCCCGGAGTCGTTTTGGGGCCTTAATGATCCAGGTGGATATTGGTGGCCACCCACCTATTCCATTTGAACCCCCACCATCATTTCTTTCAGTTTTTAAGTTGCAGCACAACTTACTGTTTTTAGCATTTTTTTGGGTCCTGAACTTCCGAAGCCTTTTTGAGGCCCTAAACAACATTTTTTTGGGAAACCAGGAGCAACATTGGTAGCTCACTCAAAATTTGTATTCCTCGGATAGATATTTCTAACGAGCTATTGAGCACGTCAAACAGAGATCGGATGCAAAAGTTACATCCCCGAGAAGTTGAAACACCAATTTACCCAAAAATGACCCACATTTTTGGCGCTTCATCTCCTAGGGTTAGGTTTTTGGACGTTTCGGGTTTTACATTGTTTCTAAATAATAAATAGGCCTTAGGGCCTCATTGTAACACATTTCATGGGCTTGTAGCCGTCATATATCTTCTCAGAGATACGCTACCAGTGCCCTAGAGGAATGATCCAGGTGGATATCGTCGGCCACCCACCTATTCCGTTTGGACCCACACCGTCAATTCTTGCAGCTTTTCACTTCCAACAGCTTACCATTTTTAGCAGGTTTTCGGGTCTTGCACTCCCAGAGCCGTTTTGGTGCCTTAATGATCTAGGTGGATATTAGTGGCCACCCACCTATTCCTTTTGAACCCCCACCATAAGTTCTTTCAGTTTTTAAGTTGCAGCACAACTTACTATTTTTAGCTGTTTTTCGGGTCCTGAACTTCCGAAGCCTTTTTTAGGCCCTAAACAACATTTTTTGGGGAAATCGGGAACAACATGGGTCATAGACTGATGTTTCTCAATCAAAAGTTGTATTCCTCGGATATATCTTTCTAACGAGCTATTGAGCGCGTCAAACAGAGATCGGATGCCAAAGTTACATCCACGGGAAGTTGAAACACCAATTTACCCAAACGGGACCCACAGTTTTGGAGCTTCATCTCCTAGGGTTAGGTTTTTAGACGTTTCATGTTTTACATTGTTTCTCAAAAATAAATAGGCCTTGGAGCCTCATTGTAATACAGTGGAGGGGCCTGTAGCCATCACATCTCTTCTCAGAGATACGCTGCCAGAGCCCTCGCCCGCTCATTTCCATTATGTCTCATTGTTACATAGTCCAAAGGCCTGTAGCTGCCACATCTCTTCTCAGAGATAAGCCTGCCAATGCCCTAGTTTTTTATTTCTATTATGGATGTATTGTAACATAGTTCATAGGCCTGTAGTAGCCACATCTCTTCTCAGAGATAAACTACCAGCACCCTGTCTATAAGCATATTTCAATAATTTGATTTTAATAAAAGGAAGAATTATTTCCACTAGATCTCTGTATCTATGGCTATATGTGTATTTTTTTGCGTTCTTCCATAAATCCGGATCAGTGGTTTCAGAGCGGGTATGCTATTTCTCTATTTTTCTTTTCATGTCCCCAACACGGCCAAGGTATAAGGAGTTCAACCTCGTGAACCCCGACAACCCCCCATGGCGGAAGGAAAGAAAGACAAGGGAGAAGGAGATCCTATCAAAATATTACTCAAGGAGGCCCTCAAGAAACAGAGGAAAGCAATGATGGATAACTTTGCCCAGATCCTTCAACAACTGCCCACCGACGACACATCTACATCCAACACGTCTGCCAATAGGTCCGTGACATCCTGGAAAAATCCAATACCAAGTTCAGCGGAATTTTCCCCTCATGGAGGAACTTAACGCAATGGAGGGAGGAATGATCCAGGTGGATATTGGTGACCACCCACCTATTCCATTTGGACCCGCACCATCAATTCTTGCAGCTTTTCACTTCCAACAGCTTATTATGTTTAGCAGGTTCTCGGTCTTACACTCCTGGAGCCATTTTGGGGCCTTAATGATCCAGGTGGATATTGGTGGCCACTCACCTATTCCATTTGAACCCCCACCATCAGTTCTTTCAATTTTTAAGTTGCAACACAACTTACTTTTTTTAGCAGTTTTTTGGGTCCTGAACTTTTGGAGCCTTTTTTAGGCCCTAAACAACATTTTTTTGGGAAACCTGGAGCAACATGGGTTGTAGACCGATGTTTCTCACTCAAATTTTGTAGTCCTCGGATAGATATTTCTAACGAGCTATTGAGCACGTCAAACGAAGATCGGGTGCCAAAGTTTTTCCCCGAGAAGTTGAAACACCAATTTACCCAAACGGGACCCATAGTTTTGGTGCTTCATCTCCTAGGGTTAGGTTTTTGGACGTTTCATTTTTTACATTGTTTCTCAACAATAAATAGGCCTTCGAGCCTCATTGTAATACAATGGAGGGGCATGTAGCCATCACATCTCTTGTCAGAGATACGCTACCAGAGCCCTTGCCCGCTCATTTCCATTATGTCTCATTGTAACGCAGTTCAGATCAGGCTTGTAGCCGCCACATCTCTTCTCAGAGATAAGCCTACCAGCGCCCTAGCTGTTTATTTATATTATGGATGTCTTGTAACACAGTTCAGAGGCATGTAGCCACCACATCTCTTCTCAGAGATAAGCTACCAACGCCCTGTCTGTAAGCATATTTCACTAATTTTATTTTAATAAAAGGAAGCATTATTTCCACTTCATCTCTATATCTATGGCTATATGTGTATTCTATTGCATTCCTGCATAAATCCAGATCATATTTGATGGTAATAACTAGCGAGGTTGTTAAGTCCAAAGATGGGTCAAGTGCTTATCTTCCTCTTATTCTTCACCAGATCATCCTGTTATCCTCTAATTTTGAGAATATATAATTTATTCATGTTTATAGGCATCTCAACTCTAAGGTCGATGCTCTAGCTAAACGTCGCTCAACAATGACGTAAGGGGAAATTGAGTTGGATTATACACATATTAAATATATGCACAACCATTAATAACGTTAATATTTAATCATCATTTTTTTGAATTCAAGCCCCAATCTAGATAAATATTCTAGAAAATATATCCACGGGATTCAATCCTATCTTATAATTTACTAAAACAATATACTGAATCCTTCCTACAATTTGTGGAAACAAAACATGATCGCACAATCACATATAAGCAAGAGAAAGAAATTATCAGTCGCACAACACAATATGTATCTGGGGAAAGACACTGCTCAAAACCATTCTATATATATTGTGTATTAAGTCAAGGAATCATGAAACAATACAATTCTTAATCTCTCATGAGATTCTCCAGCACTTTACCAAATGTTTCCCACTGATCTAGGAAAAATCGGTCTAGTACTTAGCCAATTCTCAGCCCTCCTTCAACATTCCTTGCTCACGTAATTCCTAGGGAATTAGCTCCCTATTAAATAGGAAAATCAACCTTCCTTGATTGCACAATGCATCATGGCAACCCAATGACTTTATAATTGCACATGGGAAATTTTCTAAAAATACAATTGATAGTTATGTTCCCTTTAACCTTTGTCTCAACTGGGTCTTCCTTATAACTGACATGAATGCAACTATTAATAGTGAAATATCAATTATCTGATTGATCTCTCATTATGAATTAAATCTAATTTGATTCCTTGGACTTCTCACTAGCTCATCACTCAATTAGAACTAGTTAAACTGATTTTAACTCAATTAATTGAGTTAACTAATTCACACCTGCACCCCACTAATGCATCAACTGCAACTGGACCCCCAAAATATTATAATCCCTCTACATGCCTCATATTAGACCCTAAACTTGGGTTTCTTGAGCTAACTCAGTCATCTTGACTTAGTTAACTAATACAAGTTGTTATGAGATGAAATTAAAATTTATTGTCCAAATTATTTAAGGGAAAAATAAATTAAATGCCCCACATTCCTCACCAGTGTGGGTGCATTTTTTGTCCTTTTTGGTTTCCAATTTCATTGTTTCTTGTTGAAAATTTCAACACTCCCTCTCAACAAGAAATGAATTCAATCTATCCCAATCTAGTACCTTTGGAATGTTCTGCATGCAACACTTCTCTAGTGTTGCTTGCACCTGCAACTCCTGAAAATGAATAGCCTCAAAACAACTGAATCAGTATAATGCATTTGTCATTAGATTCTTATGACTACTGCTATATACTTCACCTATCTACTGGACTCTCTTTGATGTTGCTGACATCTGAATCCATGCCCTTTTCGTTGCTGCCAACTATGATCTATGCTCCAATATCTGACATTTGTCACTCTGATTTTTGTCTTCCTGACATCTCACTTCATCAATCCAACTGATCCTTCCTACTACTGATGTATTTTGGGCTCCTTGTAGCAAATTTTGATCCATGAGACACACCATCTCAATGGACCCTACCCAAATTTCTTCTCTTGGGATTATGTCTACACATCACCCCACCTCTCACTTGGAGGTATAGCTGCATGTACTCCCTCTGCCCATCTGGCTTGAAATTTTCCCCTCCTAGAGGTCTCTTCTTGAGTGGAATTTTCCACTCAATCTCCTCTATGCTTCTCCAATTTTGGCTGCTCCACAAGCTTCTAAGACTGCTTCTGAGGCTGCATGTTGAGAGATAATTTCTCCTTCTCAACCACCAAGTCACTAACCACTGATTTTCTCCTCAAAGCTTTGCATGCACCCTCGACCTCGAGAGCATACATGTTCTTGACTCTTACACCAATTTTTGTCACCCGTCTCATAGCGATGTTTCTAAGTAACACCTTTCCTTTTATACAATGACACCATAACCACGATCTTCCAATATCGCTACAGAGACAAGATTCTCCCTTAGGCCTAGAACATACAAAACATATGTCAGTCTGAGAGGGGGTCCAGACTCCCTCTGAAAGGTAACTGTACCTATGATGGTCGCGCTATACATCCCATCATATCCAAACTCTATGTTCTGATGGAGGTCCTCCTCCTCCAAGTTACTGAAGAGATCTCTATTCCCCATCATATGGAATGAGACAACACTATCTAGATACCACATGCATCCCATTATAGTGTTGTCCATGCATGAAATGAGAGTAAAATCAAGCTCGAACTGTGAAGCCAACGCTTCACTCGTTGTAAACGCAGGCTATTTCTTGCTTGCCTTCTTCTGTGTACAATTCATGGCATAGTGCCCATGCTTGTGACAGTGAAAAAACTTGATCTTGGACAAGTCTCTCTTGCCCTTTTCACCTTGGTACTTCTTTCCCTTGGATTTATTTCCTTTTCCGACCAATGCAAAATCTTCTTCTTTGTCTTTGTCGTAGGTCCCATCTCTGGTGCTTCGCCTTATCTCTTCTACCAAGTCAGACCACAAATTATCCCAGTCTGGTAACTTCTCCCTCCCATTCACAGATTCTTGGCAACTATGCCAGCTCTTGGGAAGGCCTAGAAGTGTTAAGCTCACCAAATCATCTTAGGCTACTCTCACATGAAGACTTCCAATCTCATCTCGACATTGAGTGAACTTCGTCAAGTATGTTGGTATCGTCTCGCCCTCCTCCATCTTGATATTTTTAAGCTTTTCCTTCAGCGCCAATTTCATGTGGTCACTGCTATTCTGAAACAGATCTGTCAAGTCCTTCCACATATCATATGGAGTCGCCTTCCCATGGAGACTCGAGACAATATGATCTCAAAATCCCTCTAACAAGATCCTTCTCGCCTTTGCTACCTTCTTCTTCCATGCACTAAGAAGTTGAGAATTTACTGTTGTGGGCTGGGGAATATCACTGTCTATGAATTCCTTTAGTCTATTTTCCTCTATCACTTTTCCATCCTAGCCTTCCATGCTATGTAATTCTAATTTCCCTGAAGAGCATATTCTAGTCTCAAGTCATTGAAAGACATCTTGATCTACTGCTAGATACCGAAGAATAAAATAGCAAATTTGAACATGTTAAAAAAAAACTCAATTTCTTCTCCTCTATTGTGATTCCTGGCACTCTGATACCATGTAGAAAATCTATCCATGAGATTTAATATGATCTTATAATTTACCAAAACAAGATATTTAATCCTTCCTACAATTTTTGGAAACAAAACACGATCGCACAATCACATATAAGCAAGAAAAAGAATTATCGATCGCATAACACAATATGTATCTAGGGAAAGACACTGCTCAAAAACCCTCTATCTATATTGTTTATTAAGTCAAGGAATAATGAAACAATACAATTCTTAATCTCTCATGAGATTCTCTAGCACTCTTCCAATTGTCTCCCGTTGATCTAGGAAAAATCGGTCTAGTGCTTAGCCAATTCTCAGCCCTCCTTCAGCCTTCCTTGTTCACACAATTAATAGAGAATTAGCTCCCTATTAAATATGAAAATCATCCTTCCTTGATTTCGCAATGCATCATGGCATCCCAATGAATTTATAATTACACATGGGAACTTTTCTAAAATTACAATTGATAGTTATGTTCCCTTTAACCTCTGTCTCAATTGGGTCTTCCTCAGAACTGACATGCATACAACTATAAATAGAGAATTATTAGTTATCTGATTGATCACTCATTGTGAATTAAATCTAATCTAATTCGCTGGACCTCTCACTAGCTCATCACTCAGTTAGAACTAGTTAAACTAATTTTAACTCAATTAATTGAGTTAACTAATTCACACCTACACCCCACTAATGCATCAACTACAACTGGAGCCCCAAAATATTAGAGTCCCTCTACATCCCTCATTTTATACCCTTAAACTGAATTTATTGAGCTAAATTAGTCATCTTGACTTAGTTAACTGATACAAGTTGTTATGAGATGAAATTACAATTTATTGTCCAATTTATTTAAGGGAAAAATAAATTAGACGCCCCACATTCCTCACTAGTGTGCATCAAAATTCCTCACCAGTGTGGGTGAATTTTTTGTCCTTTCTGGTTTCCAATTTATTTCTTTTTGAAAATTTCAATAGATATTTGTTGTGTTAGAGGAACGTGACTTCAATCTTTCGAAGTAAATGGTCCCAAGGTATTGCCATAGTCTCAAGAAGCTTTGATATTTGGCCTATCAAATTTCTCTAATGTTGTTTTTAAACTTCTCCACTAGGTGTCTCTCCTCTCTTCATAAGTGCCATGATTCCTCTCCCTCCTTGTGTTTATTAAGTCATATGAATTTATATCACCTTATGCAAACTTGTCTGGAAGTCGATATGACTCTCCCATTTTCTTTCTTATGTTGTGCATCTGAGTTAATTTTTTCGTAGTGTGTTTTCATTTCCCATTTCTCTTAGTGCTCTCTATCAAAATCTAGGTGGGATTTGGAATTACATCTTTATATGGTCTCATGGAAGTGTCTCACTTGTCAATATAAAGGGGATTATGCGAACTATAAATTTTTCCATGGTTATTTCTGTTTGCTCGGTATTGTAGAGTGGGAAAAATATTTTGGTGCGATTAGGTTTAGGGTGCAACAACATTTTCATGACATGGAAAGTCCTCAATCCTATCTAGACTGCAGTGTTGTTGATGAATTAATATACAAACTCCTAGCAACAGTAGATGCATTGAGGGTGGAAAAACAATAATGAGATGAAATGGCAGAAATGCAGTGTCAGTCCTCTTAAATTCTCGTGGAGGAAAAATTTCCAAGGATTTTTGGTAGTATGTAAATTTATTTTAATGAATTACATGACGAGGTTACAAATCTTGGTGACAGGATCACTGCTCTTGAGAACAAAATGGGTGGAAATATGCAACCCAATATTGTAAGTGCTAGTTCTAGTGTTACACCAGACAAAAATAATATTTGGTGTCAGTGAACGAATGATACTCTTGGAAATGGCCTCAATTAAATATTTCCCTTGGTTGGATCAGTTTGTTTTGGTCTATTTATCCTACTGCTTTATGTTGCAATGTAAATATATTCAAGTTTTAGGGGTCTTTTGTAGAGTTATGAGTAGATACATATTTATCCCTGGGAATAAATGAAGCCATAGTGCTTGTGTTGATTTTGTATGGAACAATGAATATTTTCACAGTTTGAAATCAGTAAGACCTATATGTAAGGGTTCTAACCCACAATCCATATTTTTTTAATATAAATCCTATCTATCTATTTAAAAAAATAAAAAATGATGAGTGTGCTTTATTTATGCACCGAATTTAGGGTTGAGGTGTTATATTCAAAAGAGTGAATAGCCCAACCTAATCAGATATATAAAAAATAAAATAAAATAAAGTGTGTTATTAAGCCTATGTATGCCAAATAAATCCACCAAAACATTAAATGGAGGGCTGACATGTCGCCTCAAGTGAATATAAACCATAATTTCAACATATAAAATATTAGAAATAAATATTTACACAGTTAAAACCCTCAAGGAGAAAAATATTCCATGAAACTTAAGCATTTGATTAATGCATAAATAATTTAAAAATAAGCATTCTAATTTGACCATCAATAAATAATCCTCCACACTCTCTAAATATAAATCAAGAACCCAATCAGTGTTAATCCATATATAAAGTGTTGTTACAATATCAAGGATATGTCTGAACCATTGGATCACTCATAGTACATGATTGTGACTGTAATGTTAGTGAAGTATAAAAGCATAAATCAAAATTTATCTTAACATTACATTAGACCAAATAAACCACAACTAACTCCTAATTTTGAAATATTTTAAGAATACTCCACCAACACCAACCTGCTCTCCATAATTAATTAGGGACCCTCCATGTAATCTTATGAATTTGTAGGAGTGTAAAAGGGTCATGTTTCTCCCATACCCTCTAAATTTCTAATGAGGGTTTGAATGACATCAATTGTCTTCACAACAAGAAAAATAATTACTTGTTAGTCAATAATTAATCCAATATTGTTACGACAACCATTGCACCACTAAGACATGCAACAAGTTGTTGCATGCCACTATGCCAAATAAGATAAGCCAACATGTGTTGTTGCATCATATAAGGAAGATCAACAAGTTTCATTATGTTATAACACAAGGTCAACATGCAACTCAAGAATGCCACTTTACAAAGACACCTGTAAAGTGTTAGTTTAATAGTTTTCTATTTGCCTACAAAAATTCCTTTCAAATCAACCCTCCATTCCAAATAAGATAAGCCAACATGCATTATTGTGTCAAACCAAGCAAGTCAACATGTTCCATTATGCTATAACACAAGGCCTATTGGAAACATAACTAGGTTCGGTCTTCATAATTATATTTGTACTTGTATAAAAAGGAAAAAGAAAAATAAATTTATATTATTATTATCTTTGTAGTCAAGCATGTTTTTCATGCTTCTAGGTTTTGTTGAGTCAAATAATTAAATTTTATTCAAAGTCAATTTGGACTCTTTGTAAGAAAAGGAAAATAATTTTTTGTTGATAAGTCAAAATAGTCAAATTTACCTCCATAAGACCAAGTCGACCCTCTATATGGTCATGCCGTATTTCTCAATAGATGTGACCCTTCACATTGAAAAAAAATTATATATTGGTGTGAATCCTCCACCAAAAGTGAAGAAATTCATTCATTTTTTGAAGAGATATGAAACTTTTTGTGGCAGAGGATATTCAATTTTCTTTAAAGGAACATATGTGATAAAAGGATGTGAGATGTATGTGATAAGACCTAAAAAGAATGTGAATTCTTGGAGGGATATGTGAGTTGTTCCTGTGATGACATGTGAACTCCAGAAGGATTTTCATGACTGTGTTATGCAAGTTGTGGAAGGATCATGAGGTTTGTGGACTACAATCATAGGAGGACAAATTTGTTTTTGAAGACAAGGCATATAAAGGGAATATTAGTGACAAATAAAGGATAAAACATGACAATTGATGGGGGGCTGACTTGGGGATCTTATTTAGGTAGTTTTCTTGGTCTTGGTCTTGGATATCTCATCTGATATGATTCTATAAGAAAAGGATTGTTCAATTTTTCCCCAATTGTGGGTTTTTGCCTTGGCTTGGAGCCTATATCTTGTGTTCTTTATGTTCTTGTAATCTTCATGCATTTTATATTTTGGTAATTGTTTGATGAAGAATAAATAATAAAGTATTAAAAGGCCAACAATTCTCAAAAGTAATTTTAAATTAATGAGAATCAAACTTAATCTACAATTTCCTTGACTTTCCAACATGGTATCAGAGCAAGAATAGAAGGAGAAAAAACGCATCTTGTTGGCAACTATACTTGAAGTCTTGTTTGAAATCCTTGTGGAAGTTAGATTTCACATCTTTGTGGTTTAAAACCATCTGAATTAAATAATTCTAAGTTACTATTTGTGGATTTAATGCAGGACAATGGTTTCATGAAATTTGTAAGGAGGAAGCCCAAAATTCCTGATTGTCCTACACTTGTACAATGATCTAAGTTGCATACGATTTGAAGGTATTTTGTCATAAAAATGAAAATGAAATGTTTTTGGAGTTTTCTACTATCTGACATAGATCTGAAATAAGGTTGAAAAATAGTGATGCCAAGAAGTAATATATAATAGTTACAATAGTTATGCAATTTCCCCTCTTAGCAATGACTACAATGCAAGTTTGTGATCCAAGTTTCTTCAAATTTCAGTTATGCAAGTTAATTCCAAAGGTATGACAGTAATATAAGTTACTCCTTTTGGGTTATGCGATTCTCTACTCTAAGATATAATGCAAGATATGACTATAATCTGAGTTTCTTTCTCTCAGGTATGATGCGAAGTTATAACAGTGATTTGTATTGTCTCTTCCGAAGGCATAGCATGACAGTAGTACAATCTAAAATTATATCATACAATGCAATAAATCTGACCTCAGTATATGAAAATGAAGCTTGACATATGTAACCTTGATCTGTGGGTTACCTTCGTTAATATAACAATGATATGCATGATATAAGCTACACCAATTATGTGTGTCTTCTCCTCCAAGGCTTGGCCATGATACGAGTTCTTTCTGAGACGCTTAAGGAGACCGAGAAGTTGTAAGAGAGAAGCCGATATGTAGTCCATGTGAAGGTTGAACTTGAAGGCCAAGATGGGTTGCTAAGGAGGTCGTGATCTGATCCATTCTAAGGAAACTTTTCTAGCAGACTTTACCCAAGAAAGATCGAGTCCTCAAGGAGTAAGTTGGGTTTTGTATTTTGAGATCTAGTCGTGCTCATGGAGGACTTGTTCTTGCAATGAAGTAGACAAGTTTGAAAGAAGAATGTATTGGTGGTTAAAAATCGAGTTCTCATTTGAGAAGAGGCCAAGAACATGCCTAATTTATCTCTATTCTAAGCAATCATAATGGTCGAGATATCCCAATTGTAATAGAAGGACCAAAGGTCCTAGTTGAATGTTATAGGAGGACCAAGAGGCAGTTATGGTTTTGGATTAGAGGCCCAAGAAGCTTAAGGAAATAGTGAAAGGTAAGCCAATCTATTGGCCATGAATGAAGGTTGCTAAAACTTGAGGCTAGGGTTACCACATTCCTGCAATATGGCTGAAGTTTGAAATAAATCCAAGGCATAAAAAGGGTATGTGGTAGATCTGTGAATATACTAAGTCTTGTGGATAAAGCTTTCTAAGTGGAGGATCTATCATGAAGGGTTTGTGACAGAGTTTTATATGAGGACAACATCCTAGCATGTATAGACCATCAGACATGCCCTTATGACTATGCTAGATTTGTGTAAAAGAAAAATGACTCATGACCCTTAGAACAAGGATTAGCCTTATAATATAGGCCGTGGATCCTGATATGGGTTTCAGAAGTATTTATGGGGATATAATATTCAAAGGAAGGTAGAACATAAGCAATAGATCTAGAAAAAAGAAAGGTGGCATATAAAGTATGTGTTGATTTTTGGGTAGCATTGGATGTTATATAGCTCTGAAACTTTGTGGAGGGGCTAAAACACATGAGATATCCAAGACCCAAAAATATTTTGGAGAAATTCCATCCGGAGTGAAATTTATTCAAATAATTAATTATTTTTAATGGAGCCTAAGTTAAAACTTAGGTAATTAAAATGAATTAATTTAAATATGGGTGAGAAGCTTCTAAGAGACGAGGATCAATTATGTTTTAATCTTATCCGTTGATTGGATATTTTATCACGAACTTTGATATCTCAATAGGAAAATTATAAATGAATACTTGAGTGTCAATGGGAGATAAGCTGGGAAAATAACCCGAGGGAAGTCGATTCTTCAGAATCAGAGTTCGATTTCAAAGGGTGAGTTGCAGGGTGAAGGAAGAGGATGGTTTCATCAACAGTAAGAGACAAAGGAAGAGGGACATAGATCAGTAGAGAGAAAGTGCATAGGGACTAAGCAGATGGATATCACATAGAAGCAGTGTAGAAGAGGACGCAATCCCCACGCAATCCTCACACTTGAAGAGGACGCAGAGGTCATGCAGTGGAGGCTGGAGGATCTCTAAGGTGTCAAAATTTCTCCAGTGACTGGAGTAAAATTATCTCAGGTGTTTTCACAAAAGTTTCTCCATGTTTCTGCAAATCATTACTTGTAAAAATATTGTTGCTGAAGAAAAATAAATAAACCCTCATTTGTTGCACCGATTTTCCCACATTGGGTTTTTCTGGGGACTATTGTCCAAAAATAACTGTGTTGATGTGATTGATTCTTGTGCTTGTATTTCATTATTCTTTTCTCTATGGAATTATGTGTTAACTACAGTAGAATATATTTTGATGTTTACTAAAGGGTTTTGTAAATAACTTATTGGGGAAAATAAGTAGGAGAATTAAATCAGTTACTACAACAGAATTTCTAGTGTGAATTCTTCAAATGGTATCAAAGCAGAGATTGTGTAACAGGTTTGGAGAGTTTGAAATGATTCGTAATATTGATGTTATTGGAGCAGCAACTCGAAGGGACTAACGTAGTTCTCTTGGAAAATAGGAAAGCACGAAATAAATAATGGATCATGACTGACTTCCAAATTGGAAGAAGAATTTTCTTGCTTGTCAAGCTCTGCCTCCTCCAAGGTTTGGTATATTGATAGCAGGGATTTTGCACACATGACGGGAATACGAGAATTTTTCTTGAGCTACCAAGAAAAACAAATGAACTTCAAAATCACCATGATAAATAAGGCAAAATTTACCCCTATCGAAAGAGGTACTATATTTTTTCAAACAGAAGCAGGATATCAGCTACGAGCCACCAACGTGTTGCATGTGCTTGGATTGGGCATGAAATTTATCTCTATATATTAGTTACAAAACAAGGGATATGATGTATATTTAATGGATAGAAAGTATATTTAAAACACAAATTTGGAAGAACATGGCCCAAATTGGAGTCAAAAGCAACAAATTGTATAAGTTACAGCTAGGATCTCCAATGGCATTGATAGGTAGGAGTGGTGAAAAGGATTTGAATGAAATATGGCATAGAAGGATGGGGCACTTACATCACAGGGCTCTAAGAATTCTAAGATAAATCGTCACAGGAGTTGTAGAGTTAAGCACCAAATAAGATGATGTTTGCAGAGGGTGCGTACTAGCCAAGTACGCCAAAGTGCCTTATTCTAGAAGTAATGATAGGGAAAAGAGTGTTTTGGGATTAATAAACTTGAACATCTGTGGACCAATGTCCACAAGAGCTCTTAGTGGTGCCGAATATTTCGTCACCTTCATTGATGACTATTCCAGGAAGACTTGGATCTACTTTCTAAAGACCAAGGATGAGGTCTTTGATCGATTCAAAGAGTTTAAGGATCTGGTTAATAATCTGACAGGGAAGAGGATAAAATTATTGCATTCAAACAATGGTGGAGAGTATATTGACAAATACTTCACTGAGTTCTGCACAAGGGAAGGCATCAAAATAGACTGTACTTCTCAATATAATCTGGAGCAGAATGGGGTTGCAAAGAGGGAAAACATAACTATTGTTGAAACAACAAGGGAAATGTTGTATGATCAGGATATGCCCAAGTTTTTATGGGTAGAAGCATGCAACACAAATATGTATGTTTAGAATAGGATTCCTCACAAGGCACTAAGTAAGATGACACTGGAGAGTGTCTTCACTGGCAGGAACCCAAAAGTGAGTAATTTCAGGATCTTTGGGAGTTTGACGTACTACCATATACCCGAAGAAAAGAGGAAGAAATTGGATCAGACCGTGGAAAAATGATATCTGGTGGGATATAGCGAGAATGCTAAGGCATATAGAGTCTACATTCTTGGTAGTAGGAAGATCATAGTATGACGGGATGTAAATTTCGTGGAGGATGAATCTTTTAGGAAATCTAAACCAAATGCCTTCCAAAAAGCTACCAGAGGACGATCCATTGGTCCAGCCACTTCGACCTGTTGAAACAAGCACCAAAACTTCTCCAAGGCATAAGAATCCACAAGGTTCACCTTAGGAAGATTCACAAGAGGAGGAGCAGGTATATCCACCCACTTCTAGTGGAAGAATGAGCTGGGAATTATGACATATCCTAAGGGACACAAAGGAGTTCATTGGAGCTCCTAGAGCTGAGAAAAGGCAGTGTAGACAACCAGATAGATACCAAGCTATGGTGGCTCAAGTTGGAGAACCCTCTAGTTTTCTTGAGGCAGTTCAACATCAAGTATGGGTAGATGCTATGGTGGATGAGTACAGTTCCATAATGACCAATGATGTTTGGGAAGTGGTACCTAGACCTCAGGACATATCTCTTGTAGGTTCAAGATGGATCTACAAGATCAAGTATGCTGCAGATGGTACCGTAAAAAAATACAAAGCCAGGTTTGTGGCTAAGGAGTATGCTCAAAAGGAATGGATAGAATATGAAGAAACCTCCGCCCCAGTAGCTAGGTATACTTCTATCAAATCCGTGATATCCCTTGAAGCGTATATGGGGTGGGAAATTCTCCAGATGGACGTCAAGGTTGCCTTCTTGAATGGGGTAATAGAAGAAGAAGTATACATTGAACAACCAGAGGATTTTAATACACATGAGAATAAATCTCATGTATGCAGGCTTAAGAAATAATTTTATGGACTTAAACAAGCACATAGAGAATGGTTTGGTCGAATTGATGGTTACTTGAAAAAGATGGGATTCATCAAGAGTGACGTAGATCCTAACCTCTACTATATGATAGTAGAGAATGAGACTCTAATTCTAGTATTATATGTAGATGACTTATTCCTGAAATTTTCATCTAGGCTCATCAAGGATTTCAAGGAAAACCTAGCTACAGAATTTGACATGACGGATTTGGGAATGATGCATTATTTTCTGGGGTTGGAAGTTTGGTAGCAAAAGGGTGAAATATTCCTTGGACAAGGGAGATATGCTATATAAATCCTAAAGAGATTCAAGGTGCAATATTGTAGAACCATGGATACTCCAATGATTACCAACTGGAAGAATATTGATGTGTCTGAAGATAAAGAAGTAGATTCCACCTTGTACAAACAACTCATAGGGTCCCTGATTTATCTGGTCAACACTAGGATAGACATTTGTTACACAGTCAACACCCTCAGTCAGCTCATGGTGGAACAAACAAGGGTGCACTGGGAAGCATCCAAGCACGTTCTCAGTTATATACGAGGAACAATCGAGAATGGATTAAAATACACTCGAGGAAATGACATCAGACTGAGTGGGTTCACTGACGCAGATTTGGATGGAAGTTACATAGATAAGAAAATTACCAATGGGTATTTTTTTCAACATTGGATCAGGAATGACCTCCTGGTGCAGTAGGAAACAGAATTCCGTAGCACTGAGCTCAATTGAAGTGGAATATATGGCGTCCAACACAACATCATGTGAAGCCATATGGCTTAGAAATTTTTTTGTGAATCTATTCAGGAGAAGGATGGAAGCAACAACATTTTATGTGATAATCAGAATTGCCTCAAGCTCTCTGAGAATCCAGTTTTTCATGATCAGTCGAAGCACATTGACATGGTGTCATTTTATCAGAGACTATATCCAATGGGGTGTGGTACAATTACAGTACACTCCAACATGAGAAAAGGTGCCAGACATCCTCACTAAGGCTCTAGGAAGAACAAAGTTTGTTTGCTTCAAGGAGAAGTTGGGGATGATTGAGAATATGTTTCAGTAGCAAAGACAGATAGGGAAGTACTTAAGATTTATTTGTAGTACATATGTAGAAGTGTCAATGGCAGTTACATGGGTATCAGTAGAGATTGTAACAGTGCAATGGATGAGGGGCAACAGGATGAGAATCAGGAGCACAGAGGACCGATGTCATGGATCAGGATGATGCTTCTGATGAGAAGTATTGCTAGAGCACATTCCTCGCTAATAAGTATCTCTATACTAAGAAATCATAATGGTTGATATGTCCCAATTGTAATAGAATGACCAAAGGTCCTATTTGAATGCTACAGGATGGCCAAGAGGTATTTATGGTTGTGGATTGGAGTCCCAAGAAGCTTCAGGAAATAGTAAAAAGTAAGACAGTATATTGGCCATGAATGAGAGTTGCTACAATTTGAGGCTATGATTACCACATTCCTAGAATATGGCCAAAGTTTGAAAGAAATCCAAGGTATAAAAAGGGTCTATGGTAGAGCTGTGAATAGACTAAGTCTTGTGGATAAAGGTTTCTAAGTGGAGGATTTGTCCTGAAGGGTTTGTGACAGAGTTTTAGATGATTACAACATCCTAGCATGTATAGTCCATCAGATGTGCCCTTATGACTATGCCATATTTGTGTAAAATAAAAAGGAGTCATGACCCTTAGAAGAAAGGTTATCCCTATAATATAGGTTGCAGATCCTGAGATGGGTTGCAGAAGTATTTATGGGGATAGAAGATTCAAAGGAAGGTAGAAAATAAGCAGTAGATATACAAAAAAGAAAGGTTTTATATAAAGTATGTGTTTATTTTTGGGTAGCATCAGATGTTCTCTAGCTCTGAAAATTTGTGGAGGGGCTAGAACACATGAGATCTCCAAGACCCGGAAATTGTTTGGAGAAGTTTTGCCCATAGTGAAAGTTATTAAAATAATTAATTATTTTTAATGGAGCCTAAGTTAAAACTTAGGGAATTAAAATAATTAAAGTGAAATAATTTAAATGTGGGTGAGAAGCTTCTAAGAGACGAGGATCAAGTATGTTTTAATATTAACCTTTGATTGGAGATTTGATCACTACCATTGATATATCAATAGGAAAAGTATAAATGAATACTTGAGGGTCATTTGTAGATAAGCCAGGAAAATACTTAGTAACCCAAGGGAAGTCGATTCTTCAGAAGCAGAGTTTAATTTCAGAGGGTGAGTTGTGAGGTGAAGGAAGAGGAGGGTTTCAACAACAATCAGAGAAAAAGGAAGAGGGATGCAGAGCAGCAGAGAGACATCACATAGGGGCAGCGTAGAGAGGAAATGTAGGAGAGGATGCAGTCCCCACACAGTACTCATACAGAAGAGGATGCAAAGGTGACGCAGTGGAGGCTGGAGGGTCTCCGCGGTGTCAGAATTTCTCCAGTGACTGGAGGAAAATTATCTCAGGTGTTTTCACAAAATTTTCTCCATTTTTCTACAAATAATTCCTTATAAAGATATTTTTGCTGAAGAATAATAAATAAACCCTCATTTTTTGCACTGGTTTTCCCACATTGGGTTTTTCTGGGAACTATTGTCCAAAAATAACCGTGTTGATGTGATTGATTCTTGTGCTTATATTTCACTGTTATTTTCTCTATGGATTATGTGATAACTGCAGTAGAATTTATTTTGATTTTTATTGAAGGGTTTTGTAAATAAATTATTGGAGAAAATAAGTAGGAGAATTAAATCAGTTACTGGAGTAGAATTTCAAGTGTGAAATTTTCATTTAATGTGTTGACCATATCAACCCCTCCATTCAAATTTTTGGCCAGTAGTCACATTTGAATCCTTTTAAATCCTCTTACGTGGCCTAAGACCTTCGTCTCCTGCCTACCGTTGCCACCTTTCATTCCTAAAACCATATTCAAAATGGCCAAAAACCCATATTCAGAAATATATTGGTCCTAGCTCCCTCTGGCCTCAGCCCCCTTAATTTTGTTCTCCACGTAACGCAGGAGCTAGCCCATGGGCCAAAATGAAAAGCGCTTACCATATATGGCCATCGGGTGCGTTTTGCACCATCTGATCATACCACAGATCAACGAACCACAGCTCATCACTCTTGTGGTCCCCGCGCCTGCTCTCATTGCTTAAACCGGCCTGTTTTCATCGCACCACCTCTCGGCGGAAGGTGGTATTCCTCGGAGGGCCAGCGATTCCACTTATCGCCCAACGCATGGCAAGGACACTGTTTGAATACCGCCCTCTCATCACGCATTATCTTTTGGTCAAGGTCACGTAGCGATATCCATCATAACCATCCGATCTTGAGCGCTCCACCCAACGGCTATCGCTCTCCCGAGTTGCGCGAATTTTAGTCACAGTGCACAGTACCCCGGGCTCGCCAACTCATCGCTCTCCAACGCATTCCTAACTTTTGATCTCGTTTTGAGATCATGCGGCCCAGGCCATTCGAGCAACAAATTGTTGACCACGTATCCATCTCCACGTCACTAATTCCACGTGTGCGCTGTATTCCTCCTCCACCATTTATATATTCCGTTTATGTGTCATGTTTCATTGTTTGTGTTATGAACCTCCGCCTCATTCATTCATCGTCATTCCACTGTGTTTTTCATTGCCACCCTTCATCTTCTCACCATTTCACCCAGTATGCATCACCATTTCATGGCCACCGTCGTATCCCCATCCTTGTGTCTGGTTTTCTTTAATGTGTTTGTGGGTTTTGCAGGTCTATGGTGAGGAGGAGATGCCATAATTTATCGCCTCCATTACAAAGGCCAAGAGCACCTCAAAGGACGATCTTTCGATGGCACAATTTAAAGAGGGAAGTTTCGGGTAGCTACTGCGACATGACTTCTATTAAAGGAAGTAAGGACAAAATCCATTGAACCCCCCAAAGTCATTCAATAGACAGATTACGCAACAGGAAATATTAATGGGGCTGCATACAAATATCAGTGAATGATCGAGAAATTCAGTATCCGACTCCGAAGATTTTAAATCCCAATCCAAAGCTAAAAGACAGAGGGTACAATGCACAAGAGAACTATACCCTTCAGGTTTTATTGTAGTAAATTTATCTTTCAGGAAAGGACAGAATGTTGGTGTGATTTTGCTTTTTTCCGTGCTCCTGAAGATATTTTCTACCCAGTGCATTTACTTCATGAAGCCAGCTACAGAGTACGTTTAGAATTCTAGAGCCGTCAAACAATATGGGCGCGAATGTTTCCGCCATTTTTGTTTTAATTGTGCAAATTAAGGTTCAACACCTACTTCTTTTTGGAGTTTTTCTTCTTCTTCTATAAAAACCTGGAAGAAAGACATTGTAAGGGTTCCAGATTTTTATCAGCGAATTGTGCAGTGAAAGGCACTTTTATATACATTTTGTAAAGCTTTGGTATGAAGGCTCAGAGCCCGTAGGGTCTCAGTGAGGAGGATTTATGTCTGTCTTAGAGGATTCTGGTCTTAGATATTTCACAGTATGTAACTTTTTCTCTTGTGTTTAATACAATATTTCATTTCATCCATCTTCTTGTATCATGTTTTGGAATGTGAGTGGCTCGCTCATTTTTGGTATAGATTCATCCTAGTTGATGCCCATGCTTGGATTATTCAAGCGCTTTAAATATGGCTCATGCATGATATACTGTTCCATATTCACTTCATCCATATTTCTGCTATATTAGTTTCTTTGGGAGGGTGCTTTTAAAATGCCATTGTCATGTATGGATTCTTAGATTGATAAGCCCATATGTGATTTTGTTGTGTATCTGGGTATCAGCTCAAGGTTAACTAATATCTTCTTAACATTTATTTCACCGCATACACCTTCTGATAACTTGATTTCTGTGGCATATCACTTGAACTGGCCCTCTTTACAGTAAATTGTCTCTTAATTGTCTGATGCTTTTATATTGGAGTTTCGCATCTTGTCTCTGCAACATTACTTTCCCTGTAACAGTTTCTGTAGGTTCTGGTCGCATTTAAATCATTTTCCTTGTTTCATAAGAGATAGAAGGAGAGCTTTTGGTTGACACCCAATTTATATATTACATGCTCCTTGCTATGATAAGATGTCCTAGGCACTGGTCTGCTTGTCTGGGCGTATCTAGGGGTGACAACATTTGTTGACAACGATGTGGACTCGCATGAAAGTTTATTCGGTGCTTGGAACAACGGTGTGATTGGTACGTAGAATTTTGTAATTTGAAAAGTCCAAATTGCGAGAGAAAAACGAGATAGATATTTGGTAGCCTAAGAATACTTCTAAGCGCGGAAGAATGACAAGTGGGTAGATCCCGAAGATGGTAGCATTGTTCACAGACGGTGTAAATAGTGGTTTTCAAATTGTGAACCTAATTTTGGATGCGGAGTGTAGGAAGTAGTGCGGACGTAATACATGATGTAGTAGATGAAGACCTCAAGTGTAGGATCATGAAAAGAAGGAATCATGATGCGGCCGGCGGTATATTTGGAGCCCTAGTTTAGGAGTTGCGGATGAATAACTTGGTGATAAAGAGGGTTGCTTGAGGTCCTACAATAGATCTACATGGAATAATAGGTAGTTGATGTCAGGGAAGTATGAGTACTTCTGACACAAGTTGGGGCTTGTTGATACACTCTCCCTATTTGAGAGGGAGTGAGTATGGATTTCTCCTCTCAAGTTGAAAGGGAGTAAGGTTGGACACATTGCTCTCCTTGTGTCACTGTGACAAATTAGGATTAATATCCTAAGTCAATTACACGGGCATGGATAAGGAGAATGGTGTATTGGATAAGCATCTTGGACATACATTCTTGAGTCATGTACTATGATGGATTAGGATGGAGATCCTAAGTCAAGTACATGGACTTGGATAAAGGATGTTCTTATGAACATACACTTCCTTGAGGGAAATGGTCTAGTGGATGACATACTCCAGGTATCCTAGGTGGAGTATATACCTCTGAGAGTGGTGTGGTGTCCCACGGAATGCCTCCTAACATAGTGCTTTGATCTTGTGAGAGATAGAGTGTACTTGTCAAGGCCTTGGTAATGTGAAAATGTATTATATGATGATAATATCATCATTGATGTATCAAACACTCAAACTGAATCCCTTCTTATATGAATATTTCAACTTGAGATATTTTGAATAATTTAACTAGCTTCGGTCTTCATAATTGTACATGTCAAAAATAAAATTTATCATTAGAATAAATGACTTATTAAAGAATGGGTTTCATTCTTGGGTCAATTTTTTCTCGGTCAATGCCTCCATTGAAAGCTTCTAGGTTTTTTAATGAGTCACTAGAATCATTATTATTTTTATTAGACCCTTCTTGGGCTTTTGTATCATGTAAGAAGAATTAATTTTGAGTCAAAAATATATTTTTTCACCTCCGCACCAAGTCAACCCTGTCCCCAAGAAATTGACCTACATGAGGGAATTCGACCCGACATAAGGGCTATATAAGTAGAGGCATTCAACCTATTTCACTCACTCACTCAACAAGTTTGATCTACAAGAAAGAGACGAAGAAAAAGAGATCGAAGAAGTTGGAGAAGGACAAAGTTTGTTAGGAAGACCTAAATCAGGCTTTGGGCTATCTTTATCTCACACATGCGAATATTTTTAAGCAGTTGTTGGGGCCAAAAATATGTGTCTACTGCGGGACCAAAATTTTGAAGCTGTGGGTCAAAGTTTTGTTATTGGGGGGCCTAAATTCTAAACTGGAGCTACTGATGGGAAGCTGTCACTTGCAGTATTTTTTCAATATCATATGTTAAAGGGAAATTTTGACTTGGTGGTTGGAGGAGGTCTTTTTCTAGGTCTAAGGAGTCTGGAAAGTGCCTCATCTTGATTTGAATCTACTGAAGGAAGATTTTGTGACCGGGTTTTCCCCTTATAGGGGTTTTTCCCTAGCTGAGGACCTATGTCTTATGTCTCTTATTATTTTGATATTCATACACATATAATTTGGTAATTTCTTAACAAAATATATACTAATTAATAAGTAAAATAAGCCAACATAATTCATAAGTAATTATCAAGAAAGAGGAATCAAATTCTAAATCCTACTAGCAATTATTTCTCAACATGGTATAAAAGCTAAGGTTGAAGAAGGTTGGAGGTCACTTTGTTTACTTGGAAGAAAAGGTTACTCCCTCTATGGAAAGTTATTTGAATATGGGATTCAATATCTTGAGAATTGGAGGAAGTTGGATTGTAATGATCATCTACAATCTATCTAGGAGGGTCAAGAGTGAAGTATTCTTGGTGGCACTTACAGGTAATCTTGATGATGACGAGGCATCGATTATTGACAGTGGAGCATCAAGAAATATGACGGGAGAAAGTGGACAACGCCAAACTTTAACAAAGGAACCATCACCTCATGAATCAGAGCTAGGAGACAACAATAATTATGCATTCAAGGGCCTTGGATATACATCATTGAAGATGGAGAGTGGAGCAAATATACACCTTAACAATATACTCTATATTCCCGATTTGAAAAATAATTTAATTTAAATTTCTTGTTTATAAGATAAAGAAGATGGGGTTTCCTTTGTAGATGGTAAAGTTCTGGTTTGGGAAAAATATTCAAGTATTGATAAGGCAAAAGTTATTGGAGTTCGTGAAGAAATACTACATAGAGAGTTTGTAAGATAGTAATTTGTCACCGTCCACACCTTCTAGTCCCCGCACATTGGAGGGCTTATTTTGTGACACGTGAAAAGTGACATAACTTGAAAATACTTTCATGGCATTCCCCTGAACATGTAATTTCATCCCCCTGAAGACATCTCCTACTGAAAAACCCTAAAAACACCCCTTTTTGCATTAGCGCGGGTAGCCAGTTCAGTACCCGCGCCAATGGAGGAAATCCTTCAAAGAGGGTGCGCCAATTGGTGCTCTGTCCCAGAGTTGCACTCACGCCAACCATTTTAAAGAGTGTTTTTAAAAAATAAATGGTGGAAGATTCATTCTAACCAATTCCTAAACTGGTATCTAAGTTGAGTTGGGACGTTTGGCTCCAGATTTCCATGTAGGGGAAGTGGTTTGCCACCTCTCATGGAACCTTCCTTGAGGATAGGGCCAATCCCATGATTGTAGGGATCCCAACTCCCACTTCACTCCATATATAAAAAGCTTGCTCATCTCATTTTCAAGCTGGTCTAGGGTCTCCAAGTCTTCAGAAGTTCTAGCATTCCCAAGAGCCTTATGCTGCAAGAGCCTCCATAATTCCCTTAAGGCCAAATCCAAGCAAGGAGACTGTTGTCAAGATCCGAAGAGAGAGGTTTGTCCCATCCTTGATAGGATTTTCGAGACGTGTTCTGCTGGCGACCCGCCGAAGGAGAATTCAGCGTCAGAACTATGGTTGTATTCTTCCTTTGATTGATTAATAATAAACGACTATTGGTTATGGTTCCACTCTTGTTGTTGTTTATGATGATGAGTTATGTCTTTTCTGACTGACATATAGTTGCATCTACTAGATTTTACGCTTGCGTTTGTTTTGTTTCTTGCGTTGTGCGGGTTTCCTAGCACGAGTCGTGAGGATGCCCCACAGTCAAAGGAATGGAGACATTACCTAATTACCTCTTCTGCTTGACAACGTTGGATTCCGAGTAAGCCTTCATCGCTAGTTGGTTTATTTGCAATTAGGAACACTATGGTGTGTGACGATTGTTGCTAGACCCGGTGCGGGCTGGTAGGGATCGCCTCTGTCGCGGAGAGTTCACCTCCTAGCAGAGTTATAACACCATCTCCTCAAGACCTAGTTCACATGGAGATCAATCCTATCGAAACTATAGTATACAATATATGGGCATATAATTTATAAGATAATTCCCTCACTTATTCAAATGGTAAAGGGCATACCCAACATCAACTAAGATCATGAAGGAGTATGTAATGGATGTACTCTGGGAAAGAATACAAGGAAGCCTTTTACAAGTAGTGACACAAGGTCTAAAGAAATATTATACCTCATTCATTTCGATGTGTGTGGGAAAATGTCTAAAAAATATCTTGGAGGCCATATTTATTATGTGACCTTCATTGATGATCATTCTAAAAGACATGGCTCTACCTTCTCAAGGAAAAGGATGAAGTATTTGAAAAATTCAAGGAATTTAGATCTGAAGTGGAGACCTTAACTGAAATAAAGATAAAGACTTTGAGATCCGAAAATGATAACTCACGCTTCAAAAGAAATAATTTTGTATTGTAAAGAAGCAGGTATTAAGAGGGATCTCATTGTTCCCTACAATCTCGAGCAAAATGGAGTTGCAAAAAGGAAAAATAGAACACTTGAAGAATGTATACAGACTATGATACTTGATCAAGATCTACCGAAGATTCTATGGGAAGAAGCGACAATGACAACAATATACATAAAAAATAGAATTCCTCATTTAATCCTTGATAATATGACATCAAAAGAAGAATTTACAGGGAAGAAGCCATCTGTGGACCATCTCTGAATATTTGGATGTCTCGCATACATCCATGTTCCAAAGGACAAGCGAAGGAAATTAGATTCTACAATAATTAAAGGGATCTTTGTTGGCTACAGTCTTTCTTGAAAGCATATAGAATTTAAATCAATGAAGGAAGACAAATTGAAGTGAGTAGGGATGTTATATTCAATGAAAATCATGCCTATAAAATATCCAAGGAAATTATAATCGATTCCAATGACGAATATATTCCACTATTTGAAGAACAAGAGCATCATGATAAGAAAAGTACAAACCAAGAAGAAGAAGAAGAAGGACCAATTTAGCCTATTCAACCTATAATTATTCTTGAAATAAGGAAGAATCCAAATTTGTTAAAATCTACACTTGAAGATGTCGAAGGACATGGAGCTACTAAAGGAACATCTAGAGAAAGAAAAATACCAAAGAGATATCCAGGATATGCAACATATATGACAAAATTAATAGAATTTGAATCAACTAAGAAGTCGATCATCAAGAAGAATGGAAGAAGGAGATGCAAGAATAATATAAATCCATCATGAAGAATGGATTTTTGGAAATCGTTCCTAGACCAAGTGACAAATTGGTTGTCACCTAAAAATGGATTTACAAAATAAAACATGCTATTGATGGAAGCATAGACAAATGCAAAGATAGATTTGTTGCAAGGGGTTTCTCACAAAAAGAAGGCATGGACTATGAAGAAACCTTTGTTCCTACTATCAGGTGTACTACTATAAGATATTTGGTTTCGCTAGTTGCTACTATGGGATGGAATATCCATCAAATGGATGTCAAAACAACATTTCTAAATGGAACCATTGATGAAAAAGGATACATTGAAAAACGAGAAGGTTTTGATATAAATAATAGAGATAAACATGTTTTCAAACTCAATAAATCCCTAAATGGCTTGAAGCAAGCTCCTAGGGCATGGTATGCAAGAATAGATGCATATCTCTTAAGAGTTGGGTTCGTCAAAAGCTCTGCGGGAAAATGTTGGCAAGAGAATTTGAAATGAAATATTTTGGACTTACGCACTATTACTTGGGTTTGGAATTTTGACAGAAACCCAGAGAGATATATTTGGGTCAAGGTAAATACATAATTGAGATATTGTAGAGATTCGGTATGATGGATTCCAAACCTATGACTACTCCCATGATCACTAATCTCAAGAATTTAAGAATTTTTTACTCTATTCGTGCCTATCCTACCATCTATCATAAGCTAGTGGGTTCTCTAATATACTTGGTAAATACAAGAGCTGATATATGTTTTGTCATAAATGTTCTTAGTCAATTTCAGTTGGAGCCTTGTCATGACCATTTGATAAATGCTAGCATATTTTGAGATATATACGTGGCACTATACATCACTGCTTGAAGTATGACGTAAAATAAATCAAGTTAATAGGTTTTAATGATTCCAATTGGAGTTGTAGTGATACTGATGGAAGAAGCACTATCGGTGGATGTTTTTTTTTGGGATATGCAATGATTTCATGGATGAGTAGAAAACTAGATCTTGTTTCTTTAAGTAGTGATGAATCAAAATATGTTGTTGCATGTGAAGTAGGAAACGAATTTGTTTGGTTAAGAAAACTCTTTCCATATTTGATTGGAAAGCCTCTAGATCCTAAAGTGATAAATTGTGATAATCAAAGAAGCATCAAGATGTATGAAGACCTTGTATTTCATGCAAGGATGAGTCATAACAACAATAAGTACCACTACATTAGGAGCTTAGTAAAAGATGGGGTCGTGAAGCTACAATATATTACGACAGATGAACATGTAGTTGATGTGTTGACGAAGTCTCTTCCGAACAATAATTTTGAATATTTTAGAAGCATGCTTGAGTTGGTTGATATTATAGATTTAATTGATAGGCAAAGACGAAGCATCTAATGGATTCTTGGGAGGACATCTGATCAGCCTATGTTTTGATGTCTAGATCCTAAAGAGGGAGGGTGGTGTTGTTCATGGAGCTTCGAACTTGGATATGCACCTAGATCCCTGGGTCGATGGTTAACAAGTAAGGTTGATGTACCTAGAGTGGTTGAAATCTTGAATCCCTATTATTCCTACCTAGATAGATTACCCTGGTCAAGTATATAGTCCGAAGCACTGAGTGTGCCATGTACTCGTATATGTATATAATTATGAATAACTCCATAGATAAGAGAGAGTGTTGAAGAATGTAACTAGCTTTAGTATTCATAATTTTACTTGTCAAAAATAAAATGGTGTATCAAATAAAATTACTTATTAAAGAATGAGTTTCATGCTTCGGTCAAATTTTTCTAGTTCAAAGCCTCCATTGAAGACTTCCAGGTTTGTCTTGAGTCATTAAATTATTTGTCATTTTTATTAGACCCTTCTTGGGTTTTTTTTATCATGTAAAAATAATTATTTTTGAGTCAAAAGGGGATTTTTTCACCTCCACACCAAGTCGGCCCTGTCCCCAAGAAGTAGGCCTACATGAGGGAAATTCAACCTAGCGGAAAGGCTACATAAGGAGAGGCATTCAACCTATTTCACTCACTCACTCAACAAGTTCGATCTATAAGAAAGAGAAGAAAAAATAGAGAGTGAAGAAGTTGGAGAAGGACAAAGTTTGTTGGGAAGACGTAAATCAAGTTTTGGGCCATATTTCTCTCACATGCGAAAATATTTATGGGTAGTTGTTGGGGACAAAAATATGTGTCTACTGCAGGTCTGAAATTTTGAAGTTGGGGGTCAAAGTTTTACTTCTAGGGGGTCGAAATTTTGAACTGAACTTGTTGTTGGGAAGTTGCCACTTGGAGTATTTTGTCAAGATCATTTATTTTAGGGAAGGATTTACTTGGTGGTTGAAGTTGGTCTTTTTATAGGTCTAAGGAGTATGAAAAGTGTCATATTTATTTGAATCTACTAAAGGAAGAGTTTTTGACTGGGTTTTCCCCTCATAGGGATTTTTCCCTGGCTGAGTGCTTACATCTCGTGTCTATGTTCTTGTGATCTTCATACAATACATATAATTTGGTAATTTCTTGATGAAAGATAAGCTAATTAGTAAGTAAAATAAGGCAACATAATTCACAATTAATTATCAAGAAAGAGGAATCAAACCATAAATCCTACTAGCATTGATTTCTCAACAAGATAGACCTTTTGAGTCATTATGAATACCTCCCTAGTTAAAAGAGAGTGTTGTAAAAGTAAGTAAGTTCGGTCTTCATAATTTTCTTTGTATATGTATCAAAATAAAAAAGAAGAGAAAGAAATTTGTATTATTATTATTATTATTATTGTAGTCAAGCATGTTTTTCATGGTTCTCGGTTTTGTTGAGTCAAAAAAATAAATTTGAGTCAAAGTCCATTTGGACTCTTTGCAAGAAAAGGAACAAAAAAATTTTGTTAAGTAAAAAAGAGTCAAATTTACCTCCATAAGATCAAGTCGGCCCTCTAGATGGTCATGTTGGCTTGCTCAATATATGTGACCCTTCATATTAATAAACAATTATATATTGATGTGAATCCTCCACCAAAAGTGAAGAAGTTCATTCATGTTCTGAAGAGATATGTGAGATTTTGTGGCAGAGGATATGTGAGTTTATTTAAAGGCATATATGTGGTAAAAGGATGTTAGTTATTTATGATAAGACCTTAAAAGAATGTGAATTCCTGAAGAGATATGTGAGTTGTTCTTGTGATGATTGTTATGACTATGTTATGAAAGCTATGGAAGGATCATGGGGTCTATGGACTACAATCTACAGGGAGGATGAATTTCTTTATGAAGACAAGGCATCTAAAGGGAGAAGATTAGTGACAAATCAAGGATAAAACATGATATTGAATGGAGGGATAACTTGGGGATCTTATGGAGGTAGTTTTCTTAGTCTTGGTCTTGGTCTTGGATATTTGATTTGATATGATTCTATAAGAAGAGAATGGTTCATGTTTTCCCCAATTGTGGGGTTTTTCCTTGGCTCGGAGCCTATATCTTGTGTTCTTTGTGTTCTTGTGATCTTCATGCATTTTATGTTTTGGTAATTTCTTGATGAAGAATAAATAATATATTAATAAAAGGCCAACAAATCTCACAAGTAATTATCAAGTAAGGAGAATCAACCTTAATCTACAATTTCCTTGATTTTCCAACAAGGCCACCTGTGACTCAAGGGTGCCACTTTAGAAAAACACTTGTCAAGTGTTTCACTTAACAATTTTCTATTTTCCTACAAAGGTTCCTTTGAGGCCAACCCTCCTAGCACATGTGCCATATTTGGACAAATATGGATATCATTGGGATATTACAATGTAGCACCTTGGTCTTCATGATAAGCCCAACCAAGTGGCTTGCCAAACATAGAGCATACAAATAATAAAATTCAAATTTCCTCCCTTTCTAATCTTACATATGTAGAAGACAAAAAATGAAGGGCATTTATCATTAACAGGTTTTGGGGTGTTGCTACATGTACAACAACATAAACATTTCCATACGGAGTATTTTGGGTCCATGTAGGAAGCAAACTACTTATGCACCATTTTACAAGTTTTTGCGAGTTTATATAGAGAAATTTTGAACTTATAGCTAAATGGGAATTCAAAATTCACTTTGAAAATAATATTTATAAGGTGTAAAGGGATAAAGGTTTATTCAATGCTACTAACCACCCATACTTTTTCAATTTACTAAATTGTTAGGATGTTTTTAAGAATTTGTTGTGGATAAGGACATAATCAAAGACAACATATCTACCATTCATTGTCTTGGTAAGGAATTTTTTTCCAACAACTAGTATGAAACATATCAGTTCCCTAATTTTAAAATCATCCATTAGTAGCTACACAAATAATTACCCAACCTTCCACATATCTTGTTAACTTATTTTTATAACCTCACACTTTACAAGAAAGGTTAAAGTTTCTCTAAATGGGTAAATTTTTTCAGCTAAAATTGCAATATTTTTATTGACTCTAAAAGGCACTTGCAAATTTCAATAGAAAGACCTATTTTCAAGAAAGGGAGAGACATGAGTGAGAAACATTATTTTCACAAAGGAACCATGCCCATGTTTGAGTAACATATTCATGTAAACTATATTTTACAATGATAATTCTTTTTGCTATCATTATATTATTTTCATTCTATTCCCTTATGTTGTTTTTCTATCTACGAAATCATTTTTCATCTTATAATGTGGAATGGATCATTGCATAAGTTTTCATATATATCAGTACTTTCTAAGTTGAAAAAATATAGGAATTATTTTATAGGGTCCATCTGAGTGGTAGGTCTAAGTTTGAAGATTTGGGGTATGGAATCTTCTAGAGTCATTTTGAGGCATCAAATGACACTTTTTAGAGGTAAAATTTGTGATTTTAGATGTTATCCCCTCAATGCTATTTTACACACAGAATGCATATGAAAAATTTATGCTTTCTGCAAGTTGACCTACCTTGTTGACCATCATGGTATTAAGCAGATTCCATCTCAACCTCCATTACTCGCACATGTTGCTAGCCACATATGGACTTTCAAGAAGATTCTTAATGGTCTAAAAAATAATAATAATTGACGGTTGAGGCATGAAAAAACCCTAACCCTAGATGATTATCAAGCTATGTTAAATATTGGGACAAAAGGAAGAGGGGGATTCCATTTTGTAGCATTGTACTTGTTCCATAATTGATTAGGGCATCTAGGAGTGGGATTTGAGAGCATAAAAAAGTTGAAAGAATATTTTTTAGAAACCATGGAGCCCACATTATCATGGGAAACTCCATAATGAGTTCCCCTTTCTTTGTATTTTCATTTTCATAATTGAAGAAAATTGAGCAAAGCATAGGCCTCACCTTTTAGCTGGGATACATCTTGTGTTAATTTTTTTGGACAATGTGTTCATTTTCTTGTTATTCCATTTTCCTATTTCAATCATTTCCATAAATTTGAGAAATAATTATGGTAATAAATATAAGATATATTAAAATAAGCCTAAATAATAAAAATTTCAACATAATATAAGATTTGTTGTGACAGACTATTCCAATGGAATATCCATGGTAGTTTACAAATCATATTTGTATCAAAGTAGGTTTTTTTTTGGATATTTGTGAGAAGTTTCAAGATTTTGGAATTAGCTTATGAAGTTATAGAGCACTAGTCATGGAGGTTTAGTCCAATCATAACAACTCTGAAAATGTAGCTACAAAAGATAGATTTGCAAGGATGGAAGAACAAGTTTCTAATATCTCTTGTAACATGGCCCTTCTCATGGCAATGATAGTGAACAAGTTTAGACCTTTTCTAGACATTGGTGGCTGTAATTGGAAAGTTGTATTAGATGATAAACCAAGATATATTGAAGACATAGAAGAGGAGTAAAGAAAATGAACCCAAAAAAGAGCAACCAAGTTCTAATTCCATGAATCCTCCACAACCATTGTTTAAAATGGAAGCAAAAAATGGTATTTTTAAGTATTCAAATGTTATACCTATGTATACTATTCTAGGTGACTATTTCAGTTTGAAAAATTATACATATAGATGTGTAGGTGAATATTCAATAAAAAAATGTATAATTTACTAATAAAATTCATAATTTTTTGGTGAATATTATCAATTTAATCATATTTGAATAAAAAATAAGTCATTTTTTAACCAACTAAGTTTTTTTTTAAGAATATGGCCAAAAATAGCTAATTGGAGAAATGTTTCCCCTAAAAAATACCCAACTGAAAGTGGATATAAAATTATATCAAGGTGAAACTCAAGATTTTAAGTTGAATCATTGGTTGAAACAATTAGAAGTATATTTAAATGTCCATAGTATAGACAAAGAGAAAAAAAAATCATTTCCCCATTAAAACTAGAGAAGCATACACTAACCTAGTGGGAAATCCACATGGAGACACTTAGAATAGAGGGTGATCCACTGGTAACTAAGTGGGTGGTTTTCAAAACCATTATCAAGTGACAATTCTACCCTATTGTGTATGTGGAGAACCAATGGATCCATTGGAATCACTTCAAGCATACAAAAGGGAAAAGTATCTAAGAGTACACTATCAAATTCAGGAAGATGTTGACCATGTTAGGTATCTCTCCCAAGAACCAAGACATGTTCCTCACGTATTTTGTGGGTCTCAAAAATAATTTACAAAAGAAATTGATGCTCTTAAAAACACGAAAAAATTATAAGGCCCACGTGCTAACATAATATATCGAGAAAATAGGCCATAAAAAAGGATAACCAAGTTATTATAAGCAAAGAGATCACCAAGATGCTTCCAAGCAAAGTAAGAAGAAGTTAAAAGGAAAAGATAAGAAAATGATAGATACTACACATCAATGTAAGGATCCAAACAAACATTGTAATTGTAATATCAATGGCCAGACCAAAAATAAGTGTTGAAATCTACCTCTAAAGTTGAATCCAAAGATATGTAAGAAATTTTCCAAGAAGAACTCATGAGTCATTAATACAACCTACTAGAGAGTAGCTATTATGTGGATGAGAATATTATATTCACCTTAGTGTAGGGGGAGGTGAATCTAAGTAGCCTTCATCATAAGGAAGAGAACAAGATGGAAAAAATTTTGCACATTAAGATCAAGGTCAAAAATTCCAAGGTGAATGTCATATTCAATTCTAGTTCATAGGCCAACCATTAGAGCAACCAATCTGATTAGTAAGATTGGATTGGAAGTTCATAATCATCCTAGACCATATCCACTGAGATAGGTAACAAGGATGCAAAGCTCAAGATCACGAAATAGTGTACGATCAACTTTCCTATAAGTGTAGATTGCATTCATGAAGTGAAGTTAGATGTGATACCTCTTGACATTTGTGGTGTAGTTTTTGGAAACAAATACATGAATATAAGGATGTGATCTTCATGAAGATAGAAAACCAATACATCTTGATCAAGTATTGGAAATTTTACAACAAAATCTAGTACGCCTTGGAGGGGGAAGCCCTTCACGGTATAAACTAGACCAAGAAGCCACAATGGGGTGGTGGCCCACTATCACCATTGCCAAAACCCCCTTCTCTTTATGGATTTTCACCAATGGGAGGAGTCTTGGTAGGAAAGAGATCACTTATAATAGGTATTCTAGGGTTAATGTGTGAAGTTATCTAACTAGGCTCAGATTCAAGAAAGGGACTATTTAGGTTCAAGGCTTCACAAGGAAGAAATTTACTTTCTATGAAGATACCTAGAAATAAGGGCATGAGACCTAGGGTTTGATTGATTTGACAAGTGTTTGAGTAACTCAAGTTCAAGGCAAGGAGAAATTTTTTCTTAAAATGTATATTAGCTAAGACAAGGATCATGAAACCTTCAAGGAAGTCCTTACGTTGAGGGAAGAAAAATAGGGTTTCCCTCTTAGGGAAAAAACATAGGGAAACAATGTGTGGATGAAATTGGAGTGGATTCCCACCAAATTGATATTTTTTTTGGAAAACCCTATCCTCTTGATGTTTAGGCTCTCCAAGCACCTTCCTCCCTATAAATTCACACCAAGCCCTAGTTCTCTTCTCTAGCCTTGAAGGACCCAATTTAAGAGATAGAATATGGATAAAACATGATATTGATCAGAAATAAGTTGGAATAGTGCCTTGTTCCTTAGTAGAATGGAGTCTAGGGTGATTTAGGTTATCTAGACTTGTTTTAAAGGAGGCTAAAATTTTATACCCTGGCAAGAAAATTTCAAGCATTTACCCACGCAATGAAAAATGGATTTTTATGGAAGAGTTCAATGAGTTAACCACTATGACTAATTTCATAATAGGTTATACATGAATAATTTATGAAATATTAATCTATATAGTAATCCAATTAATCTTCAACAAATTAGGGCACAATTTTACCATGACCTAGAATCAATGATTCCATACAATAGACATAGAAAGATAGATATTAAACAATAAAGTGTACTTAGAGGAAAACATGCAAGAACTCCTTCCATTATACAAAGAATAGCTCCAAGAAATATCCAAGAATAAGCTCCAAATTTCAAAATTCATCTAGTACATCCAAGTCATCCACAAGAGAACAAGTGGGAATCCTCTAGAGAGGTTGAATTCTTCAAGGAGGACAAATTTCAAAGAATGATGATGAAGAGAGATCACACAAGAATTATATTCAATATATATATGTACTACTAATGCCTAATTATGCCTATAATCCGCTCAAACATTAAAATAATGGGAAAGAACTAATCAAGCTCATAAGATGACCTTGTAGCCAATGTAAAACATGATAAATCTCTAACAAGAGAGCTAAAATGTTGACTTCATGTTGCCATAGGCCCATCTAGGGTATGCATTGAGATCCTTTAGTACCATGAAAAGTGTAGATGGCACCTAAAATCAAGTTCTAGGGATTGTCCCCTAGATCTATTTGTAAATCATCCTGTAGCCCCCAAATCTGGGTTTGGGGCATAAAACTGGGTCTCATGAGTATCTAAGTGATGAATACACCTTATTCTACTCCAATGTTGAGGGCTTTGAAAATGGTGTTAGTCATCCTATGTCAATGTGTGAGACAAACCTCATCTCCACCCTGGTTCAAATTCCATACCATGTCATTTTTGTTAAGCCAATTGGGGGCATGTTGGTACATGTGTATCATCCCATGAATAATAAAGAAAATTCAAGAATGTTGTGGGTGTTGAAGGTTCCCATGGTTATGAATTATGCTCTATAATTATTCGAAGTCCCATGTATCTAAACACATCAACTTTCAGTGTTAATATGTCCCTCTAAAGGACCTAGATCTTAGTTAAGTTTCCCATACCTATAGATGAAATGGTAAACCACTTTTAAATTACACACAATACCTAGAGCTTAAACTTTCTCCATCATGTACATTAATCATTATCATGCATATAAGTGTACCAATATTGAAAGAATGGGAAAATACCACTTCATCTTAGGATCCTCCTCCAAAAGCAAGGCCTTAGTTACGTAATGGTGTTACCTCCCTACGTAAGAGTGGTTAATAGACAACTCTATTAGGTGTTCTCAACCTCTAAAGGGAAGTGACATGTATTTGGTCCACCCTTCAATCAATAGGTGTCATGCGAATAATGATGGAATTGAGGGGAAAGGACTCCATGGCCAAGTTCCATGGTCAAAGGAACCAACTATGATGGGATACCTCATCTTCGGTGTATAGATGTGAGAAGGGAGAAATCGTGGATGCATGGGTTAAATCAACCTTTTTTTTCCATCCCAATAATTTATCTTTTACTTTTTCTTGATTTTCCTTGTATCATTGCTTGTAGCTCAAGGAATTAGAATTTTCTTTCTATGATGCATAACATTTATTACCCCCTTTGGGATGGGGTAGTTCATAACCCATAAAAGGTTGGGACATGCAAGGGTTCATTTTCTTCTATGAGATATGGCAATATTGGCCCAGGAACCGATTGATGGCCATATGATAAGGGTAGAGTGCATGTTTGAATTTTTCCCACGTGTTAATTTGTAAGTCCCGACCATATTTTTCATTTTGATTTTTCTTTTGTTTTTCCTTGTAGCCATCATATTATCTTTCTTTTTATCGTAGCTACATCAAACTAACAGGGTTCATTTCCAAGCCCTACCCAAGTATAAGGATGTGTGGGTGCCAAATCCCAGAGAACTAATGGCCAGTTGACCTAAAGAAGGGAGGTGATATAGGGGCTCATATTGTAATATGAAAAGTGGCAAGTATGGAATAGAGAGAGATGGGGCTACGCTATTTTAGTCTCAGTTTCCTAAGTAGTGCCTCTTCATAAATCCATGGGCCATTAGCGAGGTCCCACTAGACTAGGATTGAAAATTAACCCCCCATTTAAGGAGAGGGAACAAGACTACGACCAAGACCCTTCTTTCTTCCAAGTTACCCCATAATCCATGTCAAAATTCTCAAATAAAAAAAAAAAACATAACCACCCAATTGCATAATGAATAAAGTACCCTATGATTATAAGCCCATCTTCCAACATGCGCTCTTCACAAATGGGTGAGAAAACATATGACTAATGTAGGTGGCAGAGATATGAATGGAACATCACATCAACTACAAGGTGGCTATCAGGGGTTCTCAGCTACTAGGTAGAATATATGAATAGGAAAAAAAATTCTCCTATGGATGATCCAATTTTATTGGATAACATGAATTATTACATCATTAATGCACACAAAGGTCAATCTAACATATCTCTAGTAATTTCTAACCAAACAAAAAACCTGATTAATGCTAATAATAATTATGTGTTTGTTTTCTTAAGACAAAATGAAGGTAGTATGATATGTTTGGCATGGCAGATCCACCATGATTTTGTTTTGGATGTGTGTTTTCCATGCAAGACAACTCAATTTTTTGATAATTTTCGTAGTCATTATTACTAGAGGTGTTAGGTCCCTATAATACCAGTGTAACCCCCTTATTGTTATTGTAGCCCCCTTATTATTATTTTTAATGTAGCCCCCATATTGTTATTGTTGCACCCCATAAAAGCCCACTATTATTATTGTCATGCCCTCACATTATTATTTTTATGTGGGGTCTGATTATATTGTGACCCCTTAGACTCCTATATATAAAAAGGACGTATTTTCATTTGAAGCATCCACGAATTGTTCATTTATGTGATGTAAAGGAGGTTTCCCCCTCAAAGAGGCTAATTTTCAAGTCATTGATCTATATTTTTTTTCTTGTGATTTGGTTGCATAACATTTGGTATCAGAGCTTTGGATTCTAGGGTTCCATTGCTTCAAATAGGTCATCTTGGAATTTTCGCTATAACGTTTTTTCTATGAGGCTTCAAAATTTGAAATTTCGACCATGTGGAGTCGAAAACTTGGTGAACTTCGTGTACGAATTTTAGATCTTGGTTCGCTATTTTTTATGATATATGGTTTGAAGAGGTTATAGTTTTTGTAGGCTCCAAAATTCAGTCTCACACAATATATCATTTTCAAGGTCGAAGGTCGAAACAGTGACATGTGGCATTCCATACAAGTTCGCTCTATTGAACTAGTCTGTAATCAAGTCATCATGGGAGATTGGGCATAAAGTTTTCTTGAAGAATTTAATCTCAGTCTGACTTATAAAATTGGAAATAAAACTTAGATGGATACCACAGGAAGAAATTTTAGACTTTGGAGATATAAAATTACAAACACACAACAATTTCAATATTGAGCTCATAAAAATCAAGAAAAATGTGTGCATTTTTTAAAATTATCACAACTTGTGTTTCAAAAATAAGTTTGAAGTGATTCAAAGTGCATAGTGAAGCATAAATATCATTGTTTGATTCAAAACTGCCTTGAAACAAAAAATGGACACACCTAGTAAGAAGCCAAAAAGCTTTACTATGATGCATGAAGAAGAGGAAGAAATGCAACATGATATATCAAAATTACAAGAACAAGTGCAACAAATTTCGGCTTCGCAAAGAGTAAAAAAAATGAACTAGAAGCTAAGATGGATGGTTTAAAAGTAGACATGGGAGTTTTTAAAGTATACATGGACGCGATGAATGTCAAACTGGAAGGGTTGAAAATTTTGTTGCAAGAAAGGCTTCCCAGTGGTGACAAGGTAATCCATGAAAATCATGATGAGGGAAAATTGAATATGACTTATGATTGTAGAGACTCCAATTTTGGGTTTAAGACCCACCACATTCAAAATATTGACATGAGGAAGTTTTATGGAAAGGATTTGGTGACATATATATTATATATGGAGAATTTCTTTGATCTACATGATGTGTCGTACACACAAAAGGTACGCAATGCATCCTTATATTAAAAAAAAAATAAGTTTGTGTGGTATCGATGGATTTGTTCTCATAAATCAATTTTCACTTGGAAAATTTTGGTAAATAATTGATAGCACATTATGAGGATACAAAGTGAAATACCTTATTTATCCAATTGATAAATCTCAAACAAAAGGGCTCAATGGTGAAGCACATTGAGGAATTCCAAAGATTTTTCTAAAGTAAGAAATATAGTACATCAAAGCCAAGGGCCATAAATAAAGGCCTTCGTGGAGGCAATTCAACCGACAGAGATCTGGGTTTTTGGTCGCTCTTCTAGAGGGAAACCAAATTTCGAAGAATTTCTCGTTAACCTAAAATCTCACAAGTAGGGATACCAAACAGATAGCTTGGGATCGAGAACTAAGAACATATACATTATATAGCAGATATACTGGACCATAACAAAACTGGACCACTGTAAGAACTAAGACTGGTCGCTGACAAAAAAGGACCATAGCTGAAGGAAACATTAGAACAACAAGACACTCCCTCAGAGAGGGCAGAGCAAAAGCATGAGAAACAAGAAAAAAGGTCAAATTACTCATCAGGAGCGACCTCCTCGATCCTGCAACCGTAGTCTGCTGGTGCGCCATGGGCATGAGAGAGTTCAGCATTGGGAAGGACCTCTGAAGGAGTTTCCGTCTGATGTGGCGGACCACGAGCTGAATCCTCCTGCATTACCTCCCTACGCTCACTTGTCTGTCCCCTCGAGTCAAGCAGCACTGCTTCCAAGTTGGCGCCATCGACAGGAGCAGAATCATCCGGCGGAATCTCAGGCAGGGGCTCCTCCAGGAAGACAACAGAGATGGCGACCGAAACTCTTGGTCTATTAAGGGCGCAATCAAACGAAAAGAGAGCCGTATGGGACTGATCAGGCAACGCATCCCCAGAGGGCGAGTCGAGCCTGCGTCCAGAGCGAAATTGGCGGCCATGGAAGAGGCGAGGTAGGTTGTCAGAGGGCAATGAGATTTCAGAAGGAGAAGTGGATGTGGAGGGCGAGCTCCTCCTGGCAGAGCGTGAGGAACCCCTCCTGCAACGCATCCTCTGCCTCAGACGGGGCATGTTTGCAACAGAAATGGAGCTGTAGCTCTGGAAAAATGGTGAATTAACAAGGTTCGGCTCTGGAGGAATGCTCAGGACCAACGAGGCAGACCTGCAAGAACCAGCAATGGAGATGTGGAGACTGTCGTCAGGCTCCAAGCAGCAAGTATGGCGACTATGCTTCCCTGTGGTGGTGTGCTTGTTGGCGCAATCCTCCACTGAATTACACAACAAATTCCTCGGCGCAGGGGATAGCGAATCCATTTCATATAGCACCCTGTTCCTGCAACCAACAACCCTCTGCATTGAATGACCAGACTTGTTAACCTGGTGCGAATCGTTGTTGCGACAGTCGAAAATGCCTCGATCCTCAGCATTCGTATCGAGAGGCTTCACCATAAAGTTTGTCATTAAGAGTGGGCAGATGGTATTTACTGCGATCAGGTGGGCTCGAATGGGATGGCATGTGGCCTCCCGTCCTATCGACCTCTGTCCCGTCGCTCCTATTAACATTGCTATCACCCGCATCCGGGGAGTTCACCTCATCTTGTATCAGGTTGTGGCACTTCCTCTTTTGATCTTCATCATGGATTATGTCCAGCGTCCCTGTTCTGAGATTTCTATCACAGTCAACCCCTAGATTGGCTAGTAAATCCGCTACCTTGTTGCCTTCCCTTCTGGTATGCTTAAAAAGGAGAGCCCTGTTTCCCTGAAGCCAATTCTCCATTATTTCCAATCGAGCCTCCAGTCGCCATCTTCTGGCAACCTTGCGCGCCTGAGCTCCATTGAGAAGTTGTGCTGCTATATTGATGAAGATCTGTGAATCTCCCTCAATCTCAATAGGATGTAGCCCCTCACGTTGGGAGAGGAGAAGACCTTGCCATAATCCCTCCAATTCCGCAGAATTGTTCGTGTCCCATCCAATGCTTCCCAAGTAAACCACCATGGGAGTGCCATCATGGTTCCTTATAATGCCCCCGAAGCCTGCTTTACCTGGATTGCCTTTTGAGGCACCATCAAAGTTGAGCTTATAGGTATTCCGAGGGGGGGGGATCCAAGTGGGATTGAGTTTGTCAGTGTTGGGGTGAGTTTGCTTCTGAGTGTTGTGTTGAGTCTTAATTCCCCAGTTCTCCCATATAGCCTTTTCCTTGGCTAGAGTGGGGAAATCCTCGATGCTCCAAGACTGCAAAGCTAAAGTTTCCTCAAGATTGAGACAGTAATTACTCCAGATGATGTCTATCGAGGTCCTCTGGTCCTTAAAAATGCGCTTGTTTCTTTCTTTCCAAATGGTCCATAGGAGAAGACCTGGGATGATTCACCAAAGATGATTGAGGAGACTACTCTTGAAGGGATGTTGATGCCAGTCACGTATGGCTCCACGTATATCTGTGTTAGGTGTACAATTCCTTTGGCACCTGAAGCTGACTTTCTCCCACAACTGAGCGGCGAGGGGACAAGCATAGAGGAGATGCTGCTGAGTTTCTTCATTCACCCCACAATTGGGACATATGGAGGGACCATGGAAGTGTCTCTTGCGAAGATTGTCCCAAGTAAGTATTCTTTGGTGGCCAAGGAGCCAGAGGAATACGGAAACTTTGGGCCATACCCCTATATTCCAGATTTTTCCCCAAAGAGGATCCTTGGGCTCAGGATCCGTACTGAGAATCCTATAGGCCTCCCGAGTGGAAAAAGTGCCTTTAGGAGTATGCCCCCATCTTAGAATATCCTTGTCCTGCGATATTCTGATGCAACGAGCTCTGAGTTCATCAGTGATGGCTTTTCTTTCATGCTCAGTGGCGCCCCTGGTTTGCTTGCTATTTGTTTCCATTGCCGATAGCCCTGCTTGTTGGTGTCTTCCCAATAATGCTTTACTGCCTCCAGCTGTCGCATATCCCAATCAGGTTCCATGGACGGATTGAAAGTAGTGATAAGTTTTGGTAGTTGTTCCCAAGAGTCTGTCCAGAACCTTGCAGAGGTACCGTTCTTTATCTCCCAGAAACTGTGTTGTTGTATGAGAAGATGGTGTTGTTTGGCCGAGTTCCAGATTATGGAACCATTCTCCTCCGGAGTGAGTCTGACGAGCTCTTCCTGGGGTCAGTTTTGAGCATATTTAGCTTTCCATAGAATGGCCCAGGGCTTTTCAGGGGCAATGAGCCAATTCCACCAGATTTTTGCATTCATGATGGCATTGCTAAGGAGAGGGTCACGAAGGCCAATTCCCCCTTGATCTTTGGGTTTACAAACTGTTGCCCATTGAACCAGAACCCATTTTCGGTTGGTCCCCTTGGAGCCCCAAAGGAAATTCCGTTGAAGGGCTTTAATCTTATTGAGGACCCATTTGGGAGCCACCAGAATGGAGAAGAGGTAAAGCGGCATGGCCTGAAGAACGGATTTAATGAGAACCAGTCTGCCAGCAATGTTAAGGGTTCGGAAGGTCCAGGAGGAGAGGTGGGCTTCCAGTTTATCGACTAGCTTGCACCAGGAGGCATGCTTAAGAGGGGAAGCAATGAGCGGAGCACCCAGGTAAGTGGAGGGAAGGGAGGCAATGGAGAAGCCGAGGATGCGGGCGATTGCAGATTGAGTAAGGGGGGAGTGTGAAAGAAGAAGATCTGGGATTTAGAATTGTTTATGCTTGTCCCAGACGCATCGGAAAAGTCCTGCAGCAGGGATTTTAGCTTGGAGGCTTCTTGAACAGAAGGGTAACCGAACACCATATTGTCGTCCACGAACTGTTGGTGGGTGACAGCTAGTGCATTGTGGACAGAGATGCCTTGGATTTGCTGGGAGCGGACAGCTGCGGAAAGGTGTCGCCCCAGGCCTTCCACCATCAAAACAAATAGGAAGGGAGAGAGGGGGTCCCCTTGTCTGATGCCTCTGGTGGGGGTGAAAGTGCGGGAGGGAGTCCCATTGATGAGGATGGAAAAGAACGAGGAGGAAATGAGACTGTGGATCCAACGAACCCAAGTGGGAGAGAAGCCAAAAGCCAGGAGCACTTTTTGTATATAGGTCCAACTTAATTTGTCAAATGCTTTGGAAAGATCGATTTTGAGAATCATACCTGCCTGTTTGATCTGCTTGAGCGAATGGATGATCTCATGAGTATGAATGATCCCGTCCAAAATCTGCCTGCCTTCAACATATCCTGACTGCTCAGGTGAGATGAGCAGAGGCAAGAGTGGTTTTAATCGGTTGGCAATGACCTTAGAGATGACTTTGTAGATCACATTGCATAAAGCAATGGGGCGATATTTGTCCGGTGTGCTGGCTTCTTCTTCTTTGGGAATGAGAGCGATGAATGTTGCATTTAAAGAAGGGAGAAGCCAATGCATTACTCGTGATTCTTCTACAACCATCCACACTTCCTCACCAATGAGGTCCCAGAACTGGTGGTAGAACGTGGTGGTGAAACCATCTGGTCCTGGGGCTTTTCCATCCTTGAGTTGCTTCATGGCTAAATCAACTTCCTGCCTAAAAACTGGGCGTAGCAGCAGCTGATTGTGCTCATCAGTGATAATTCTTGGGATGTTTTGACTGATTTTATTGATGGCAGGTCCTCTGTCCATAGGGGGTTCTTTGTGCACTGTCTGGAAATGAGCAAGAAACGCCCTCTCTATCTCTTCCTGTTCTTCCACTTTCTCCCCTTCTTGATTCCTGATAGCCGTGATTGAGTTGTGCATTCTCCTTTGTATTGTGGTTCGGTGAAAGAATTTAGTATTTCGTTCACCTTCTTTTAGCCATCTTACCCTGGATTTTTGCCGCCAGAGGATTTCTTCTTGCTTTGATCGATCATCCAACTGAGTTTTGAGCTGCTTCTCCCTTGCCATTAGCTCTTCCGTGTATCCATTCGAGATAATCTGCTGCTGGAGGGCCTTCATTTCCACATTAAGATTATGTTGTGCCTGGAAAATATTGCCAAAATTGTTGTGATTCCAGTGTTTGATGTGGTGTTTGAGGTTCTTGAGCTTACACTGGAATTGGTACATTTGTGATCCTTCAGGTGGCTTGAAGTTCCTCCACCAAGCACTGATGAGATCCTTGAAGGCGGGATGGGTTAGCCAAAAAGCCTCAAAGAGAAAATGGCACTTCCTGGAGTCCCCCAGTCGCAGCCACTATAAGGAGATGGGCCAATGATCCGATCCATTTAGCGGCTGTATAAAAGCAGAGATGTCACCCCCTAGGTGTACAGCATTATCAGATATTAGAAATCGATCTAGCTTTGAGGTTATGTGTTGGCGTCCCGTTCTGCGATTGCTCCAGGTGTGAATGCCATTGCCGTACTGCAGATCTATAAGCAAATTGTTTTGAATGAAGTTCTTGAAGTGGCTGCTTTCTAGTTCTAGCTGAGCCCTTCCTCCCATCTTCTCCCCCAGGCATGTGATCATATTGAAATCACCTCCTAGAATCCAGAGAGGATGGGTTCTGGCATTGTTTAGTTCTTCCAATGTGTCCAAGAGAGCCATTTTTCTGCCCGCTTCCTGTGGGAAGTAAACATTAGAGAGATGTCCATGAACATTGGTGCCGATGATGTGAAAGGTGGCTTGAATGAGGTGATGGGAGGCATGGAAATCAGATAGCGTGATGGTCCAAGTATTCCATGCAATGGCGAGCCCTCCAGAAGCGCCCGATGCATCCACTGCCACCGAGTGACATCCAGGCCAAGCGCTGGAGAGGATTTTACCTAGAGTGCTGCTATTGCATTTGGTTTCCTGTATAAAGAGGATCTGTGGTTTTTCCAACTTTATCATGTTTTTGATCATTCTTAGTTTCCCAGTGCTGTTAAGTCCTCTAACATTCCATGAGGTTAGCTTCATAGTTCACTGTGGGGGAGGAGCTTGTAGTACTGTGTCAGCTTGGCATATCTTCCTGATTCGACCAGGAGTTTCCCAACCGTGATAGTTCGCTCCAAGTCAGTTTTCCGGCCTCGTTTCTTGGAGTCCTTGATTGATTGATTGCCATCCCATCTGCTTCCTGGCTGTATTCCTAGCTCTTTTTGTCTGAAGGCTTAGGAGATGATAACTTCCAGTCTATCTAGCTGTTGATCTGGAATATTATCAAATTCCTTTCTTTTGCAGGCAAGTTCAAGTTCGAGAATGTCCAGCCCAGTGAGATCAATACTCTCTGGTTCAACCTCCATGTTTTGCGCTTGGTTGCTGCCTTCCGTGTGCTGTGTTGGTAAGCAATCCACATCCATTCCATTCGGCTTCCAATCTGGATCTACGTGGACTCCTTCCATGGAAGGTCCTTGTTCCTTCAAGGTCTTAGGAGAGGGCTTAGAGGTGGGCGGAGGAGGAATCGGATTCATTTTGGTGGGGTGGGTAGCTGAGTGATCGACAGGAGGAAGGTTCTCCGGAATAGAGGCAAGAGCTTCATAGCTATTACTTGTGGATGGAATAGAGGAGGATTGAGCCATGGGTTTTTTTCCATTGGGGGGTTTCTTATGGGCTCTTCTACGGTTGGTGACCTTTGTGAAGCCATCCGGATCAGAGTCATCAGGAATATTGGAGGCTTGAGGCTTAGCATTGAGAGGGCAGTCCCGAAATAGGTGTCCATGAACATGACATTTACGGCATCGGAAGGGTACATGCTCAAAATCAAGAGGTTGGATCCATTCAAAGTCATCGTGAAAGAGGCTTACCGAGTCAGGAAGGGCTTTGTCCAAACGCATATAGACACATATGTGGGCGTAAGAGGTGTAACGGCGCAGCTTTGTTTCCTCCGCAATTTTGATGAACTCCCCTAAACCCTAAGCAATGTCTTTGAGAGAGTCCTCATCCCAGTATTCCAGGGGGAGCGAGTAAAGTCTAATCCAGACAGGGGCCCAGCTAAAATCTTCCTTGTCTGGGTTGAATCTTTCGACCCAGTCTCTTAGGTAGAGGCCTGCTGAGTTGAAGAAATACGGGCCTTCATCCAGGACTCTGTTTCTATCCTCAATGCAAATGAAGATGGCTGTGAAAAAACCCTTGGGGCCAAGTTGGAGGATGAACTACCCTTTGGGTTTCCATTTGGCTGCAATCCATCCGTGCAAAGCTTTTTCCGTGGGCCAGAAACCTATAAATTTACCGATTAGTGCATGGTCCTTCATGTACTGGATCCTTCCATTGATCCTGTGGCTGGGCAGCTCGATTTTGGGTCTTTCTGCTACAATCGGCTTGCAAGTGGTCGATTTCGCCTGGGGCTTGTCATTTCTTCCCGAATCTTCTTCTTGTACCTCTTTCTGCTTGTCAGGCGCATCCTCTTTTCCTTCAGAACTGCATTTGTCTTCCGTTTCCAGATTGTTTGTGTTTTGGGTCATTTGCTTGGTATTATCCCCGGCAGCAGGTTTGTCGCTTTGTGAGGGGGAAGAACCTTCACTTCCCCCCGTAGGGCCTGCCATGGCAGGCGAGTCAACGCCCGTGCTCAGCAAAGCGACAGGAGCGAGCCAGGGTAAGTTGCAGGGTGAATGCAGGTGACGGCGCTGAGGCAGGGGCAGCGCGTGAACCCTAGCACTGCATCAAGGCCATCCCGAGGAATTCCAAATATTGAATATCAAGGTAAATGATATTTCGAAGGAGCATATGATTGGTGTATTCAGTATAGGCTTTAAAGGATAACATCCAACATCGTGTTCACAACAAGTAAGTCTACCTCTCACAACTAAATATGGAAGTGTTGCTACTCCTAGCCTCCCACAACCTACAAGGTTTTTTTTTTGTAAAATTTAAGCATATTTATATTAATTTTTTGGATAAAAAATACAGAGGTCTGCGGGAGTCAATGTGACCTCCCTGAGTTGGCTTTACATCATTGCCTGGGCATACATTCAAAGAATGTATTGGCTGAAGATGTATGGCACTAGTCAATAGAAGCTAGGGGAAACTCGAGTTGATATGGTGTGCATAGAAGGTCAAGTCAACAAAGAGATGGGCATGTTGCGCTGCCTGAAGACTATGAGCCAACAATTCTTCAATGCGGCTTGAGTGTGCAGAGACGGGTGTGCAAGGATATGGCATAAACAGAGATTTATCGAGCCTGTTGGCAAAGTTCTCCCCTTGACGTGTCCTTCTCGTGTTTGATCCTGCAATGGATGAGATTGACATACCCTTCCTGTGGCGGAAACCATCGAATGCCTTGTGGCTAAGTCCTATGTTTGCAGATCCGACTTTTGGATTTTTTTGCAGTTTTCTCTGAGTTCTCCCTCTGCCAGATCTTGCCAAAGGCTCTGATACTTTGCCCGCTTGGAATCGATCCCTGCATTTGCCAAGGCATCAACCATATTGTTTGCTTTTCTGTGAACTGCTTGGAATGTGATCCCTTGCATGTTGCAGAGTTGGCCTTGGAGGTCCTTCAGGATTGCTGATAGTCTCCAGCTTGGGGTCACTTTGTCCACCTGCACGCCCATCTGGAGTTTCCTTATCAGCCTTATTATGATCTCCGAGTCGCCTTCCACTACCAGAGGTAGAAGTCTGTAGCGACCAACCAGAGTGAGGCCATGGATGAGAGCAATTAGTTCTGCATTGTTATTGGTGTTTACTCCGAGATTGCCATGATAGATGAGATGAATTATGCCTATGTGATCCCTTACTGCTCCCCCATATCCTGCCATTCCCGAGTTTTGTTTTCATGCCCCGTAGAAATTGAGTTTGAATGTGTTAAAAGGGGGCAGAGTCCATTTGTCCTACATTGTTCCTGTTGAGGCCTGGTTCCTCCCAGCAAGGTTGATCATGGTTTGAAGATTCAGGATTTGTATAATTCTTGCATCATTCGGAGATGTGTTGCCCTCTATTTTCAATATGCCCATGGCATTGATCGTCTCTGTGATGAGCTGTCGCACTTTCCCTATCAACACGTTTACTTCCATTACTGATTTCTTGAATATTCTTGCGTTTTGCTCTTTCCACAGGATCCAAGCTATTGCTCCGAGAATTAGATTCCAGGTGCTGTTAACCAAGGGATTGGAGGATATGGAAGATCTCCATTTGCTGAGTGAGAGTTGGATGGAGTTTATGTCTCTGTCAGATTGTCTGAAGACCATGGCCATGTCATCCCATAGAGAGCAAGCCGTGGGACAGGTGTTGAGTATGTGATTGAGAGTTTCCAGACCATTCTCGCAGAGCATACATTGTTAAGGGCCTACGAAGCCTCGTTTCTGAATATTGTCCCATGTGAGTGCCTTATTATGCATGACCAGCCAGGAGAATAGTGTGATTTTTGGCCATGTTCCTCTGTTCCAAAGGGTTTGCCATTTGTGGTCTAGTTGCAGATCCGAGGAGGCAGCCAAGATCTGATATGCTTCTTTGAGGTTGAACGTTCCTTTGGGGTTTCTTCCCCATCTCAGGATGTCCTCTTTATTGGATTTTAGGATTCTTATTTTGTCCAAGTCTTGTAGAAGATGGTCTACATTCATTTGTCCTGCTTCGGTATGCCATTGTTCTCTAGATAACCATTTTTTCCATGTGGTTGCCTTGCTCGTAGGTTGCCAGTAGTCTGCTACCGTAACCTTGCCTTCCTTCTACATAGCTCTTTTAAGAGTGTTTCCGGTCTGAGTGTTCTAGGGGTGGAAGGCTGTTGCAGGGCATCTTCCCAAAATAGGGCAGTGTTTCCTTGGTGCACTTCCCCCACAACCTGCAAGGTTGAAAACACAACAACAGAGAAAAATAGAGAAAAATGGATTTGTTATAGTTGTGATATAAAATACACTAAGGGAGATAAGTGTCTTTGAGAAATTATTTTACATATATTGTGAATAGGAGGAAGAAAGGAACAGTAAACGTCAAAGAAGAGGATCTACACCAAGAACCGACCCTAAATAAATAAGAAATGAATCACGACCATATCTGTGTAATGCATTATAGTGAATTACCACTCCTCAAACTCTCCAAGATAGAAGGACATATCGAGAAAAGAAAAAAGGTAATAGTGTTGATTTAATTCAGTAGCACCCATAATTTTATTCATTGTAAGATAGCCAAGGAATTGAATTGCTTTCCTATCAACACCGTAGTGTCAAGTGATGGTTGCAAATGGAGGAACTATAAATTGCTCTGAGAAGTGCCATAATATCAAAGTCTAACCATGTGGGAATATGTATTGACTAGTCCAATGCTTTCCATTCCTATGGGTGGTCTATGATGTTGTACTAGGAGTGCAATGGTTACAATCTTTGGGGACGATAGCTTTTAATTTTCAAGAACTTTTTCTTGAAATTTTTTTCAGAAAGGAAAGGAAGTTGAATTACGGGGTATCACAGGGAAGCCCTGGAAAGATAATCAGCTCTAATGTCATGACAAAAATGCTTCTAAAGTAGAACAACGAGGCGTAATTGCACAATTATGCTCACTAGAAGTTCCAACATCAAAATCTATCTATTTCTCCAGATCTCCAACAAGTCTTGGACAATCATTCCAAGGTGTTTGAGACTCCCAAAGGCCTCCCACCTATTCGTGATCATGATCATGCTATTCATTTGATTCCAGGAAGTGTTCCTCCAAACACTCAGTGCCTTACAGATATCCTTACTTCCCAAAAGAGCGAAATTGAACGTATGGTTGCATAAATGTTAGAGGCAGGTATAATTCAACCTAGTCAAAGTTCTTTCTCTACTCTGTAGTATTGGTACACAAGAAGGATGGATCATGGCGTATGTGTCTGTGATTATAGGGAGCTCAATAAGCTCACCATTAAAGATAAATTTCCCATTCCCGCGGTCGATGAATCATTGGATGAATTACATGGAGCAATTTACTTCACCAAGCTGGATCTTCGTTTCAGTGATATCATCAAATTAGAATGAAGACTGAAGACATTTCCAAAAACAACATTTCGAACTCATGAGGGTCATTATGAATTTTTGGTCATGCCTTTTGGCCTTACCAATGCACCTTCTACATTTCAAGGTTTGATGAATTTCCATTTTCAAACCCTGTGCATAGAAAACTTTGTGCTTGGTAGTGCCCTATTCTAGTTGGTAGCGGTGATATGAATTTTAAAATTATTTAGACCTAAGGCTTGCGCTTTACTTCAGGGAGCCTCGGGTTGAGGATCCGGACTTACATGACTCTATTATTAGTGGAGTTTGTAGTTGTTATGTTTTTTATTTATGATGATAGCATTAATGGTTATGTATGTTCTCTATTTATATGATTGTAGCATTAATGGATATGCATGTTCTCTATTGATATCATGATGATGATAGATATGATGGATAGGTATGTTTGATGTTCTAATGATTATGCCTTTGATGGATATGTTTTTCACATTAATGTTATGATTATGATAACCATGATGTATGTGTCTCCTATGTTAGCTACTTACATTAGTTCGATTCGCAATGAACACTAATGTTAATGACTAGGTCATGTTGATGTTGCTATTATGATAATAAATAACATTGAGAAACTTTATTCTTGATGATTATTGAATATTAATAGGTAATCCACCGGAGAGCACTCGCATATGATGAGTGGATGACATCTAGTTAGATTGAAATTAATATTTGTCTTTGAAATTCTAAGTCTAGTTTCAAACTTGCTCTCTCTCTCTCTCTCTCTCTCTCTCTCTCTCTCTCTCTATATATATATATGTATATATATATATATATATATATATATATATATATATATATATAGTATGGGTGGTTGCGAGAACATGTTATTTCTTGGCTAATGACTCACATATGGGTGATGGGGTTGTACAATTGGAAGGAAAACATGGGAGGGGGTGGAATGATGTCTGATCTCACCCACTAGCACTCTCGTTGTGACTTAGGCTGAAAAGGTCGGAACACCTTCACTTTTAAGATCACGATGTTGTGGGGGCAAGTCCCAAATTTGGGTCGCTCACGAGGATTTTTACGGGGCGTGCATCCAAAGTGATTCCTTGATCCCAGCACCAATGGTATCACTATAACGAGGTGACATACGAGATGATAGATTTCTGCGTGGGTGCACCCATACTTTCCCCTCGTAACCACTAGATGCTTGAATGGAAATTGGTGTGGCCCCCTTGGAACTTCAAGATAAATTCTTGAAGGAACACGACCAACTTAGCACCCTTGGAATCACAAATAAATCGTTAGGCATGGCACCCATGGAACTCCAAAAGAAATTTATTGAAGGGCATGACCAATGACACCCTTGACATCATTAAATGAAATAATAAATATAATCAATAAATGAAAATCCTACTAATTCATATCAAGTGATATATGATGTTAGAACCAAGGAAATTAAATCGAGAATAAAACTCGGGGGTAAGGGAAGAATAGGGAGAAATAAAATATTTTACCACGAGAACACTACCCTTTCCATATTGAAAAAATAAAATAAAATAAAAATACATATATATATTAAGTGGATAATTTACATAAGTAACTTAATTAGGAAAAACGGGGAAAGAGGACGAAGAGTTAAGTATAAATAGTAATCATAAAATAGTAAAAAAAAACTTCATTAAGAGAAGAGGGTGGTGAGTTAAAATAATATTAATAAATTAAAATTGTAGAAATTTGAAAACCTCCATGTGGCAAGGCCAACATAAGAATATCTATCTAAGAGAATTAGTTAGAATTAGGAGGTAGTTAGGAAAAAAATTTGAGACTTATCGGTTAAATTCAATAATAAACACAAATTAAGGAGTAGGAAAGGGGGAATCAAGATACAACTAGGAGAGGAAATAGGAAGTCTTGTTGGGGTGAGGAAAATACTATTTTAAATTAATATTTAAGTAAATAATTTTGGATATTCTTGGTGAGAGGGTGACACATGGGTGGGTGAATAATCAAATTGTGGATTAATAAAAAATAATTATTTGTGCATGCAGTAACGAAGTGTCACCTATGAAGCCTTCTATAAAATAAGGGGAAAGCCAAGGGACAATGAATTTTGCTTGCCTATGGTTGGATGGAGGAGAGATTATGTTGTTGTGGTGGTTAAGGCTATAGTTGTGTTTGGTGAGGTAGAGGAATTTAGAGGGGGGACTCTTGAACCAAGGAGTTCTCACCTCTATCGACTAGCTCATTCCATCAAATTGTACAACCCCATTGCGACTCGGTGTCGTGGGAAAGGAAGTGCAAGGAGTAGGCGGGAGGTCAACTAGTGATTCATTACATTCAGATTAAGCATGACAACATTCGAGCTTGGAGGTCGACCACAACGAAAGGAGTTCAAGTAGCGACGAGTCGAGTTTGAATCTCGTCTGCGGTGAATGGTACATGTAGTTAATTATAATGTTTTTCATATGACTCCATTATTACTATAATTAACATGTAAAATGAGAGTGTATGTGTAATGAATTAAAATTCATGGATGTTGATATAAGTGATTAATTTTTCTTGAGTTTCCAACTTTATATGCTTATGGTTTAATTCCTAGTTTACCGTAAAAAAAAATATTAAAAAAAAATTAAGCATAGGGTTGGTCTAGTAAAGTATGCGGTTGGTCCCTACACTTGGTATCACAGCGTAGGTTTAGCCTCTAGGACCTATGGACCCTTGAAACTTACTTTTCATGAGTTTCACCATAGTTATCGTAAAGACACGAATCCTTGTTAAAAATTATTTTCCTTGTTTGAGCCTTGTCACTCATCGACATAATTTACATGTTTATGCTCATAGATACATCTAACCAAGCCATGATATTTCATGTCAATACGAGTCCATCAAAATCACCAGTGAGGTGTAAAAATTTGTAAATGAATCGATTAGAAGTAATTTCGAGTTTAGAATTACCGTTAATTTTTATTTTTGTCTGACGATACATGGTGTTTATATAACCTGTATGAAAGCCAATAACTATTTCCATGCACGGTGTTCAGCGCCAAGGGTAAATGTAACCCTCATATGTCTATGTTCATCATCAACCTCAATCTCATCTTGAAGTGGATGGAATTTAGTTGGATTTGCCTTTGAGATATTTGCTCTGCCTCAAAAAATCTCGATACATTACCTCATTTCAATTGGTCTGCTGATTCAATGAATTTGCTCTGGATAACATGGGAGAAGATTTGGAACAACAACTTCAATAAGATTGAGTCTCCATTATTTTATGTCACACAGTGGATTTTTCTTTTCATTTGAAGTCAGCAAATTAGAGCATTCCCTCGATTTGTTTTCGAACACAACCCATGGTTCTTTGTTCAATCTGTTTTCACAAACATCTGCCAGGAATATATTAGTCATTCTCTATGTATGAAGGATAATGTTTAAACTCTCTTAATGTGATCAAGCGTTGCATGCATTAACATGGCTCAATATATTAGTGTTTCCAAAAGTAAATCAATCTCTTTTGTTTTATTTCTTGTTTTAGGAATTGAAAATGAAGATGAGACATTTTTACATAACGATTCTGATCTAAGAATATTGGGAATTCAACGAGACAATAGTAATGTATTGCTAATGTTTTTTTCTAATAATGTTCAATGCTATAATTTTTATCATAAAGATGGCCCTATGATTGGAGATTGTGAAATATACTATTGTGGGGTGTTCCCCAGTTATGCACCACGAAAATCCTGTAAACACAAGAAAAGAAAATTACTTTAAATGCCGAAGAGTCGAAGAAGCTGTAATTTTTACATGTCTCTAAATCAAGTCATGCTTTATAATTTGATTGGGAATTTAAATGAGTGCATACGAGTGGGGGGTATGGGCTTGCATTTATAGCACGGCAGTGTTGGTATGGACCTTATACTATGAATTATTGAAATGATATATCCAAAAAAAAATATTCACACACTCGGCGAGAATTGTATTTCCTGCTTATGATAGGAGCCTCTAATTGCATTAGAGCACATAATTTTGACGTTGATCTCAAAGAGGAGAGTTTCCTTGAAAATATAAAACAATTCTAAACTTAGTGTGGTAACCATCGGCATCACCAAACCCGATTCTATAAGGAAGATTGAGTGTACGCTATAACCATGTCCTACTGTTTGAACAAATGTTGATCAAGGGAGAAATTATACTTACTATGAAAAATAAATTTGGATTAAAACCTAAATACTTTCCATTCCCACATCACGCATCTAAAATAATCGACCCTGGTGTTAATAATTCAAAAACTTGGCTACTTTTGGCTACTAACAAATCTTGTAGAATTGAAGTGAGGTGAAATAACAACATAAACACTATGACCATATTTATTTTCAATTTCTAGATTATATTTGGTACTATAAATATATTCCTCCTTTATATTTCGGAATGTGGTCTGTTGTATACGAATATTTCCTCTTGGTCATTGCTTAACTATAATTAGCAACATCCATTTGATATAGATTAGAAGATAATGTCACTTTCCATTGAAGAGATTTGTAGGGTCTACTTCTTATATATGTCGTTGAAACAAGTCTTTCACTTGGGTTTTCATGTACCAAAACAAGACCTTCCCCCATCATTCTTCTGTGTTAAACCCTACATTTAGGATTGAGTTAATGTTGTTTCGTACATATGAATGACATTTACCAGATGTTTTGAAAGAAGAAAGAAAATAGATCTGCTTGCATTTTGTGCACTTCATATATGTTGTAGATAAAAGTAAAAACTCCTTATAGAAATCACATAATCCCCGTGCAAATATTAGATAACATTTTGTAGTGAAAATAACATCCACATACCACTCAAGTTATAAACAAATTAAAATGGTTACATTTGTATGTTTGGAGGTTTTTTAAAAGGAACTTTTGCATAATTTACTAATATAATATTGTAATAAATTATAGAAATGTTACGACCAAATAGTCTTTCAACACAAGGTTACTTGATATTTTTCTTCCCAAATTTATTTTTAAGGGATATGGAGTTTCATTGCAAATGGGCATTGATGTAAATAAATTCTAATTGATATAATTCACCATGAGATGCCATATTTAATTCCTTTGTGAATTGATATTTCACCATGCTGTTTACATTTAATTCTTTGTCATTTGATATTGTTGCAAGAAAACACACTAATAATTTTGTTTTATATGGATATAAATTAAATTAATTTCACATTTTAAATTATAATTCTCTCAAAATAATTATAATTCATAATTATTTTATGAACTATAAGATGCCCATCATTTTTATATGGGTTATTTCCTTGATGAAACAAGATAATTTGTAATAATTTGTCGATACACAAATTCTTTTAAAAGAAATCCTTCAATCCAACATAGTGATGGAATGCATAAAAATATTTTGAAAATGAAGATGAATATGACATATACCATCGAGTCATTATTGTATTCTAAACTAATTAAACTTTCAAAAATAATGACTCCTTAAAAAGGGACAGTAAAAGGAGGTAGTAGAAACTAACAACTTCAAGAAGAGCCAAACTTACCTCAATAATTTTAGTACCTAAACTTGTAAATTTTGGTAGTAATTACCATGATAAATCACAATATTCACATGTTCACTTCTATCTAAATTTATCGAATAATTGCATAAATAATGGTGGGCTACAACTTTTGGTAGATCTACCTATTTACCGGAAAGGGGAATAATGTCCCAAGTATCTGCACTAATACATTCAACCTTCTAAATTACATGGTTGTACTAGTTTAACGTTCTCGAGTCCCATTAAATTCATTTAATTATTTAATTATTTTCCATATAATTAATGGAATTTACTATTTTATATCCTTGCATTATTAATAATTCATCTTAAATATTTTATATACTAAGGTATAACATTGTATCATACCATATTAGCTATACAAGCACTTATATATAAATATTTTTAATGTAGTCCTAAATTATCCATGGTTTGGAATTGGCGTTCCTATCAAATATGTGTAATTTGATAGTGCACCCTATTCTTGATAATTACTATATTCTAGTAGTATATTATATAACACAATATTTATCTATTCTTATTATTAATATTAAAATTGTACTTAAATTATTGAAATCATAAAAAAATAGAAACTTATTCTCTCTTTTGACTAATGACAATCTCGAGATTATGTTATGATAATGCTATTAACCATATGTCATTTTACATAACATAATGTAGTCTAAGCCTACTATTATGAGTTATATTAATTGTATCCTTATGATTAAATCTTATAGGAAAGTTTTAAATAAATAGGTGAATTAAATCATCGGGAACATAAATGTAATTGTTCCTTTGGAAATATATAATAATAACAATAAATTATAGAACCGTTCGGATTGGTTATAAATTTATTTATTGGCTTTATTTTATAAGAAAATTTGTGTTAAATTATGACGGGGGATTCATTGGTGATAGCTGTAGAAGAAGTACGAGGAGTGGGGCAACTAGAGAGCGCAACGTGACACCACCACAGCAACCAGCCTGCCACCCCATGACAGTAGAGGAAAACATCACAACACAAGGAAAAATACCGATTTGGGGAAGTGCTAAAATTAATGAGATCATTCCATCACATGTTTGAGGCATTAATAAACCATTTGGAATAGGAGCATGGAGGACCAATCATAAAAAATGAAGCACCACGAAACATTACAATAAATGATGTACGTTGAAATTTGGAAAAAGTAAAATTTCCGAGTTTTGAGGTCACAGATGGTCAATGCAGCAGGGGCATGGTTAGAAAACATGGCTATGTGCTTTACCAACGAGAGAATACCTCAAACATGAGGGCAAGATGGGTATATTCATTCTAAGGAAATGCACTACTTTGGTGGAAGACATTATTACCCCAATTAGGGATGGATATCTCAAAAGTAACTTGGGAATTGTTTGAAGAAAAGTTTAGAGAATGCTACTGTCATAGGAATTCCTTGAGAGGAAATTAAATGAATTCAATTCATTAAAACGGGGGAGTCACTCGGTACACGAGGTATGAGGCTCGTTTCATGGAATTACTCCATTATTCCCCTCACTTAAACACGGAAAGGCTCCAAGGTGAATAAATTTTTGTATGAGACTAAATGGTAACATTTGGGCTAAGGTTAGGATGTCAACGCCTCACCTTGCATGAGAAGTTCGGTAGGTGATTATTGCGAGAGGAGATCATGAATAGTGGACCTAGTAATACAACCCAGGCTCGCGGGATCAATAGTAACCAATGGAAATAGTATGGAACGTAGAAATTTTCAAAGTGCGCCCAATAATCAAAAGTGGTCTACGAAATAAAATACCATATAGGCATCCGGCTCAAGAGTTACACGAGGTACCTCGACCAAACTTTTCAACGCAACATCATCATTCCATACGGCAATGTCAGTCCTACCTCGACGCCAGTCAACAGTCTGGCTCTTTCCAATAGAGTTCTAGGCCAACTCCCGATTCGGTCGGTGGAAGGAGACAAGCTCTAAGAAGGGGTGTTTGAATTGTGGAGAGGTCCTCACTACGAGAGGTATTGCCCTCAAAATACGAGGTATACCAACTCAACTCAAAAAACGCTGACTACGGTGGGGGATTTGGGGAAGGCTCATCGCATCCATGCAGCGGTGAACAATCGCGGAAGTTGAACACCGATCCATGTATTTAGAAGCCGAGGTAATATTGATGGTATGGTTTTGTAATTTTAATAGATCCGAGGCTATTGATTCTTTTATTTCTTTAAAGGCATTATCAAGGATTAAACATAAACCAATTTCACAACATGATTTTAGACATGTAGAAATGACATGTAATGTGAAAATGTGAAATATGGAAAAATGATTGTGAGATGGACACGGAATTGTATGTAAAACCAAGGTATCCTTGTGCTCTATGATCTTAACAGGTCTATGACGTAGTTATAGGAATGGATTGGTTGAATGACATGAGGCACTCCCTGAGTAACGAAGATAAGGTATTATATTTCATAGATGATGGACAAAAGAAAATCATTGAGGGGAAAGAGCTAAGAATTGTCCTGAGGTTCATCTCCTCCATGCAACTAATGAAATGTTGATGAAAGGGGTGTCAAATGTTCATGGTGGTAGCTCTAAATGATAAGGGTGATTACGAAAACCTTGATGACATCCAATTCTTGTTGAATTCAAGGATGTATTTCTCGAAGAACAACTTAGGTTACCCCCAAAAGGAAATTAATTTCACCATCGACCTTAAACCAGTGCCCGAGCCTATTGCAAAGGCACCCTGTCGTATGTCATCTCCGAGCTAAAGGAATTTCAAATCTAATTAAAATTGTTGGACTTGGGGTTCATACGACCCAACATATATCTGTGGGGAGATCTGTATTTCTGGTAAGAAGAAGGATGGGTCTTAGGCGTTGTGCATTAGGTATCACGCTGATCAATATACTTTACCTAGGATAGATGATTTGTTTCATCAAATGAAGGGGAAGCTGGTTTTCAAAGATATATCTTGAAGACGGACCTTTAAGACAAGATTTGGGCATTATGAATTTGTAGTTTTACCGTTCGGACTGAAAAAAAATGCCCTGGTATTTTCATGAGTTGAATAGAAATTAATATTTCGGGATTACTTAGACAACTTTGTACAAGTATTTATCGATGACATTTTGATCTACTCATAAGACCCCAAAAGAGCATGGTGAACACTTGAGGATAGTTCTTCAATGTCTTTGAAGAAAACCAATTGTATGTAAATTTTTCAAAGTGTTCCTTTTACCAATAAGATTCATTATCTTGGGAAAAGTGTACGGGGATGGTATTGCGGTGAACCGAACGAATTACGAGGCCATCATGGAATGACAACGCCAACAATGTTCATGAAATACGAAGTTTCATGTGCATGGCGATATCGTAGATTTGTCGAGGTTTTTCGAGGGTAGCAAGCCCCATTACAGCTCTAATAAAAGACAAAGAAATTCATTTGGACTGAAAAATGTGAAGAGGCATTCCAAAGGTTGAAGGTATTATTAATGACGACGCAATTTTGAAGAGTGTGAGATATGGAACAAGAATTTTTGGATTTTGAGCCGATGCCTCAAAGCAAGGGTTGGGTTGTGTATTAGTGCAAGAAGGAAGAGTAATAGCATATGCATCAAGAAAACTTAGAACCCACGAAGAGAACACTACGCAACCCATGATCTAGAAATAGCAACAATTTTTTATGCACTAAAAATTTGGAGACACTACCTTCTAGCAAGGAATTTTGAACTAGGATTGACCATTATGGGCTACAACACATATTCACGTAGAACACTTAAAGAAAGGCGAGGAGATGGTGGTCTAAGCTAATTAGTGAATATGATTTGATATTAATTACACATAAAAGGAACGGTAAATAGGGTGGTGGAATGCTTTAAGTAGGAGGCCTCGAGATATTTTCGGTGATTCATAAAAGACAGAATTTGAGGAGAAGTTGCTTGACTTGCAATTTAAGGACCTGGTACAAGGAGGTTATCAATAGTTTGAGAGGATGAAATGATGATCCCAAAATATGAAGAATATTCCCTTGAGAGTGATGGGATGCTACGATTTCGAGGAAGGATATGTGCCACCACCGAATGAAGATACAGTCTTGAATGAAGCACATCGTGAAATATACACTGCTTTTCTAGTGTTAGAAAGATAGTGTGATTTTGAGTATCTTATTTTTGCAAAGGAATGAAGAAAGGACATTGTAAAAATTGTGAAAAATGCTTAGATTGTCGGTGAGTAAAAATTTTGAACAGAAGATCAGCGATTCTTTGCCTTCATGAGATACAAGAATCTAAATGGAAATTTCATCAATGGACTTCATTGTGGGACTACCAATGACCTCAAGATGACATGATTCCATGTTTTTTGTGGTGGAGACATTGACCAAGAGCCCATTTTATACTAGTTAATACTAGATATAAGGCACCGGAAGATAGCAAGAGTTTTTATTAATGAGATTGTGAGATTACATGGAGGTTCTAGGAAGATCATATCAGATAGGGGAGTAGTTTTTACGGGGAAGGTTTTGGACGAGTTTCCAAGAAGCCTTGGGAACCTAATTGAACTTCAACTTTGCATACACCACAGACGAGATGGTCGGACATAGAGGACTAATCAAATCCCGCGAAGACATGCTACGGATGTATGTGATGGACAGAAAAAGAAGATGGGGGATGAGTTTTGTTGGAATTTTCTTCACAATAACGAGTTATTAAAGTTCCACATCAAGATGACACCATTTGATTTCTTGTATGAAGGGGCGTAGGCAACTTCTCGGTTGGGACCGACTAGGGGACCGGTATTAATAGGACTGCAGAAGTGGTTCAGAGATTTTAAAGAACAAATAACTATGATTAAGGGAGGCTAAAAAAAAGCACCAAAGTGAAAAAAAAAGTTATGTTGACATTCATCGAATAGGCCAAAGTTATGAAGTAGGAGATAGGGTGTTCTGAGAGTAAGGCCCCAAAAGAGATCTATAAGATTTGGAAAGGAGCAAAAAATTGTCTCCACGATTTGTCGGACCTTTTGAAATCTTAGAAAAGGAGTCGGTATCATACGGACTTGCATTACCTCCACATCCTAGTGCATATTCATGATTTGTTTCATGTTTTTGTTTTGTGTCATTATATTTCAGATCCATCACATGTTATTGAATTAGGTCACTTGCAAGTTTCAAATGAGAGCACGGTGATGGCCGAACTGAATTCGCATATTGGACTAGAAAACTTTGCGGCTTAGATGATGATGTGGACCGAGGTTAAGGTCTGGTGGGACAATTATAGTCCTAGTTCAGCCACTTGGGAGATGCGAGATACGTCATCGTTATCCTTATCTATTCTAAGGACTTCGAGACGAAGTCTATTATTAAGAGGGTGTGTATGTAGTTCCTTCTATTTGATAGTGATATGAATTTTAACATTATTTAGCCCTAAGGCCCGCACTTTATTCTTTGAGGACCTCGGGTTGAGGATCGGACACATGACTCTATTATTACTAGAATTTATGGGTATTTATGTTCTTTATTTATGATGATATCATTAATGGTTATGTATATTCTCTATTGATATGATTGTATCATTAATGGATATGCATGTTCTCTATTGATATCATGATGATGATAGATTTGATAGATAGGTATGTTTTCTAATGATGTTATGATGATGATGGCTTTCATGGATATGTTTTTCACATTAATGTTATGATTATGATAACCATGATGAGTGTGTCTCTTATGTTAGCTACTTAGATTATTTATGATTCGCAATGAACATCGATGTTAATGACTAGGTCATGTTGGTATTGCTATTATGATAATGACTAACTTGAGAAACTTAGATTACTAATGATTCTTGAGTATAGCGGGTAATCCACAAGAGGCATTCACATATCATGAGTGGAAAACATATGGTTTGATTGAAATTAATATTTGTCTTTGAAATTCTAAGTCTAGTTTGAAACTTGCTCTATATATACTCTAATGATATGTTAGTGGTTATAGGAACAAGTTAGTTTCTTGGCTAATGACTCACATATGGGTGATGGGGTTGTGCAAGCTGAGAGGAACAACATGGGAGGGGTGGGACAATGTCCCTCATCTTACCCGCTAACACTCTCGTTGTGACTTAGGGTACAGAAGGTCGAAACACCTTAGCTTTGAAGATCACGATGTCATGGGGGAAGGTCCCAAATTTGGGTCACTCACGAAGTTTTCTAGGGCGCACATCAAGGTAGATTCCTTAATCCCCATCACCATTAGTCTCACTATAGCAGGTGACATACGAGATGATAGAGGTCTCTGTCATTGCACCTATACTTTCCCCTCATAACCACTAGATGCTTGAAGGGAAAGTGGCATGCCCCCCATGGAACTTCAAAAGAAATTCTTCAGAAGGGCATGACCAACTGCATCCTTGGAATCACAAATAAGCAGTTAGGCATGGCACCTTGGAACTGCGAAGGAAGTTCTTGAAGGGCATGACCAACTTGACACCCTCAACATAATTAAAAACTAATAAATATAATCAATAAAGGAAAATCCTACTAATTCATATCAAGTGATATATGATGTTAGAACCAAAGGAAATTAAATCAAGAATAAAACTTAAGGTAAGGGAATAATAGGGAGAAATAAAATATTTTACCACGAACACTACCCCTTTCCATATTGAAAAAAATAAAATAAAATAAAAAATACACACACACACATATATATATATATATATTAAGTGGATAATGTACATAAGTAACTTAATTAAGCAAAAGGGGGAAAAAGGGACAAAGAGTTAAGCATAAATATTTATCACAAAATGGTAAAAAAAAACTTCATTAAGAGAAGAGGGTGGTGAATTAAAATAAGATTAATAAATTAAAATTGGAGAAATTTAGAGAACCTCCATGTGGCAAGAGCCAACATAAGAATATCCATATAAGAGGAAAATTGAGTTAAATTAGGAGGTGGTTAGGGAAACAAATATGAGACTTATCGATTAAATTCAATAATAAACACAAATTAAGGAGTAGGAAAGGGGGAATCAAGAGACAACTAGGAGAGGAAATAGGAAGTCTTGTTGGGGTGAGAAAATAATATTTCAAATTAATGTTTAAGTAAATAATTTTGGAGAGTCTTGGTGAGAGGGTGACACATGGGTGGGTGAATAATAAAATTGTGGATTAATAAAAAATATTTATGCATGAAATGCCAAGTGTCACCTATGAAGCCTTCTATAAAAGAAGGGGAAAGTTAGGGAAAAAGTACTTTTAACCTTTGGTTGGATGGAGGGGATATTATGTTGTTGTGATTGGTTACGAGTTATAGTTGGGTTTGGTGAGGCGAAATTTAGAGAAGGGACTCTTGAACGGGGAGTGCTCACCTCTATCGACTAGCTCATTTCTTCATTGTATAGCCCCATTAGACTCGGGAGTCCGCATGGAAGAGTACCAAAGGAAGTAGGTAGGAGGTCAACCAATAAGTTATTACATTCGGATTAAGCAAAAACATTCATGCTTGGAGGTAGACAAAAACAAAGGAGTTCAAATAGTGGCAAGTCAAGTTTTAATCTCGTCTATGGGTGAACGGTACATGTGTTAATTATAATATTTTTTTTATATGATTCCATTGTGCCTATAATTAACATATAAAATAGATGTATGTGTAATAAAGTTAAATTCATGGATGTTGATATAAGTGATTAATTTTTACGAGGTTTCCAACTTTGTATTCTTATGGTTTAATTCCTAGTTTACTGTAAAAAAACAAACATTAAAAAAAAATTAAGCATAGGGTTGGTCTAGTAAAGTATGATTTGGTCCCTATAGTGTTAATATTTTTTATGATATACTAATCTACAACAAGTCTTGGAAGGATCATGTTGAACATGTTGACGATGGTGCTCAAACTATTGCGGAGAAACAATTATATGCAAAAACATCGAAATGTTTCTTTGGAGTACAAGAGGGTGGAATATACGGGTCATATTGTATCTCACGAGGGTGTTAAAGTAGACCCTAACAAAATTAAAGCCATTAAGGAATGGAAAAGTCCCCACAACCATAAAGCATCTTCGAGGATTTCTCGAGGTTGACGGGGTATTATCGCAAGTTTGTTAAGAATCATGGGAGAATAGCAACACCTCTAACAACATTATTGAAGAAAGATGCATTTTCATGGACTCCGAAGCAACTAAGGCCTTTGAACATCTTAAGGAGGCGATGTGCCTAGCACCGGTCTTAGCTACGCCAAACTTCACAAAAACATTTATTGTGGAATGTGATGCCTCGGGAAATGGAATTGGTCGTCGTTTTAATGCGAGAAGGAAGACCCATTGCTTTTGAAAGTCGTCCAATCAAAGGAAAGTATTTACGACAAACCTATTTATGAGAAGGAAATGTTAGCAATATTGCATGCACTAAAGAAATGGAGAACTTACCTAATGGGAAGACACTTCAAGGTAAAAACTGATCATGATAGTCTTAAACACTTTTTGGAACAAAGACTATCTTCAGAAAGAGCAACAAAATAGGGTCACAAAGATGTTGGGTTCTGACTTTGAAATAATCTACAAAAAAGGAAAGCTTAATGTTGTTGCGGATGCACTCTCAAGAAAGAATGAAGAGGTGGAAGCATTGCTTTGTGCCATGTCTATTATCCAATCCGATTGGATAAATCGAAGCAAGAGATGAATGGAAGAAGGACAAAGATGTGTGGACACTCATTCAAAAGTTTACAGCAAGATTCTAGTACATACGATACATTTAGTTGGAAAAAATGATTCCTTATGGTACAAAGATCACTTATATCTTTGTAAGAATTCCCAAACTAAAACAAAAGATTCTTCTGGAATCGCACACTTCTCCTTTAGGAGGACACTCGGATTTTTTAAAAAACTTACCACGGGAGGGTGAAGAAAGAATTTTTTTGGGATGGCCTTAAATCTGATATTCAAAAGTTTGTGGCGGAATGTTTGGTTTGCCAGCGAATAAAGTTGAGACAATTAAGACCCCGAGACTTCTACAACCTTTATCCATTCCAAGTTAACGTTGGGAGGAGATTTCGATGGATTTTATCACAGGTTTACCTAAGTCTCGAAGGAAAGAGTGTCATCATGGTGGTAGTTGATAGACTTACCAAGTATGCACACTTTTGTGCATTATCTCATCCATTTAAAGTAAGTACGGTTGCTATCGTACATTTATGGACAAAATTCAAAAGCTACACTTGGAAGCCCAAAGGGTTATTGTGAGCGACAGAGATCCCATTTTTTCACCGGAAATTTTTGGACGAAGTTATTTTCTTTTTTGGGTACTCAATTAGCTCATAGCTCATCTTATCATCCTCAATACGATGGTCAGCGAGATAGTAAATAAATGTTTGGAAGGATATCTTCGTTGCTTTTGTATCCGATAAACAAAACACAATGGGTCAAGTGGTTACCTCTCGGCCGAATGGTGGTATAACACTTCCTTCCATACTACGCAGTAAAAATGACCCCATTTATGGCACTTTATGGATATCATCCACTATCCATCACATCATATTTAAGAGAAAATTCGAAGGTTCAAGCAGTGGAAGATCACATCGAGCATCAACAAGAAGTTCTCCAACTCTTAAAGGATAACTCTAATTTGGCACAGAAATCGAATGAAAGCAACAAGCGAGATCAACATCGCGAGCTGAGATAAAGTTTTGATGTAGGAGATTGGGTATTTTTACGGCTACAACCATACAAACAAATGTCCCTCAAGCAAGCTAAGAAGGATAATAAATTATCGCCAAAGTACTTATGGTCCTTACAAGGTGTTGCAAAATATTGGTACTATGGCATACAAATTGGAGCTTACTTGCTTCTTCGCGAGTGCATCCGATTTTCCATGTTTCACTGCTTAAAGAAGAGTTATAGGTGAAAATCTTCCGATTTCAAACAATATTGCCAGAACTTGATGAGGAAGGAAAAATAATATTGGAACTGAAGCGGTCACTGGAAACAAGAACTCGATGACTACGGAATCGATCAATTTCGAAAGTATCTCATCAAGTGGAAGAACTTACCCAACTGAAGATTCTACATGGGGAGGATGAGAAGTTTATACGAGAAGCACCCAGAGCTACTCAAGCGTTGAGGACAACTACTTTTTTTGAAGGAGAGGTGCATGTTAGGTCCCTATATTACTAGTATAGTCCCTTATTGTTATTAGTGTATACCCCCTTATTGTTATTGTGCCATTGTAACCCCCCATTTTGTTATTATTGTGCCCCTATACATTATTATTTGTTAGGTCGACTAGGATTGCATTGTCGCACTAGGATTACATTGTGGCCACATGGACTCCTATGTATAGAAAGGAGGTTTTGTCAGTTTGTATCATCCAAGAATTGTTCATTTATGTGATGTAAAAGGAGGTTTCCCCCTCGAAGAAACTAATTTTCAATTCGTTGATCTATCTTTTCTTATGTTTTTGTGAATTGGTTGCAAAACAAGTGGTTTGAAGTTCAATGGTCATTATGCTTTGAATGTTGATTTTTGTAGCACCTGGAAAAGTGTTTCCAAGCCCCAAAATTTTGTGGAGGAGGCCTGGACACCGGTATTCCAGAACCTATAAAACCGTTTGTGGAAAATTCCATCTCGCTAATGTTTTATTAAAATACTTAATTATTTTAATGGAGACCCTAAGTCTAAACTTAGGGGAAATTAAATAATTAAATGCATTAATAAAACGGTGTGAATCTTCTAGAGAAAAGTGAAAGTTTCAAGTCTAGTTTTAATCCTAGCCGTTGAGTAGAGTTCTAATATCGAAATTTGTTGATTAGAGATATAATCTCGGTCATTGATGTCTCAACGAGAATATTATAAGGAAGGCTTGATGGTCATTTGGAAACACACACGGAGTGAATCTTGAATCGAATTTTTACGAAGGAGCAATGCTCGGATGAAGATCAAATTTAAGTGATTCAATGTGGTGAGGGGTAGAAGTAGCTTCCAAAGAGAGGTTTTCTCGGCTAGAGAATCATCGGCAAGAGATACGGGGAAGACGTCCAACAAAGCCAATGCGAGAACTAGTCGGTCGACACAAAGGCAACGCCGAACAGGTCAATGCTACATAGAGGTTCGAGAGGTTTCCGAGATTTAGGCTGTCGAGATCAAATCCGAAGGTTTGGGAGCGGGTGTGTGAGACTAGGAGGTCCGGATATGTGATTTCAAGAGTCAAATTGATACATTATTGGATTATTGTGATTGCCTACTTATTCGATCGTAGAGGTTGCAGAGATACACTCTAGAGCGTACCTAATGACCATAATAAACGGATTTTCGGTAGATTAGTGAGGTATATCTCACAATTATTTACGCGATGTTCTCTACGTAAGTGAATAACCCTTGAGGTATTTAGTGATGTATTCATAAATAGATCTGCTTGTTAATGCAAACCCTCGGTCTGTTGCATGGTTCCCGCATTGGGTTTTTACAGTGAAGCTTGTGTCCAAAAATAATTGTGTCCTATGTGTGATTGATTTCTTGCTCGGTTCCTTGTTTCATAATCATATTTTATTCGGTGTAGGTTGCTTCGGTAGTTACTTCAATAATTAAATTTTGAATCAATTATGTAAATAGAAATTTACTTAATAGGAGAAGTAAACTTAGTTGTTGTAGTAGGATTCCTAAGATTTTCATATCTAGGAATATTTACATGGTATTAGAGGGTTTGATGTGAAACGGGAAGAAAGAATACGAATCTAAAGTGAAGGTGGAATTTTTGTAAACGTTAGTAGATCAAATCCCCACGGGTATTACGCAATTCTAGCTAGGAGGGCTAATTTTTCGTGGTTGTCTCTCTGCGAGTGAGTTGACGAAGTAGAACTTCCAATGTCGAGATATTGCGGGGTGGAAAAGGGAGCAACACGGAGCCTTCACACGAGAGATGAGGACGCAATTTTCCTATAGGTATTTGTTGGAGCGAGAAGCGTCGAGAAGAAAAAAACACATAGTGGGGAATTCTTCCTCGGTGGTTCCTAGTTTAGGAATTCAATATTTTTCTAGATTTGAGCAACCAAATCTACGAGCTCTAGAGGGAGTGCGTAAGCCTTCTAGGTTGCGCGAGAGGGAGAAAGAGGAAGAAGTTTGATAGTTTTCGATTGAGATGGAATCTCATGGTCTTAGAGATCGGGACCGGTTGGAGGGTTCCTTTAACTATGTAATTTGGAAGGAAAGGATTCAATTCCTTCTAGATGAATACGATATCAAGACATTTGCGGAAAATTTGGTTTTTGTGCCTACAAATGCGCATCAACATAAGAATTAAAAGTTCGAAATAGCGAAAGGCAAAGAGGTTAATCCTTGATGGTGTCAAGGATCACAATGTCTCACATGTAGTTTTCAAGGGCACTTCCAAGAGATGTGGGAAGCCTTGTCCTTGTTGTGTAGAAGGGTACGAAGCGACGGAAGATGTACGTGAAGTAGAAAGCTCCACATGATCCGGATGCATAAGGAGTGCATTGCTCCATTCCTCACAAGGCTTCGGGAGATTCGAGACCGATTCAGAGTGCGCCAGGATCCACCCCAAGCGCAACGAATGTGGTGAGGGATGGCATAATTTAGTCACGGAGGAGTGGTAGGTTTTCAAAAATTTTGGGCAATGATACGCTTCCCTAGTTTGGATTATATGTGGTCGGCGCTTCGGGGAGGAAGAAGGTGGGGAGAGATCTAGTCAAGTGCAAGCTTGACGGGTAGCGATAGGAGCGTATCAAAAAACTTTGGAGGAGGAGGAGAATGCAACCCTCGTATAGAAAGGAAAACAAGAAACAAAGATAAGAGAGATGCCTCGAAGGTGAAATGCTTCGGATGTGCGAGATGGGCCACTTTGCATCAAAGTGTCCTTTGAAGAAAAAGGGAAAGGATGAGAAGCGCAGTCCACTGGTTACTTGTTGAAAATATCGAGCGAGGATGAGTTTTCCATAGTTACTCATGCTTCTCTTGTTAAGAAGTGGGATGAAATTGAAATTTATTTCACCGAACATCGGTTGGGAAAGAATCCTTGGAGACACCTCATGGATCATTACCTTGCTACGGGAGCCCATGATTAGCGATGGCGAAGGATGAGTTTGGTGAGATCCCGAGTGATGGAGATGGTGTAGTCGGTAGAAGTGCCCAACACTGAAAGCATAGCGAACGCGCCGGAGTGCAATGCACGTTAGGCCGATTCGGTGCAAGATAGTTTTGCGTTGGATAGCGAGAAAAAACAAAGTGCATCGGAGGGACAACATGATGATTGTCAACGGTCGAGTCTTAGTGGCAGAGTGCATCCTTTGAACACTTGTTCGATTTTTGGTGAGTTCAATTGTTTCTCTCAACGGCTGAGTTGTGGTGCGAGATGCAATGTTAACAGCATAACATGTGCAACACTTGAGAGGGATATGTGATACAAATATGGTGTAGCGATGCCAATGTCATGGGTACGAGTACGATTCTTGACGGCGTAGTGGTTGATGGACTTTGACGCCTGAGAGGATGATTTAGGACGAGAGAAGTATGCATCGAAGCATATTGTTGGAGCACCTCTCTCACTAAGAGAGTGTTGATTTTGTAGCATCGTAAAAGTGCTCCAAGTCCCAAAATTTGTAAGGAGAGTCTTGGACATCGGTGAGTCCAAAAGAACCCGCAAAAACCGTTTGTGGAAAATTCCATCGATTTTGGCCGATGTTTTATTAAAATAATTAATTATTTTAATGGAGACCCTAAGTCTAAACTATAGGGAAAATTAAATACCAATGGGTAAATTGATAAAACATAGTGTGAATTCTCTGTAGAACGAAGATCCTAATGTCGAGTCTAATATAATCTTAGCCATTGGATTACGGACTCTAATATGGGTCGTTGATGTCATCCAACGAGAGTATTATAAAAGGAAAGGCTTGAGGGTCATTTTGGAAACACACATGGATTGAATCTTGAGATCGAATTATTCGACGGAGTAGTGCTCGAATGAATACCATATCTAGTGATTAGGTTCGTGAGCGATAGAGTAGTTTCCGAAGAGAGATATTTTCTCGGACGGAGAGAATAATTAGCGAGGGAGAGAGGAAGGATGCTTAGCGAGGCCATTCGAGGCTACGCGGTTCGGAGAGGGTTTTCGAGATTCATTTGTTGGATCGGAAATCTAGATGCCGAGAGTGCGGGTGTGAGAGCGGGAGGCCAAGGTTGTCGGTACGAGAGTCAAATCGATTTTTTTCTAGAGTGATGCGGTGCCTAGAGGAGGTGACGCGGTGCCTGTCGACCTCCCGGAGAAACTTTTCCGATTCAAGATCGGCCGAGACTTTCCGGTGATTGAGTGAGGTATATCTCATAGTGTTCAGCCATTATTTCTCTGTATGAATAAACCTTGAGGTATTTAGTGATGTGTTCGAGAAACAACTACTACTTATTAATACAAACCCTCATACCTATTGCACATGTTTTCCCGCATTGGGTTTTTGGGGGACTTGTGTCCAAAACTAAACGTGTCCTATGTGTGATTGATTTCTTTCTCAATTTCCACATTTGAGAATCATATTTTTATTGATGTAGGTTTCTTTATTAGTTACTTCAATAATTCAGTTATGAATTAATTATGTAAACACAATTTACTTAATAGGAGAAGTAAACTTAGTTGTCGCGATGGGATTCCTAAGATTGTTAGATGTAGGAATTTTCACATTAATTGGTGGTTTTTTATGTGCATATAAACAACATGGTTAATGTATTGCTTCTACGGATATTTCCTTGGAATTAGATTTTGTCTACTAATGTTTTCATACTGCTTTTTAACCGGTAAGAATTATTATGCCATTTTTTTTTTTTTTTAATTTTTGTAGTAAGTTCTATTTTAAATAGTTTTACCTCTTGCACATGTTAGAATCTTAGTATCACTATTTATTTGTTGTATGGGTCACGATATCATATGTCATCTTCTTAGCTTCACAGATTTTGGTTGAATGAAGATTAGCTCAACTTCTAGTGCCCACAGGAAATAGGGTTTTTCTTATCGGTTAATGTTGGTGTCATGGTGGTTCTCTTTTTGAGCTATAGGACTCTATCTATGGGTTGGGAAGTTCTTCTATGAGTTTGATATTTTGGTTCTTTGATTGGTTATTTATCTTTTAATTTTTGGGCATTTATTTGTTGTTAGGTTAGTGTGATGTATAATTTTGGACCTTTATTGCTTTATGGATGTGTTCTCCTCTCTTTAAACAATTTTAGGGGATTCTAGGGAATTTGTCTAGTCTTTGCTTCCTTTCGGGTCTCTTCTCACTTCTACCTCCTCTTTGAATACTACTCTAGATTATACGGCAAGGTTGGAGTATCCTCTAGTTCAATCTGTGTGGTTTTTTCAATCTTTAGTGACTTCACTTTTCCTCTTCAACAAGCTCTTATTACGGGTTTAGCTTTGTCCTAACTACAAGTGGTGTCTATCATTGATTTACAATCTTGGTAAGGATGGTGTGTTGTAATGTTCCCTCTAGGATGCATGGTGGTAGGTGGGGCCGAGGGCGTCTTTGTAGTCACGGTCCAAGCGAGAGACTCAACACTCCCACGACTAGATATAATGAGTCTGTGTGGTGGAAATTCATAGGGAAATTTTGTATATGGAATATGAAGTGCACCTCCATAAATTATTCATCCTCCATCAACATTTGGAAATTGAAACTGCGCATTTGGACTCTCGGGGCTAGCAATACCATGTCTCATTAAACCTAATACATGTAAACAATTGACGGTTGATTTTGAGGTGCAATTAGGGTTAGCACAATATTTCTAAAATTATGATAATTTATTTTGATGTGAATCTAACACTGCTCATTCCAATATATCATTAAGCAATTATACTTCATAAACTCAACAATAAGAAACGATTAGAACAATAGAGTACGCAATGCATAAAGAAGACAAGATTTACCACGAGAAAACTCACCAAGGGGAAAAAATACAACAACCTTTTCAATAGATAAATTATTTTTTCAACAATAGACACATACAGAACTATGGTCAAACACAGTCCAACCTCTCCAATTCAAGCCTCCCAATCTAATCTAGAATTTTGTCCCTTTCAAGTAGGGTGAAATTCCTATTACTCATATGCACTTCCTGTGACACTGTGGATTTCCTTTTACAAATGCACACTTCTTTCCTCGTGAGAACTTCCTGGCCTGACGTGCACTTAATTTGACTCCTTATGCACTTCACATGACACGTGCACGAGTTCCCCATTCCTTTCGTGGACTTCTTGATACAAATGCGCACAACCTTTCTTGAGAGAACTCCATGTTGTGCACACTTCCTATGATTCATGCACACTTCTGTGACGCATGCGCACTTCTTGTTCCTTGCACAGACTTCTTGTTACATGTGTGTGTTCCTCACGAGAAGATCGTGTTACACGACCACACTTCCTATGACTCATTGGAACTTCCTATTTCTTGTGTGGACTTGTTATTCCTTGGTTCCTTGCTCGGAATATGTTATGAGACGATATATGAATTAGGGTGAATGGATGTGTCTCTTTGCCAAAGAAACCAACTTGACTTGGAGGAAGCGGAAGCTTGTCACTTTTTGGAACCAAAAATTTCATTTCACAAATTGAAATTTTCATCTTTTAAATGTCGCAATGGGACTTTGACTCAAAATAAATTATCCTTTGGCTCAATTATTTATATATAATATTATTTACAATTATAAATATAATTACATCGAAGTGACCAAAATTACATTATGAATACGGCCATAATTACAAATTCAACACTCCCTATTAACTATGGAGGTATTCATAATCATTGTCATAGATGTTCTCAAATTGAATTTTTTTTCTAAAGGTTATCCATTATCACTATCATCATCATCTATCATTAGTAGTATCTTCTAGCGGCCATTTTCGAGGTGGTATCAAACCCATTGAAATGTCCTTGACATATCGGGATTCACTCCTCCATAGTGATCGGTCCTCGGAAGTCATTACAACCACCTAGGCTTTGAATGTTGACACCCTCGAAATAGCAATCACTCACTCTGCCCCTTCTTGGTGAGCACTTTGAGCAAAACTTCACTCAACCCCTGCCCGGTTGGTGATCAAGTCTAGATGTTGAATAGGACCTCACTTCATCCTTATTTGGTGTATGATTAGGGTCCAATGTCTCATCACCCTTTCATTGTGATCAAGGTCCAAATGTTCGAGATTTCACTCCACCATGGTTGGTGTGTGATTAGAGTCTGAATTCACTCCACCATTTCTAGTGTGTGATCAAAGTCCTCCTCCAAGAGACACTCACTCAACATTTGTGTTGAGCCAAATGGGTACGTTAGACCCATTCTTCCTTTCGGAAGAATGCTGCATCCATCTTATACTGAAGTGTACTCCCCTCTCAATGGGAGGGATGATCTCCATGAACCCCAAATTTTCTTTGAAGTACACGAACTTATCCCTCGACAACGACTTTGTCGAGAACATCGATTATCACCTCATCGGTGAGAATCTATTCAATATGCATTTCTCTCCCTCTTGTACCATATAACGAATGTAGTATTACTTGATCTCAATATGCTTCGACTGTCTTGGAACACGGGGTTATATGAAAGCTTTACACAACTTTGATTATCACGGTATATCACTATCGGTTCCAACTCTTGAACAATCCTACAAAAAATTTCGGAAGCTATCTTGCTTCGGTACATGCCACCTCATTAGTGTGATTTACTCTACTTTAGTAGTGTTGAGTGCAATCAACCTCTTCTTCCTGTATCCACAATATCATAGCAAGTCCAAAGGCGGAAGGATACTCCCCCGAGGTACTTTTCAGGTCTTCAACACTTCCTACCCAATAAACATTTGTATATCCTGAAGCTATCGTCCTTGTCTTCAACATACCTCAATCCATAGTGCATTGTACCACACAAATATCTTAAGATATTGTGCATTGTAATCCAATGTTTGTGTCTCGATTCTACCTGAGCTAGTTCCAAGGTGTTCACAACAAATCAAATGTTCGACTTGGTTTTAATCAAATACATCAACATACCAATCGATTGATTTTACATAGATGGATCTACCAATACGAAGTTGAATCATATTAACTTCTTCAATTTATTCACCATATGAGCTCGCCATGGATTTATAACACATACTTTCCTTGACCAATGAATACTTCACCATGTTTTCCATACTTCTAATCCATATTAATAGTGCATCAACCCAAGATCCTTCATGTTGAACTCGGAAAGCCAACTTCTTCTTGCCTTTGAATGATAAGAGCTCGGCACTTGTAAAAAACAAGTCATCAACTTGTATAATAGTAAGATCATAGGTCGAATTCTTCACAACCTTAAAGTTTCAAATCAACTTCACCCTTGGTAAATCCCAATCTGCGTTTAGATATTTGACTATGTCGCTTGTAAACTCTTGGAGCTTTCTTGAGTCTATACAAGGCCTTTTTCAACCTACAAACATGAGACTTCTTTCTATATACCTCAAATCCTTGAGTTTACTCTATGTACACCTCTTTCTCAATCACACCATTGAGGAATGTAGTCTTCACATCCTGTTGATAATGCAACAAGATGACGGGGCTTAGTGGAGAAAGTCGCCTTCACTAAGTGAGCCCGCGAGGCTATTTTTGGCGCAAATTCTATTTTTAGACATGTGAGTCCTTGGTCATAGGAGTTGCGGGATGCTATTCTTGGATGATTGGTCAAGTTGGAAAAAATAGATGGACAACTATTTTTAGACATACGGAGACGAAGTCTATTTTTAGACCGCTCGTCTAAAAATAGATCTGCCAAATATTATTAACCCTTGATAATATTTGGACTATAAACATTATCTTATCCTCTTGGAGCACTTCGACTCGAGCTACGGATGTGGCACATGCAGATGCGGAAGGAAATTCGAATTTCCTAAGGGTTAGTTGAGCTATTGCATGGTTGACTTCGGTTAGAACTCATGTGAGCGAGTTTGGTGGAGTTGAGTGAGGAGGTTGATGGAGTTGTGTTCGCTTTAACTTAGTTGAACTAGTTGTATTTAGTTTTAACCGGTTAATACACTAGAGATGAGTGGTGTGAATCAATTATTAATTAATTCACTAATTATTAACGTCATAAATCAACTAAAGAGCACATCGGTTAACGGTCGGTGCATGGACGAGTTTCGGTGGAGACCGGTGTTGGAGGTGGGTCAGAAAAGGGTGGAGTCTGACTATCGATTTGTGACTATCGTGGTGCATGAGTTTTTGCACCACATCATTGGATGGAGATTGCCAATGAGGATTGCGGCGCAGCCCAGCTTGAGTGGGTTCGAGCTTGCATCCACATCCATTCTCTCAGGTTGGATGGCGCGATAGAGTGGCGTACGCAAACGGTGGAGGAGTTGGAGCACGTGACTTGCTCAGAGCTGAGCTTGTGTAGTGTGTAGCTTTGTGAGATGGTCTTGATGCGAGTACTTGTGAGGGAGCTATTGTGCTATGAGTATTGTTACATGAACTACTATTCATTATAATATACGGTTCAGTTGTTTTCAGGCTGTAAGCTTTCCTCGGTATACATCTTGTGTTATATGTGTTGAATTTCGATGTGTGCATGTGAATGTTTTCAATGCGCGCTTGTTGATTGTTTACTCCGCAATGTGATGATCAATGCGTAGTAGAGGGTTATGTGTTATGCATGAAGCTCGAAATAGTGTGTGACCGGGATAATCTCGGTGAATGATTTCAACATATTATTCAAATTTCTACATGGTATCGGAGCGATATTGATCATCGGATCTATTATTCGGAAAGTGATTGCAATTTATTTCTTCGAACGGTACGCAATCGGAACGGGTAATATAGGATTCATCCTTCTTTGAAGGTGAAAGGTACGGTAAATGCCCATCGATCTATCTACGATTTGGAAATAATTTGTTCTCATAATTTTTTAGTTCGGAAGCGGGGGGTGGATTTTGGAGGTGTTGGAATTCGAATTTGCAGAATTGTTTTTTCTTGGTGTCAAAAGCAAAGATGTCTTTCGTCGGATTGCGATTGGAGTATGCCTTTGGGAAGGCAGCTCGAATTATATTGCATGGAAAGACGAGATGGAGGCGGTGTTAGATGACAATGGGGCTTTTGGAATTCATAGAGAGAAGATCCCAAAGCCCACTTCTGCGATGTTGCCGTAGATTGACGCTTGGCAAAAAGAAGCACAGAAAGTGTCGAAAGGACTTGTTGGAGGGCGTGAAGGATCACATAGGTATCCACACGCATGGTAAAGCTTCTCCATTCTTGATGTGGAAAGCTTTGACGATTTTTCCGCAGCAAAGAGTGACCAAAGGAAGTTGGCGCTCAAGGATAAACTCAAGAAAATAAAGATGGAGAAGAGGCGACAGCGTACCCAAGTTACCTGACGAAAGTTTCTTTCCACTGCGGGGATGAACTTTGGGAGTGTGTGTGAGCGTGGAGGATAGAGGAGCTGGTGAGCTTGGCTCTCCTGGGCTTCGAAAAGTTGGCATGCACATCGCCGCGTCGATGGTCGGGAGATTTGCCGAGGATGGGAGCGAGCGTTTGGTGCGGATCTTGTGCAGAGGAGATAAGGCGGAGTACCGAGGACGGATCCTCATCAAAGGCATGCGATGAAAGAAAGATTGCGCTACTGGCTGCGAAAGCAAGGAAAGGGGAAGGGCAAGGAGAATGCTTCTCAATCCGGTGCGAAAGGCAAGTGGAGGACATGTCCAGGTGAAGTGCTGCTTTGTCACCAACAGAGACATTATGCCACAAATTGTCCGTGAAGAAGAAAAATAAAGCGGTGTTACGGATACTGCCGGTGGAGGGCTATGGCCGCATTTTCGAAATTTCAGATTTTTGTTGATCGCATGCTTGGTCTCAAGTGTGATGGGATCGGTGTGGTTTACGGGCAGGTGGTGCGTCTTTCGGATGACAAGAGATCGAGATTTGTTTGCGGTACGGATGAGAAAGATCTTGGAGTGCACATCGAGATAGGCGATGATGGTCGATACGGTGCGACGTTATCGATGCCATTTCCTTTGAGAGGGAGTACGGGCGGCCCTTCGTATTGAAGGAAGTGATGCATGTTCCCGGGATTGAAGAAGAATCTTATCTCTGTGGCGATGTTAGAAGACAAGGGATATGATGTTGTCTTTAGCGAAGGAAAGGCTTTGGGCCCCCGGTGAGACCGAGGAGGATAGGGGTTCGAGTTAAGAACCTTTATCAATTGTAGGTAGATGGGCACGTGCGACAATAGCGAGCAAGGCGAAGGGTGAACGGCGGGATGATGGCGAGTTGTGGCTGAGAGATTGGGCCACCTTCACCATGGAGCTTTGAAGATACTGGCGATTTCTGCGGGCTACAAAAGAACCACTCTTGCGCGGTCGAGGATCAATGCAAGGGATGTACCTTGGGAAAATTTGTGAAAGCCACCTTTCACGGGGCGGGTACGACGATCGCGAGAGAATTCACACGACGTGTGTGGACCTTTCTCGGTGGCTTCGACGACCAAAGCACGAGTCTTATGTGATCTTTGTTGATGATTTTTCTTAGAGTGCTAGATCTTCTTTGTGCGAGAAGAAGAAGAAAGGCACAGAGACATACTCAAGAGATACAGCATGGAGTTCAAGGCGGCTGAGATTTGAGAAGGAATCGGGGAAGCGGGTAGAGAGCTCTTAGGAGTGACAATGGTGGTGAATTCATCTGCGGCGAATTCAAGGACTTTTTGCAGCGCAGAAAGGTCGAAGAGAGCTCATAGCACCTCACCAACCCATAGCGAGAACGGGGTTTCGGCGGAAGAACGAACGATCGTGGGTGTTGCACGGCGATGTTGCATGATCGGGCCTACCCACATTTCACTTGTGGGCGGAGGCATGCCAATGCTGCAGGTATATGTGCGAACCATTGTCCTTCGAGGATACTCAGCATGAGTACACACCGAGGAGCGTTTTTTGGTAAGAGGCCTCATATTTCCCATTTGACGATTTTGGTTCACTGTTTACATTCATGTGACGAAGGATGCCAAGAAAAGGCCCGGAGCTGACTGAGAGGACCCAGGATATTTGTGGGGTATGGAAGTACACCCCACAAATATCGTGTGTATTTCCGGTCACAAGGCTTGTTGTGCGTGAGGATGTCAAATATCGGGGAGGAGAAAGCCATGAAGTGTTCACTTGAGGAGGGAGCCACACTTTCATGCGAGGAGGAGGGGCTATTAGTTCCCTCGTATGAGCTTTAGGATATGGATCAGCCACGAGGAAGTTCATGGAGTGGAAGAGACCACTCTGTCGAGCGCCAACCTCGAGGAGGGCGTAAGCGCACTACGGGCCCCGAGCGGCCCGGCTCAAGATGGGGAGAAGGTTGTGGGACCACCGACAACACGGCTGCGCCAGAGGCAGGTCACCTAGCCGGTCGCCGGATACATGGCTCCGCAGACGAGTGTGTCGTGACGAGAGCCATCCTCTTTTGAGGAAGATGTGGAGGGATGCGCATGGGTAGATGCCATGGTGGAAGAGTATGATTCGATTGTCGAGAAATAATTGCATGGGGGAGGCCCTGTCCCCAAGGCCGGAGGGAAATGGAGGTGGTGGGTTCAAGATGGATCTACAAAGTGGGCGGGCGGTCGCGGAGTGTGAAAGTACAAGGCAAGATTTGTTGCGGGAGCTTTTCACAGTTGAGGGGATCGATTGTGAGGAGACCTTTGCACACTGTACGCAAGGGTATTCTTGTACGAGACGATTCTTGCTCTCTCGGCGCGAGATGGGGTGGCACATTCATCATATGTATGTGAATATTGTGTTCTACGATGAAGTCATTGTGAGGAGAGTGTCGGCGAAGGCAACCCGAAGGTTTCGAAAGGATCTTCGGTAAGCGAGTCGCATGTGTGCGAGCTCAAAGAGGTATTGTATGGGTTGAAACAAGCTTTTCGTGCTTGGTACACACGGATGAACGGTTATTTCACCGAGACTTGGATTCTCCAAGTGGGCGGATCCTAACCTATGCAGTTGTGGTGGAGGGTAGAGATTCATGATTATTGTACTTTATGTAGATGATTTGGTTTGTGAGGTGATGGTGGCCCAGTCTTTCATGCAAGGAGGATCTTGCAAGAGAGTTTGAGATGAAGGACTTGGGCCTCCTTCAGCTGACTGGGTTGGAAATTTGGCGGTAACGATGGACTATTTGTTTCTCGGGGGTAAGTATGCCGGAGATGCGGAGAAGTTCCATGCATGGGCGCAAGCACATTGATACTCCTCTTCCTGGAGGTTGGAGGAAGGAGGATGCTACTTAAGGCGGAGGTAGTGGATGCTGCTTTGTTTATCGATAGTTGGTGGGGTCGCTTATGTGTCTGGTCAATACCAAAGCCCGACATATGCTATCTTTTTATTAACCAGCTTTCACCCAAACTCGTTAAGCCAACCAAGCTCTTTTGGAAGGCGGGCAAGCATGTATTGAGATATTATCTGAAGCACATCGGGATATGGATGTGGTATAGATAGGAGGATGAGTTGAGGGCGGCATGGCCTCCTTGATTGGTATCATCATATCGAGAGATTGTGTGCGATGGAGGATCATGTACTTTCCTTCGTTCCCGCGGAGGATCGGGATGTTGATATCTTGACGAAGGCGCTCACCGGAAAATTGAATACCACGAGGGGGGCGGAGATGAGGTTCTGGACAATCACTGTTGAAGGTGCAGAAATGGTGCTCGGGACTGACGAGCTTGGTGGAAAGTGCTTCACTAAGTGGACGCATTTATTTTAGCGCAAAGTCTATTTTTAGACATGTGGAGCATGGTCTAGGAGTTGCGGGATGCTATTCTTGGATGATTGGTCAAGTTGGTAAAAATAGATGGACAACTATTTTTAGACATACGGAGTCGAAGTCTATTTTTTCTAGACCGCTCGTCTAAAAATAGGTCGGTCAAATATTATTAACCCTTAATAATATTTGGACTATAAACATTATCTTATCCTCTTGGAGCACTTCGATTCGAGCTACGGATGTGGCACATGCAGACGCGGAAGGAAATTCGAATTTCCTAAGGGTTAGTTGAGCTATTGCATGGTTGACTTCGGTTAGAACTCATGTGGCAAGAGTTTGGTGGAGTTGATGAGACGAGGTTGATGGAGTTGTGTTCGAGTTTAACTTAGTTGAACTAGTTGTATTTATTTTAACCGGCTAATACACTAGAGATGAGTGGTGTGAATTAATTATTAATTAATTCACTAATTATTAACTCATAAATTCAACTAAATAACACATCGGTTAACGGAGTGCATGGACGAGTTCGGTGGAGACCGATGTTAGAGGTGGGTGAAAAGGGTGGAGTCTACTATCGATTTGTGACTATAGTGTGCATGAGATTTTGCACAATCATTGGAGGAGATTGCCAATGAGGATTGTGCGATTAAAGCCAGAATTGAAATTCATTCACATCCATTCTCTCATCTTGGATTGCGCGATGAGGCGGACAAACGGTGGAGGAGTTTTGAACGCGTGACTTGTTCAGAAAGCCGAGCTAGTTTGTGTGTAACTTTTGAGACTAGATGCGAGTACTTGTGAGGAGTATTGTCTTGAGATTGTTACATGATTATTCTTCATTATAATATACGGATCAGTAGGGGGTTTTCAGTGTAAAGCTTTCCCCGATATACATCTTGTGTTATATGTGTTGAATTTCTATGTGTGCATGTGAATGTTTTCAATATGCGCTTGTTGATTGTTTTATTTCCGCATGTGATGATTAATGCGTAGAAGAGATTATGTGTTATGTATGAAGCTCAAATAGTATGTGACCGGGATAATCTCGGTGAATTATTTCAACATATTATTCAAATTTCTACCCATCCATACAAGATTGCCAAATTCTCTCCTAATGCGACAACAAGAGAGGTATGGATCTAATAGAGGTGTACTTGGAAATCGGAGCAAATGTCTCATCATAGACTTCTCCCTATTTGCAGGAGAATCCTCTAGCCACAAAACTCATCTCGTATTTTTCAATACTAAGATATGTAGCATGATTTATCTTGTAGATCCACATAGAGCCACATTTGACTTCCATTCATGCCTTGTAACAATTTCCCAAACATCATTCTTCATGATTTATTGATACTCCTCATTAATTGCTTCCTTCTACACCTAGTGACTAGCTTCTTCTTCATATATGGAAGGTTCTTCATGAATGAGATTTGTCATGAGATCTATGTTGAATATTGTAACTAGGTTCGGTCTTCATAATATATGTTTATTGTACTTATCAAAAGAATTGAAGAAAAATCATTTATATTATAATTTAAAATTTATTTTATTATTAAATGACTTAATAAATCATGGTTTTCATGCATGGGTCATATTTAGGATAAAGAACCCAATTTTGGACTTCTAGGTTAGTCATTACAAATTTATATTGATCCTTCTTGAGCTTTTGAATCACTGTAATTAGTTTTATTTTTTAATTAAAAATGGTTTAGAAGCCCTCCACATCAAGTTGGCCTTAAGCGAGATCAAGTTAGCCTCCAAAGGGACAAATTTTAACTCACATGAACCAATTCATTCGGAACGCTCCTTATCAATCCCGATTCGATATCTCTTTGCATCAAGGGAAAAAGTGTGAAGTGGAAGGAAGAGGAAAGAAAAGAGTGTGAGTTGGGTCTAGAAGCAAGAGGAAGAGAAAATTTTAAATTTTGGTCAAGATATTTGCATTTTGTGTTAGCTCTTGGGAGATCGAAGTCTTATAGTGTTTGATGTTGATGTTCTACTGAATTTTCTACCTAGTCAAAGTTGCTAGATGAAAATTTGTTGTTGTTGCTAGGTCGAAGATCTAGAGAGCTAACTTGGTGGAGGGAAAGTTTGGATCATGTCTAGGGTGAAGAGTGTCAAAAAATGCTATTTAAAAAGGAAGAATTATCTTCGAGAAGTGGGTTTTCCCCTTGAGGGGATTGTTCCCTAGTATAGTGCCTATATCTTGTGTCTCTTATTTTTTATGTACACACATAATATGGTAATTTCTTGATGAAATATAAAAATAATAAATAAGTAAAATAAGCCAACATACTCACAAGTAATTATAGAGATCTAAGAATCAAGCCACAATATAACTTCTTTGATTCTTCAACATGGTTCAGAGCTAAGGTTAGGAAGGATTGAAGATCACTTTGTTGGCATGGATTCCATCCTTGATGGACTACATAAGGATGGGTATCAACACTTTTGGAAGTTGGATCAATAATTTCATCCATTACTTATTCATTAAAGTCAAAAGTCAATGATTTTTGGTTTTCCCTTCTGAAATCTCTCCATGATGACAATGCATGGATGATTGATAGTGGAGCATCAAGGTACATGATAGGAGAAAGTAAACAATTGCATACACTAGCAAGGGAAGAATCTTCTCATGGGTGGAATTAGGTGACAACAAAAGCTATGTTGTGGCTTTGGGATGTTATCGTACAGAATTAGAAAGTGGATCAGTTTCACCTCAACACCATACTATATGTTCTAGGTTTGAAAGATAATTTTCTTTCTATTTCATTTGAAGATAAAGGATAAGAATGTTTTTAATGAAAAGTATTGGTCCTAGGAAAAAAATTCTAGTGACAAAGCTACGGTTAATGGAGTTCATGAAGGGATTGTATAGTTACTACACCATCTCCCTCGAGCTTTAGTTCATGTGGAAGTCCTATTGATACATGGCATAGAAGATATGGTCATCTACACTACAGTTTTAACTCTGTGGTGGTTAATGGCATCCCCAATATAAAGGAAGATCATGAAGGTGTGTAGAAGGATGTTCTTTGGGAAAGCATACAAGAAAGCCATTTCCAAATAGTGAATCTAGGGCAGAAAGAAATTTTGGACCTTATTCACTACGGTAATGAGCCCATGTCTAATAAATATCTTGGAGAGTCATATCTATTATGTGACTTTCATATATGATCATTCTAGAAGGACATGGATCTAAATTCTCAAGAAAAAGGATGAAGTATTTGAGAAATTCAAGAGGTTTCAAGCTGAAGTAGAAAAAGTATCACAAAAAGAAGATAAAGACTCTAAGATACAAAAATGGTTTTGGAATACACTTCCAAGGAACTAATTTCATATTATAAGGAAGAAGGAATTAAGAGAGTGACTCCATTGTTCCCTACTATCTCGAACAAAATGGAGTTGTTGAAAGAATGAATAGGTCTATTGAAGAAGGTTTTAAGACAATGCTCATCAGCGAGAGACCTGCAAAATTCTTATGGGGAGAAGCAGCCATGACAATCGTGTATATAAAAATAGAGCCCCCATATAAGTCTCGAAAATAACTCTTGAAGAAGAATTTACGGAAATAATACGAGGTTTGGATCACCTTAGAATCTTTGGAAGCCACTGCCTACATCCATGTTCCAAAGGACAAGAAAGAAGCTAGATTATACAAGAAGCGAAAAGGAATATTCATTGGATGTATTACGCTCCTCAAAGGAATATAAAAAATATACATCAAATAAAGAAGGCAAATCAAAGTAAGTAGAGATGTCATATTTGATGAGAGCCAAGCCTATAAGAAGTCCAAAGATATCCCCATAGATTAGATGACGAAGAATCTCCTATATTTGAAGAAGAAGAACCACACCATGAAGATCCTACTATAAATCAAGAAGAAGAAGGACCCAAGAGAAACTATTCCAAATTGTGATCATCCTGGCCACAAGGAAGGAAAAATTGGTTAAAATATACAATACAAGATGTTGAACAACATGAAGCTCCAATAGGAACCTTGGAGAAAATCAAAACAGAAAGATATAATCTAGCTATGTTGCATATATGAAGAAGCTAATTCAAGTTGAACCATCTACATTCGAAGGGGTTGTTCGATAATATTTTTTGGAAAAGGCGATGTAAGAAGAACATCAATCCATTATGAAGAATAGGGTTTGGTAAATCATTCCTAGACCTAGTGACAAATCAATTGTCACATCCAAATGGATCTACACAATCAAGCATGTTGTTGAAGGAAGCATAGACAAGTACGAGCATGGTTCGTTGCAAGGGCTTCTCTTAAAAGGAAGGAATATATTATGAAGAAACCTTTGCACCTACAACAAGGTATACCATTAAATATTTGGTTTCATTGGTTGCCTCAATGGGTTGGAATATCCATCAAATGGATGTGAATATTTCATTTCTAAATGGGAACATTGATGAGGAAGTATACATCAAACCCAAATTATTCGAAGTAAATAGCGAGGACTCTCATGTATACGAACTAAATAAATCCCTATATGGCTTGAAGCAATCTCTGGACATGGTACGCAGAATGGATGTATATTCTAAGAAATGGGTTCGCAGTCTGTAATCCAAATATCTACATCAAAGTCATGAATAGTGAGCCCTTACATTATTCTACTATATGTGGATAATCTATTCATCCTTTGATGTGGAGCAAATAATTGAAGAATGTAAGAAGATATTGGAAACCAAATTTGAGATAGAGTATCTAGGACTCATGCATTACTACCTGGGTCTCGAAGTATGGTAGAAACCTAGGGGTATACTTGGGGCAAGGAATGTACATCATCAATATGTTGCAGAAATTTGGAATTATGGACTCCAAGCCCATGACTACTCCTATGATCACCAAAATCAAGAAGTTACAAGGTTTTAAAGCTCAAGTCTCGTGGATCTGCCTCCTATCAACAATTTGTGGGCTCCCTAATGTGTCTGGTAAACCTTAGGACAAATATATGTTATGCGGTGAACACCCTTGGTCAATTTCATTTTGGAACCTCATCATGAACAACGGATATATGCCAAACACATATTAAGATATCTTTGTGGTACTATACACCCACTTGCCTAAAATACAAGAGTAAGGATTTCAATCTAATTGGCTTCTTAGATTCGGTAGGGTAGCGAGTGAGTTTGATGGAAGAAGTACTACCGGTGGATTCTTTAGCATGGCATCTAATATGGTATCATGGATGAGTACAAAGCAAGGCCTCGTTGTTGTAAGTAGTGTTGAAGTTGAATATGTAGCTGAAAGTGAAGTATGAAAGGAGGTTTTATGGTTAAGGAAGTGTCTTATAGACTTGTTAAGGATTTCTCTAAGTCCTACCTGTAATCAACTAAGATAATCAAAAATTTTGCATCAAGATGTATGGATATCTCGTGTTTCATTCTAGGACAAAGCACATCAACAATAAGTTCCACTTCATTAGGAACTTGGTACAAGATGGGGTCATAAAGGTAGGAGTATGTCTGACGGATGAACATGTAGGATATGATACTAACGAAGGCTCTTCCTAACAAGAAGTTTGAATATTTAAGAGACAATATTTGTCTAGGAATTATTTCTAATTGTATTGATGATAATATTTTGGAAGATATTTTGAGGCTTTGTGAGTGAAGCATTTCATGGAAAGACATCAGACGGGCACTTTATGTTGATGTACGGTAGGGAAGGTGGCATCGGGTGGATTTTCACCTTGTTCCCTAGGTTGGTGGTTAGTAATTGATATGATGGTACCTATAGAGCTTGAAATATTTAGTCCACCTTGTTCCCAATTAGATAGATTTCCTTGGTCGGGGAATCTAGTCCATGGCATTGTGGTGCCTAAACTATTGAATGACCAAATGGATATATTTCCTTAGTCGAGAATCTAGTCCATGGCATTGTGGTGACTGAAGTTCTTCATAGTTTCACATAGTTTGAGATATTCTCATTATGCATTATGAATACTTCCCTAGTTAGAGGAGTGTTGAAGATTGTAGTGGAGTTCGGTCTTGCATAATTTATATTTATTGTACTTATCAAAATAATTAAAGAAAAATGATTTATATTACCATTTGAAATTTTTTATTATTAAATCATGGGTTCATTCTTGGGTCATATTTAGTATAAGGTCCCCATTATGGACTTATAGGTTAGTCATTACGGATTTATATTGACCCTTCTTGGGCTTTGAATCATGTAATTAGGTTTATTTTTTAGTCAAAAATGGTTTTAAATCCCTCCACATCAAGTCGACCTTAAGGAGATCATGTTGTCCTCAAAGAGTGAAATTGAACTCACTTGAAGCCCATAAAAGCAAGGAGATTGAATTCATTTGGAGCATCACTTCTCAAGAAAATTCGATATCTACGCATCAAGGGGGAAAAAGTTTGAGGTGGAAGGAAGAGGGAAAAAAGAGTGAGAGTTGGGTCTAGAAGCAAGAGGAAGGAAAAAATCGAAATTTTGGTGAAGGAATCTCTACATTTCGTTCCCTCTCTTGCAAGATAAATCTTCTAGTGTTTGATGTTTTTGTTGTTCTTACGAATATTTTTCCTACTCAAATTTGTTGGAGGAAAAGTTGCTTTTGATATGATCGAAAGATGCGGAAAGATTATTTGGTGTGGAGGAAATTTTAGCTCATGTCTAGGGTGAAGAGTCTAAAAGAATACTATTGAAGAATAATTATATTGACTAGGTTTTCCTACGAGGGGGTTTTCACGGCATCGCTTTAAATTGTGTCTCTTGTTTTTAATATTCGCACAAACATAATATGGTAATTTCTTGATGAAATATAAATAATAAATAAGTAAAAGAATCTAACACACTCACAAGTAATTATAAATATTAAAGAATCAAACCCTAATATAATTTTATTTGATTCTTCAACAATATACATAATTGGTGAACCTCTTAGGCTTCTTTACTTCTCTAGATGTGCCATCAAGAGTTGCATGTCTTTCCTAATCTTCCAATATGGATCTAAGCCATGTTGGTATCTTCTTGATCTGCGGAACTATAAATATATGTTGGATCTTGAGGCCCTTCGATCCCTCTTGGTACATTACGCAGAACTTGAATGCTCCTCTCTTGAAGACTGCTACTTTACTTCATCCAAGGAATCTATGGAGACTTCCTTAGACCTAAAATATGTGATCCGGTGGATATTAGTGCTCACTGCCTATTCCCGCCAGGGCCCCACCATTGTCTCTTTCAATTTTCGGTTTCGGCACAACTTACTATTTTTTAGCGATTTTTCGGGTCACGAACTTCCCGTTTTGAGGCCTAGCGACATTTTGGAAAACGGACATCAACATGGGTCCATGGACCAATGCTTGTTCAAAATTTGTAGTCCTCGAGATAGATATTTCTAACGAGTTGTGGTACGCGTCAGAAAGCCGGAGAGATCGTATGCCAAGGTTACGCCCACAGGGTTGAAACACCAATTTACCCAAACGAGGCCCATAGTTTTGGTGCTTTGTCTCCTAGGGTTAGGGTTTTGAACATTTAGGATTTCCCATTGTTTCTAAATAATAAATATGTTGGAAATATGATGCGGTGTTGTCCTTGATGGCAACCCACTTGATAAAGATGATGGCAACCTACTTGATGAAGTTGTCCCTGATGGAATATGTCTTGATGAACTTGTTAAATGATATAGAAATCGATGTATATACAATGAGTACGAAGGTAATGATGGAAGGAATGTTAGTATGAGCTATAACATGATAGAAAAGAGTATGTCTCAAGGCATACGCGGATTTGTCTGAACAAAGTAGCGTATGCACCCGAGAAATAACGTACCAAGTCGCGTGTGGGAAAAAAAGCTAGCTCTAAATATGTAAGCAAATTAACCACCATGGTATTGACCCATTGTATTGATTAATGATTCGTCTCTATGACCCCATCCCAGAATACCATCGAAAGTAATGTGGTTTTGGCTCATGGTATTGATAAAGGTAAAACCTATATGAGAAAGAAATTCATTGTGCAAATGTGTGCAAGAAGTTTGAGCTTGAATGAATACTTCTCTGCGAAGCATATGCGAATGGAAAGGGTTACGAGTTGAATGAAATATACGAATGTATGATGCACCAATGAAGAAATGATGAAGAAAGGGGAATCTAGATCTGGAGAATGTATTTGTATACGCTAGATGTTTGTGGAATGATTAGATACGAGATGAGCGAACATCTCTGTACGAAGTAAAGGTAAAAATACGGTGATGTATACTGACCCAGAAGAATTGCAATGACCTAAATGTACGAAGAACTATCGCTAGTTCGCGGCGTAGAGTAAGCGCGTATATACGCGGAGTTTCTTTGAAGAAGCGCGTATGGGCGGTAAAATTAGCTTTGTAATATGTACGGTATGCGGTATCGGTGAAAGGAAACGCGTATGAAAAAATAGGGTTTTACGAGAAGTTTGTGGTATGAGATGTTTGATACATTGCATTGATTCTTGCTATGCGGTGATTTATAAGTATCGATTTGATGTATGATTGAGCTTAAATGTGTGGAGTGGGTCCGATGCGAAAATATGATGAAAAGTGGCACCGCAGGATTTGTGCTCTAAAGAAAGCTTTTGGATCCGGTGTGAAAATTGATGAAAGCCGTGGTCCCGCCAGTGGTCTTTGAGGGTTGTAGCCTTCGGTCGGGGGTTGTAGCTCCCTTCCGAGTGAGGCTGGTAAATGGCGGGGGTCGTAGCTCCCCTTCCAAGAGAGGGTCAGTAGCGAGAAGCGAGGGGTCGTAGCTCCCTTCCGGAGAGGGTTTGGTAAATGAGCGCGGTGGGTTTTGCATGCGAGTATGAGTCTGCACCGGTACATAAGTTGTAAGATGTTTTCTTTATAATAAAATATTAATTTGAACAACGACGGCGGTGGTTTCTCCCAAACTTGGGTTTCCACCTAAAATCCTGGTGTTCATGTGTGGTCCGCTTATGTGTGATGATTTATTCTGTTATTACTACACATATACCCATTGCTATATAAACATACGATGAATGGTCGTACGGGGATATAAGTAAAGAACTAATTGCATATTAAGATCTCTGTACATACGCGAGTTTAGTAAAGGGTATCCGCGTATATACGCGAGTACGGTGAAGTAAAGTAGCGTATGGGTTTTAGAACGCAGAAAAAGTAAAAAAATTTGAGTATGCCTAATCAAGTTCCCCCCCCCCCCCTCTTTTAGTGTTTTTTCCCAACAATTGGTATCAAAGCAGGTCATACCGAAGCTTGATCGCTTGAGAGATCCCGTCGCAATGGGAAGGAAGTAAAGAAGGCTACGAAAAGGAGATATCTCAAAAAACATGTGCGTGACGAAGAAGATAAATAAGGTATTGATAGTTGTTATTATGATTTAACTGGTGCAATGATAAAGATAGTGAAAGGAATGCTATGGATCTAGAAGAAACTCTCACGATCAAAGTTGAAGAAAAACAAAGATCACTTAAAGAGAAAGATTCTATCTACGAGGTGATCTCCGGAGAATGAAAGAACGGGATAAACGAGTATCAAGGGTTGTACGATGAAGTAACCAACTACGGTGAAAGACTTGAAGCCAGAACTCAACGCTCACAAAATAAATACGGAAGAATCAAATAAGAAGAATGAAAGACTTGAAGCGAGGAAATCATCTCTACGAAAGCGGATCTCAAAGCATCGAATAAGGAGCATGAAGAACTTCTACCTAGCATTTGAAGAACGAAAAATGGGTTGAAAGAGGAAATCTTGAAACTGAATGATCAAGTAGAGAAGGAAGAAGGGTTGAAGAAAGTATGAAGAAGCAATGCCAAAGCTTGGAGGTTGAGGTAAATATTCTCAAAGGTAAATTAGAAGAAAAAGATAAATTGTTGAGGGTTTTCAAGATAGTACTAAGATGGACAATATTCTTGGTAGTCAAGGTCTCCCTCTATCAAACTTGGTCTCGGTTTTCTTGAAGCAGTTCTGAGAGATTCTAGTTCACAAGGAGGTGCTAAAGAATCACAAGGGAAATCAATGCAAAATGCGATGTTGAGAAAGAAACAAGAAATTCGACCGACAATCACTGAATTCTCAAAGGAAATCATTCAATAATGTTGAATACTTTAAATGTCATAATCATGGACATGTTGTAGCCAATTGCGAAGACGATTGTTTGACCACAAACAAACGGATCCTACATAGAAAAGGTACTCTAGTTTCTTCAAGGGATATTGTTTTTCATGTAACAAGTATGGACATAAAGCGGCTGATTGCAAAAGAAGGAAGATTAGAAATACTCATTGTAGTTCTTATGCTTATTTCTTTGGACACATGAGATATTATTCTTGTAATAAGTATGGACATGTAGAAAAAGAATGCGGAGTTGAACAGATGTAGAGAAAGTGGACAATTTCCCATTTCAATTAGAAAGTTCGGTAAATTTGGAAAAAAGAAGGAGGACCGGTCGAGAAACGTAGGGAATATTGACCCTCTGCCGATCCGCCGACAGAAGCCTACTTCTCTTAATGACTGCAGAAGTGATGTGAGATACATTGTGGAGCTTAGTAATGTGTACGTCAAGGGGGAGCGATGTGTGATTCTCATGGTTGATTTGGAAAAATACGGTTGCAGTTATTGCGTGAGCATACGACATCAGAAAGACGAACTACGGGGAAGGACAAATTCGGGGGAGGTGGAGGGAATGTGAAATTTTCTATAATTCACTTTCCATGCGCGGGTTCGGTGAACTAAAGCCGCGTATGCATGCGATTTCCAACAAGCACGATCGCGTACATTGATAAGAGAGAATTGGGATGATAGTGAAGATCAAGAGCGAGAGGTTCAAGGAGCATCGTTCCGGCGCTAATGATTGTCTCATTAGCATTAATCCCAGTTTATACTCATGCTAATGAAATGATACATGGTTTCTTATGTTGAAGATTATGGATGAGCCCGGATTGCTTATTTGATGAAGAATATCTTTTGGATATGATGGAAGTCTTATGATTCGGAGATGGGACAGATCATGCAAAGATTGTTGCGCATTGACTTGTTGTTAAAAGTATTCGGATTGCCTGGTGGGAGCCTTGGACATATGGAAAGGATGTTTGGATGCACATTTTCGAGCACTAGTGTGCAGGTATAATGCATTGTTGGCATTATGATGATTAGGAAATATGATCTCTCTCTTGAGGTCTTTACGGTATTGGTCATAAAAATTCATACTTGTAATTTGATAAAAAGGTCTTGTTGAGACCCATGATGTAAAATTGTAATATTCATTCATGTAAGGACTTGTCCAAATTTGTAAACCCACTTGGTTGGGTAGGCGGGTCAAATTTGTAAACCCACTTGGTTGGGTAGTTGAGTTGAGATGTGTAAACCCACTTGGTTGGGTATTTGAGTCTCATATGTAAATCCACTTGGATGGATCTTTGATGTAAGTATGAGTCATTGGTGATAGGAAGGTCCTTGGGGTCATGTACTTCATTGAAAAATATGTTTGTAGGTTAGAGCGCAGACTCGGGAGGAGCATGGTCACTTGATTGTACATCAAATGTGAAGCAGCTTCCTTCTACAAGAGGAGGAAAAAACCTTGTGTTGGTTTTGAGTCCATGTACCCTTGATGTCAAAGGGAGAGTGACATGGTGTTTGAATAAAGAAAAAGAATGGTGTCAAGAGTGACATGGTGTCATTGTATTCTTAATGTGTCTATGTTGTGGTGATCAAACACCATCGTGGTTGCCATCAAGTCCAAAGGGGGGATATTGTTGGAAATATGATGTTGAGTGTTGTCCTTGATAGCAACCCACTTGATAAAGATGATGGCAACCTACTTGATGAAGTTGTCACACGATGGAATATGTCTTGATGAACTTGTTAAATGATGTAAATCTGATGTATATACAATGAGTACAGAAGGTAATGATGGAAGGAATGTCGGTATGAGCTAGAACATGATGAAAATAGTATGTCTTAAGGCATACACGGATTTATCTAGACAAAGTAGCGTATGCACGGAAATAACGTGCCAAGTCGCGTACGGGAAAAAGTGCTATAAATATGTAAAACCGGGGGTAACCACCATGGTATTGACCCATTGTATTGAGTAATGATTCATCTATGTGACCCCGTCCGAAATACCATCGAAAGTAATGTGGTTTTGGCTCATGGTATTGATAAAGGGTAAATATATATAAGGAGAAGAAATTCATTGTGCGAATGTGTGCAAGAAGTTTGAGCTTGAATGAATACTTCTCTGCGAAGCATATACGAATGGAAGGTTACGAGTTGAATGAAAGATGCGAATGTATGATGCACCAATGAAGAAATGATGAAGAAGGAATCGAGATGCAGAATGTATTTGTATATCTGTACTAGATGTTTATGGAATGATTAGATCTGAGATGATGAACATCTATACGAAGTAAAGGGTAAAATAAAGGTAGTGTATCTATTATGAAGGTGCAATGACCTAAATGTACGAAAGACTATACGCTAGTTCGCCGTAGGTAAGCACGTATATACGTGGGTTTGCGAAGAAAGTGCATATGGGCGATGGAAATTAGCTGCGCGGTATGTACGGAAGTATACGCGGTATCGGTGAAGGAAAGCGCGTGTGAAAAACTAGGGTTTTTCTGTTGTGGTATGAGATGTGATGCATTAGGCAGTTCTTGCTATCTTGTTGATGAAGTTATAGTATCGGTTTGATGTATGATTTGAGCTTAAATGTGTGGAGTGGGTCCGATTACGAAAATATGATGAAAAGTGGCACATGAAGTTGTGCTCTAAAGAAAGCTTTTGGATCCGGTGTGAAAATTGATGAAACATGGTCCATGATAGTGCTGAGGGTTGTAGCCTTCGGTCGGGGAGTTTGTAGCTCCCTTCCGGTGAGGCTAGTAAATGAGAAGCGGTCGTAGCTCCCTTCCGAGAGAGGTTTGGTAAATGAGAGCGAGGGGGTCGTGGCTCCCCGCTCGGGGGAGAGAGGTGGTAAATGGCGGGGTGGGTGCTGCGTACTAGTATGAGTACACGCCGGTACATAAGTTTATGTGCAAAGATGTTTTATTTTATAATAAAATATTGAAGGGTGAACAACGAGCGATGGTGGTTTCTCCCGACTTGGGTTTCCACCTAAAATCCTGGTGTTCATGTGTGATGCGTATGTGTGATGATTTGTTATTATTCATATCATTGCTATATAAACATACGATGAATGAATAAATGCAAGGATCCGTGAACTAATTGCATATTAAGATCTCGTACATACGCGAGTTTAGTAAAGGGTATCCGCGTATACGCGAGTACGTGTAAGTAAAGTAGCGTATGGGTTTTGGGGCATGAAAAGTAAAAAAGTTTTGAGTATGCCCTAAATCTTGATTCACCCCCCCCTCTAGGTATTTTTCCCAACAAAATAGGCCCTCGAGCCTCATTGTAACTCGGTTCGAAGCTATAAATGCCACATCTCTTCTCGGAGATAGCTACCAACGCCCTAGCTAGTTTTATTTCCATGCTGTCTATAAGCAAATTTGGATTTCTTTGATATTAATGGAAATGAAAGTGTTATTCTGTTGCATCTTTGTATTTATGGTTATATGTTTATTATATTGAATTCTTGCATCGTCAGGATGAGTGGTATCGAGCTGATGCCTTTTTCTCGTGTTCTTTGCATGTCTGAAATTACAATTGTAAGGGTTAGGGCTCAATGCGGTGGAACCTTTGTAAGGTCAGCCTCGCGAGCCACGACGGACGCCCCGCAGGATGAAAAGAAAGATGAGGAGCGAGGATATCCTATCAATGTTACTCGAGAGGCCCTCGAAAAACAAAGGAACGCGATGATGGATAACGCCGAATCCTTCAATAGATGCCCATCGGCCCAGCATGCACGTCACGCAGCCACTGCGGAGGTCGACTCCTTTTAAGGTACAAGTAAATTTTGACATTCCCATATTTGAGGGTAAAATAGATGCGGATGCCATAGATAGATGGTTGAATCTATTAGAAGGATATTTCTCGGTTCGCAGTGTTTAAGAGCAAGGAGAAGATTATTTTTTCACTCCTCCGTGCCCCCATGTCAGGGCGGGTGGAAACCTTGTGAGAAAAAGGATGAGACGAACCCTCTCTTGTTCTCGATCGTACCCACTTGGAATTCTTTCCGAGATGCCACCGGAGACAATACTGTCTCGTGCGGAGCTATGAGGAAAAATACATACAATGAACCACATTTGCGACAACAAAGGACCAAGATGTGCATGAGCTGAAAGCGAAATCCTATTCCATACTATGCACCAAGTTGGGTATCAAAGATTCGAGAAACATATGGTGCTAAAGTATTGAGTTTAACGAATACATTCGGGGAGAAATGGGTTCCTCGACGTCTCCTCGCTTGATACCCAACATCTTCGAAGTGTCTTAAAGATTGAGCGGAAATTCAAGCGAGAAGAAGCGAGACTTTGGATCTGCGAATCAAAAGCAAGGGAAAGGGTGCTCCCAAACCACGGAGAACAAAGGACGAGAGCCAAGGCATGCCGACTCATGACAACTGTCGAAGCCACAGAAAGCAAAGAACAACACCGCAAAGCCAAAGAAGGACATGAAAATACGTGTGAGGTTCCATAAGAGCTCCACTCACAACACAAATGAGTGTTGGGCCAAGCGATGCTGGTGGCCGAGATGAGAGCTTCGAGTTAGATGCATGCTCCAAATTTGAATCGGAACCTAACAAGAGAATGAAAAAACAGTTATTGACGCGGAGCCTAATGCCCACTTTGTTGCCACTACGAAGATCCGAAGGAGGGGAAGCCGGAAGATCCAAAGGAGGAGGAATGTCTCTTCCCGCCAGGATGTGGGTAAAGGGCTCCCAGGTATGGTTTGTCAGCAATGGAGCCAAAATAACCTCATTTCGGCCAGGCATGAGAAGCGGTTGGGCTTGTTGACACAGCCTCACCACATCCATGTACACCATTGGGTGAAAGCACGAGGACGAGGTCTCGCGTCGGCCCGGCGGTGCGCCTTCCTATAGCATCGAAGCCCTTCACGGATGAGGTATTGTCGCAGCGTTGCTCCTATTGATGTTTCTAATGTGTTAATGAGACAACCATACTTGTAGAACGTCATGTTGTGTATGAGTCTCGGCCTGCTGTTGTTGTTACTTTGGAAGTGGTTACGGAATGCAGTGCCTCCTACGCTGCTCTCTTTGATTTGCGCAAAACAATATAGTAAGCTCATTTTAAACCGAAATTTGTTTTCACCGATGATCCACCCCCGGGGCAAGAAAGAAGCGCGGCCCGACCTCCGGACGGGGGCTCCCTGCGCACGACAACAACAAATGAATAAGGTTGTGGAGGGAATACGGAGACATCTTCACCTCACCCTCGGGGGTTCCCTGCGCAACGTACGGTCAAGCACCAGGACAGTGCGACCCCCGGTGCACCGCTGCCCAATGGACCGATCTATCGACGCTCTATTCTATAGAATGATGAAATCAAGGCGGTTATGAGCTGCGAGAAAGGTCACATCCGACCAAGTTCATCACCCTGTGGAGCCCGATCGTGTTGGTACGGAAGGATGGGACGTGGAGACTGCGCGTGACTATCGAAGGCGGCTGAGAACAAGATCACCTTCGGGAATAGGTACCCGATCCCATGGATTGATGACCTTGGACCAACTCAAAGAGTGAAAGGTATTTTAGCAAGATCGATTTGAAGTACGGTAGCCACCAAGTATGAATTGAACTCTTCGATGTCGAGCGGCTTCAAAGCCAGGAAGGCCTTTTCGAATAGTGGTCATCCTTTCGGTTGACGAATGCTCATAACTGTGAGGATGATGGACGACATCTTGCGGACATTCACCAACTCATTTGTAGTGGTGTGCTTGGATGACATTCATAATCTTCAATAGGCTTGTAGAGAGAGCACCTTCACCACATCCGTGAGTCCTCAGGAACATTGAGGCAACACAAGTTGTGTGCCAATTTGGAGAAAAGCACACTTTGGCATGACCCGAGGTTCAATATACGGGATACATTATTGATGAAATGGGGGTGCATGTGGATCAGCAAGATCCCAGTCATTCGGGATTGGCATTGTACTTATAACGAGCTTCTGACTTTGGGTCTTGCTAATTTTACCCATAGGTTCATGTTGGGATTCTCTCATATCACTTGTGAGTCAAGTCACCAAGGAGGGAGCGAGATAAAAATTCTTTTGGTCGGAACACTCAACGAGCGTTCACGAGAATTGAAAAATCGCCTCGTGCCTTTAATGCTCACGATACCCGGACTTTGTTAACCATTTTAGATTGAGACAAATACCTCGACTATGATATTGGGGCGGTTCTTGTAACGGGGACATCTAGTGGCATATCACGGTGAGACATTGTCGACACGGTTCGCAAGTATCCACTTATGACAAAGAAATATATTCCATTGTGCCGACATGAAGCAATGGAAGCATTACATTTGGGGAAGGACAATCATCCACACAAACCACCGGCCCTATACGGTTCATACGGACACAAGGAAGTTGTAGAGTGATCACCATCGGTGTTCCACATATACGCAACGATTTCATTGAACATCAAGTACAAGGGTAGCACCAATAATGTTGTTGCCTCGGCCAACCACCGATCGTGGTGCTCACCCCCGTTCTCAACTCTTGTGGGCACGAGACTTCTTGTTAACCGCTTCTCTCGAGAGCGACCAGTACCCACACTTACAAGGGTACTCTTGGGGATATGCACATTCCAAATTTTCACCTCAAAGATGCACTTTTATGTCACGGGACACCTTTGTGTTCCTTCAAGCGAGCATGCCAAGATGATATGGGAAGCACACTACGGTCGAGTCGGCGGGCATTTCGAAGTTGAAAATCGTAGGCATGCTACGGAAAGTGTTCTATTGGCCGAACCTTCAAAAGGATGTCAAGAAGCACATCGAGATCTTGTAACTGCTGTGCCATTGCCAAATCGACCATCAAGCAAGGCCTATATACTCTTCTACCCCTAGTCGACCTTCGGAATCCATCTCCATGGATTACATGTCGAACACCTTCTACTAAGAATGGAAATGACTATGTTTTCGTCGGTCGTCGATAGATTCTTGTGAAGATGGCCATTATGGCGGCTTGCGAAATATCATGGCGACCCGCGTAAACTCTTCCTTGAGCGAGTGTGGGTGCACTTTGGGATCCCATGGGTCTGTCATATCGGATCGTGATAACGGTTCCTCGGCCCATTTGGTCCGGCCTGCGGTCGTGCGCTGTGGACACCAAGCTCACCAAGTCCTGACTTTCCATCCCCAAACGAGATGGCCGGACGGTCGTCAACGAATGATTGTGCATTACTGCGCATGTGCAATTCAAAGCATCCACGCACATGGGTTAAAGAGCCTCCCCTATGTACAACATAGTTATAACCGGGCTCTCCACATTTCCAATCGGCCATAGCCCCTTTCGAGTGGGCCCAGGATTCGACCACTATGTCCCATTGATGTAACCATGCCATTTGTGGCTACTCGAGCCGATTCGGGTCATGTACGATTTGAAGTCGACAAAGAAAATAGCTTCATCGAGCACATTCAACACATCCGCCAATAGGTTCATGACATATTGAATGAACGATGCTAAGTACAAGCAATTCCATGATCAACACCGGGTTCCACACAACTTCCGGGTGGGCGACAATGTGGCTGCATTGCGGAAGGAGCGCCTCACTGGACTTCCCCCACCGCAAGCTTCGCCCACTCCGATACGGGCCGTACACCATCATCAAGGCTATTGAACAATGCCTTACAAAACTCCCAGAAATAATTTCAACATTCTGATGCACCCAATATTCATTGTGGACCACCTTTGTCGTAATTCCCACCTCTCTTTGGTTCTCTGACGGTAACGAACGACTCACACCAATAGAGCGACTAAACCCGGACTGCATGGGTGCACCACCACGAATTGTCATGGACATAAAAATCAAGAGCACTCACAACGAGAAGATCCAATTGTATCGGGTTGTCAAAAGTGGCAACTCTGTGAGCCAAGAAGTGGTTCACCGGGGACCAAGTTCGGTAGAAATTTCCTCATCTCATGGAGGAACTTAACGCAATGGGGACCATTGCTTCTAAAAGGGGAGGAATGATCCGGAGGTGGATATTGGTGGTCACCTACCTATTCCACTTGGGGCCCCACCATTGTCTCTTGGTTTTCGGTTTTCGGCACAACTTACTATTTTTAACGGTTTTCGGAGTCCTGGCAGACTTGGAGCCGTTTTGAGGCCCTAAACAACGTTTTTTAAAACGAGAGAGCAACATGGGTCCATGGACCGATGTTTCTTGGTCAAAATTTGTGGTCCTCGAGATAGATATTTCTAACGAGGTGGTATGTGTCAAATGGAGATCGTGTGCAAAGTCACGCCTGAGGAAGTTGAAACACCAATTTACCCAAACGGGGCCCATAGTTTTGAGCGCTTCATCTCCTAGGGTTGAGTTTTGGTTGTTTAGGATTTCCCATTGTTTCTAAATAATAAATAGGCCGCGAGCCTCATTGTAACTCGGTTCGAGAGGCATAGCCACAACATCTCTTCTCGGAGAGATAGCTACAAGTGCCTAGCTAGTTTATTTCCATTATGTACGTAAGCAAATTTCGGTTCTTTGATATTAATGAAATGAAGTGTTATTTCCATCTTTGTATTTATGGTTATATGTTTATTCTTTTGCGTTCACACGCATAAATCCGGATCAATATGATAGTTTATCATCGAAGGTGACATCTCGGCTTGACCTTTTGGCGACCTCGGTGACAAATTCCAATCACGGAATACATTCCTCTTTTCGAGAGGACCAATTTTAAATATTGAAAAGTACAATTTGGACAAATAAAGATTTATTTTTGAATTAAATCCCATACATGGACATTTGATCGAGTTGGCCTAAATCAAATTGGACACCATTGGAAGGCTATAAATACAAGTGACCTCAACCTCATTTGGACATATTCATGAGACATTTTTTTCTATTATCTTCCTTGGTTTTGGCTCACACGAGGTCTAAGAAAAGGAAAGTTCACCAAGATTAACTCTCCACAAGGCCGAAATTAGGGTCTAAAGCTCACATTATTACAGGGATTTGGTTCCCGATCACGAGCATGCAACGAGAAATTATTGACTATAGTTTTAGGAATATAGACCTATGCACAAATTTGAAAGGTTTCGACGCATGCATACTCTCCATGCAGTGAGACCTAGGGTTTGAAATTTTCATTTCTTGAAGTTTTGCTAGTTGACCACAGTTATTGATCGTTGATCCTGGAGCACGAATCATGGTTTTTGAGTATTTTTATTGTTGAGCTCATCTCATGGATGTCATTTATTTGATTTTGTTAAATAGTTTTATGATTGAAGATATGGATCATTGTACTCTCTGTTGTGTTGAATCATTTAATGACAATCTAATAAGAATAAGAATTTGAAATGGTTTTTCCCATAGTGGGTTTTCTGGTCTGCGGCCAATCCTGGTGTCTCTATGTGTGGATGTTTTATTTCTCTGTTCCTTTATGTTTCACTACCTTGATGATTATATTTTCCTTTCTATATAGTTGTATATATGATGCAAATATGAATAATGTTACGATGTTGTGGGGTGAATTTAATATGACGTGAAATTCAATTATAACAGCAAAGAACAATATAGACCTAAGGAAAAATTAACATGGTATCGAGTTGAGGTGAAGAAAAGTTGTTGGATATCACCCCTATGAAGACACCTTTTATGGGAAGAAAGAGAAAGATCGAGAAGTCCTAAAATAATACTAATGTTTGAAGGAAACCCTAGGAAATTTGGTTATTGGGGTTTTGTGGATATTATGAGGTTAGGAATTGGAAGAAACCTAGAATTATGACAAAAAAAGTTTGAGATGAAATCTAGAAAACCCTGTATCATGATCAATGTAAGACGTTCAAAAACTTGTGAAAAGTTTGATGTAGCCCTAGATGGGATAGTCTCGATTAGACCTTGGTTATTGATATATTGAAGGTGAAAAGTTACATGGACAATGGGAAATCACATGTCTTAGAAGGTTAGTTCAAGAGGAGATCATCACCTCTCATTGAAGATAAGTACTTTTCTATTCATGTTACTCCTTTATGCTCTTTACTTTTTTCTAGATTTAGCCAGTTTGATCATTGGATATACTTATTGCATGTATATTAGAGTATTTGGATACTTTTAACCTCTGAATGATATGCTGAAAAGAATATCCCTCTTGAGGGGATCATCTAATGTGCAGAAAAAGCTAGTGCAAGAAAGAAATAGTGGAAAGTTGAATAAGTGCTACAACTACACCAGCAAATATGTGATACAAGTTTAAAGATATGCATACTATAGGGTATGTAAACTACAATATTGGATGGCAAGGTAAGCTTTAGAGTATGAAAAGTATATGAAAATAAGTTAGAAGATACATGTGATATATATTGGTGTTCTTGATATTTGAAAATCCTCTATCATTATATACATGATGGATTCCATATATGAGGCTAGCACATTATTTTTTGTATATGGTAGCTTGATGCTATTATTAATGTGATAATCATGATGAAAGTGTGAAAAAAAGGTTGATACTCTTACTAAGTTGGTAGGGTTTGACTTGATGATATGACCAGTCCTTGAAGTATGAAGATACTCTTATGACACTAACCCTTGTTATATGTTTGATGACATGATGGTGACTTGTTATGATATAAGAATCTAATATAGTTTGTGATGTAGGTTTTGTTTGTGTATATATTATGATAGACGGATTAATGGTGATGATTAAAGAGGCTTCTCATTCAAAGGGAGAAACACTTCATTAGATTTTAACACCCTAGTATGACTATTGAAGGAAGGATTCTGGACATTGAATAAACATGAAGTTTTGAAAAGGTTTTGGAAAGTTGATTTAATAGAGAAAGATTTCTCTAGTTTAGCTACAACCATTGGGAGAAAAGCTTAAGAGTGTGGTTATATGCCTCATAACCACACGAGAATAAGAACTATGGGTGAGATTGTTTTGTGGGTCACAAAATTTAAAGTATTAGGCACAAGATTAGGAGCACACCGGGAGTATTTCATACCTACATACATACGGTAGATGATGGAATTTCTATGGTAGGTTTCTAAGAAAGCATTATATGGTTTGTATCGAGTTGCTGGATAGTGGATTCACACTGACTTGCAAAGTAGTACCAATCTAAACCTCTAAGTTAATCCAAGGTGTGCTGTGATTTTTGTTTTATATGTTGATGATTTATTTTTGATGGGTAGTTATTATACGGTAGTCAAAGCGTAAGAGAGGCCTTCATTGAGTACGAGATGAAAGATATTAAGGAGATGAGTCTACATGGATATGGCAGTAATTGGAAATGCACATTTGGTACATTTTTGCTAGCATGGATAGCTATAGGGTAGTACGGTTGAGGAAGCTCTTTGGGGGTTATTTGAGGAGGTCCTGGGCTTACTGCGGTGATATATTGTGACAATAAGAGTGGGATCATCCTGGCGGAGAATATGTTGATTTTTGGGTAGCATCGGTTGTTCTCTAACTCCAAATATTTGTGGAGGGGCTAGAACACATGAGATCTCCAATACCTAGAAATTGTTTGGAAAATTCCACGAGAGCAGTTGTTCAAATAATTAATTATTTAATGGAGACCCTCGGTCTAACTTGGGAAATTCAATAATTAAAGAGTGAATTAATTTAAACATGTGGGTGAGAATATTCTAAGTGAAAAGGATCAAGTCTTTTCTAATCTTAGCCATTAGATTAGATATTATATCACGATCGTTGATTCGTCCGTTTGGAAAAGTGTTAAAGGAAGGCTTAGGTTTAGTTAGAGAACACACAGTAGTAACCGCAGGCTACGTCGAAATTCTAGGGCGCATTTTTCTCGGGTGCCGAGTGACTTGCGATGCGACGAGGGTAGTTTAGCGGTGGGATTTTTGGTGCGAGGCCAAAAATATAATAACGAGCGGATCCATACCGAAGAGGGCGGTACATTCCGGGGAGGAGTGACGTAGAGCCGAAGGGCTCACACGAGAGGATGTAGAGCCGGAAAATGTTGTTGTGATCACTCGGTGAGAAGTGTTGGAGTTCAATGGGCCAAATAGGGCTTGTATTCAACATATTGAGAAGGGTGATGCATCCATCTTTGAAGGGTGACGCATCCACCTTTGAAGGGTGACGCGTGTTGTGCTGTAGGAACTTGTGGCGTTCTTCATCCTCGATTTCGAATCATCCATATTATGTGTCTCACAGAGATAGAGGTACTTACAGGATTTTCTCTTGTTAATTAAACCACTACGGTACCCTAGTTTGTATTCGGCCATAATAATAAAACCCTCAAGTTTTTTCATCGGTTTTCTGCATTGGGTTTTTTCGGGGACATTTGTCCCAAAAATATTGTGTGTCCTTTGTCGAATGTGCTTAATTCTTCGGTACTTGATAAGTATGTATGTGTAGAATAATAATTAAACCAAATTTGTACGTTAGAATTTTAATTAGGTTAAAATTTTCCATCGTCGAGTTATTGCGGTTAGGGAGATCCAAGCCATCGATGAAGAGGCGAAGTTTTGTTGTGGGAAGGTGTTTTGTGACATCACAAATCCGGAGGAGGGCGATGCAACACCCGAGAGGACGACGCCAGGACCCAAGATGGGTGACACGAACTTTGTCCTGACTCATTCGAGCTCACGGACTAGAGGGGTGATGCGAGCCGGTCTAGCTCACAAAAGGTTGACGTGGGCTCACGTGCCCAAGAGGGTGACAAAGTACGAGAGGGACGTAACGTTTTGCCGGTTGTCTTTCAGATGGAAGTGCACTTTTGTTCTTAGAGATTCTTTGGTGGGGCATTGTTTTTGTCGGTGTAGAAATAGGTGTCTAGGAGGGTTGAAAGAGTGGGGGAAACAATTCCCCTTAGCGAGCTTTCTCACCAAAAGTATGAAGATACGATCGGCGGAGTGTTTGGAGAGGGTAATTCGATGGTAGTTGGTGGAGGATTTCCGGGAGAGGGAAGTCACTTGTCGAGAGGGAGTGTATTCTCTATAGGGTTTCTATCACACCAAAAAACCCATATTTGGTCTCTTGCGAGAGTCACGGTAGAAGAAAAGGGAGAGAGTATCTTGTTTTTGACATCTTTTAAGTAGATATGAGCACACATGGATTGAGGATTAGGACGGTTAGATCGATCATCCAAATTCATCATGCGGAAGGCCATAATCCTGACAATCATTGATGAGTATCGTATCAAATATCATGATGAGAAGGTTGTAGTTGTTCATGTTGATGGTCTGGTAGTATGAGGAAGCGCGAGCAACGGGTAGAACTTGATTGTGGACGGGGTCGAGGATCATGTGGTCCTGGTGCTGAAAGGAACATAGCAAATGACATATGGATGATGTTGATTACATTGTATCAAGGTATTTCTATCCGAGAGAAGAATGCTTCTAGAAAACATCTTCGACTATTTGAGATGCATAAGGGAGAGAATTGACTCCTTCGTCATAAGGTTGAAGGCGATCCATGATCGATTGACGCCACGGGGGCCACTCTGATGAAGGGATTATGGTGAGAACTTCTCTAAATGTGGTTTACGATGAGTGGGAAAATTTTGTCCAAGGCATCTTGACGAAAGATCTCAAAATTAGGAAAACATGTGGGAGCTATTCGATAAGAAAGGTCCAAAGATGTCCAAGATGGACAACGACAACGGAGGATCCGTCAGAAGGAGGAGGAGGAAGATGTGGTACATCGTATAAGGGACAACGGGGACATTAGCGGAAGAAGAAGAAAGACCATTCAAAGGTTCGGTGCTTCGGATGTGGTGAATTAAGACATTTCTCCAATACTTTTTCCTTTGAGGAAGAAGGCAAGGAAGATTAGGATTGAAGGTTGCAACAACCAAGGGTAATGATGGGAGTGATGACGATGTGGCTATGAGTGCTCATGTACCTCGAGAGAAGAGGTGGGGTGACATATATCTGTAGATTGAGCTAAAAATAGCATTGTGAGGCGAGGATCCTTGAGGTTCCCAAAATCTTGGATCACATACGAGCTACGGGAGCCCTTAATTACGGTGGCGGGATGAGCTGGAGGTCGGAAGGTTCGGTCGTAAGAAAATGGAGGCACATTGGCCGGTGCTAGGAATACTAGGCAGGTGTGAGAAGCGGCCAACATCGGAGGGTGATGGGATTTCGAGAAGCACGAGCTAGTTTTTACGTAGTGTGGATGTGGACAACGTAGAGCTTCATAGGGTCAACGTAGAGTAGCGATGGGGTGTAGGTATTGAGATGCGACGGACTACTTGTTTGTCGATGGTTTGGGTGATGTTCTTCGGTTCTTACTTCTCGACAGGCGGTTGTGGTGAAACAATTAGCGATTGGAAGTGTTATGGGCGGCATGATGCAACATTTGAGAGGGAGATGTAGTACGAGATGAGGTAGTATTTGTAGCGAGAGTCATGGGCGGAAGTACGGATAAGCGTTATTTATGGTAGATTCATGGCGGCGGTGAGAAGGCAACATGAAGTGGATTAAGGTAGCGAATGACATCAACAACGTGGGGACTCATGTCACGGATTAGGTAATACCCTCTAGATTGAAGTGTTGATTGTTCCGTTCTTGCTAATAGGAAGTGGTATTTTTTGGGTAACAACGGATTTGATATAGCTGCGAAGATTTTGGAGGGCTAGAATACATGAAATCTCCAAGGCTCCCAGAAATCATTTGGAAAATTCACGGAGAACTTAAGTTATTAAAATAATTAATTATTTTAATGGGGCCCTAAAGTCTAACTTAGGAAAATTAAATAATTAAATTGAACTAATTCTAAAACGTGGTGAAATGTTCTAAGTGATGAGGATCAAGTATTTTATAATATTAGTCGTTGATTAAAGATTAGATCATGGTCGTTGATTTTCTGACTGGAAAATTATTAAAGGCTAGGAGGTGAGTTGGGCTACACAGTGGGCGCCTTGGTAGTCGAAATTATGGGGCACGGTTTGCTAAGAATTTTTGGGTGGGCGGGGGTGCAATGAGCGATTCGCGGTGGGATTTGCAGTGCGAGGCCGGAGTACAATACCGTAGAGACGAGCGTAGTCTCGGGATGAGTGACGCGAGAGGCGGTGGCGGAGGACGATGTAGAGCAACATAAGCCTAAGAGGGCGTGACGCATAACGGATAGGCTCACGCGAGGGCTCCCTAGGGTTGAGGGATATCTAGACAATGTGGTATAGCATATGTTACCCATAGGGTCGGGCAGTTTCTCCCCTGTCTTGGCATGTGCGAGTATACTCCTATTGTAATTTTCTTTCATGCTCTGGCTCCAATAGGTGTTGGATGCTTGATTTAGAAGCGGTCCTTAATATTTATGGTAGTGACATCTGTGGCTAGAATGCGAGTGTTATACCACTAAATCTTAGGAATCATGTTGGGAATATTAGTATAATTTCCCGGGTTATAGCATTGGCTCCTTGATAGCGAGAGGTTTCCAAGATTTGTAGCATTGGCTCCCCGGTGGCAAAGGTAACTTGAGTTTAACATTGGCTCCCATGGTGATGTTTCCTGGGTCACTGTAATGGCTCCCCATTGGCGGTGATTTTGAGTTGTAACGGTGGCTCACGGGTGGATAGAGGGTGGTATGTTGCTCCCCTCGATTTTAAATTCTTATTCTTTTATATTTGAGAATGTTTATATGAGAAGAGTATCTATGAGTGGGAAAATAAAGAGATGAACCGAGATGAACGGTGGCGACATTTGATGTCGAGATATGTTAATTTGGGGCATGATATAATGATAATATTGAATTTCTCCCTTGCTAAGAGGGAGTGTTAATTTTTAGCGACAGTGAAAATTCCAATCTCATGGGACTTGACTCCTCTTTTTCAAAAGGACCAATTTTGATTGTTGAAGCACTCAATTTGGACAAGGGAAAGTGTATTTTTTAATTAATCCCCACATGTGTATATTTGATTAGGTTAGCCCTAGATCAAATTGGATGCCTTTAAAGGAGCTATAAATACATGTGCCCTCAACCTCACTTGGACATCATCATGAGACATTTTTTTTATTCTCTTCTTGGTTTTGGCTAGAACAAGTATGAGGAAATTTCGCATGGATTGGCTACTTGCAACTACGGAAATCACGGTGTGGAAACTCCCATGTGTGTTCTGGGGTTTTGGTTCCTAGCCGTAGGCATTAACAATAAATTTTCATCCATAGCGAAAGTAGCCATGCATTCCTATGCATGCGGTGTGAAAAGGTTTCACCCGCATCATGAAACTCTCTCCATGTGACTAAGACCCTAGGGTTTTTGAATTTTTCTATTTTTCGAAGTTTCGCTAGTTGACCACGAGTTCAACGGACGCGAGATAGTGACGGTTGATCAAAGGCTTCATAATCGGGGTTTTGAGTATTAGCATTATTGGGATTGTCTCATGGATGATTTTAGTTGATTTTCTTTGGATAGGTTTATGATTGAAGATATGGATCCTTGTGTCCTCTTTTTTTTGAATCATTCAATGACAATCTAATAAGAAAGAGAAGAATTTGAAAGGAGTTTCCCATAGTTTTCACCGGTCTCTAACCAATATTTGTGTCTCTATGTGTGCATGCTTTTCTTCTATTATTTATGTTCAATGATGATATTTTTTTCTTTCTATATAGTTGCATATATGATGTTGTTAGGAACTCATAAGGCGGGACAATCCTCTTGTTCTTGATTATTTACTTTGATCTTATTTAGTTATTATTATGTTCTTTACTTATCTTTATTCTTATTAGTTCATCAAGAAAATATCAAAGTAAGTACACATAGATACGAGACACACGGATATGAACGAGAAATTAGAGAAAAACCCACTCTTGGGGAAAACCAGTCAATAATTCCTCGTGATAATGATTCTTGAGACTCTAGAGCTTGACTTGGACTTACTCCCCACCAAGTTAGCCTACCTTGTGACCCTTCACAGATACGGAAGCAACACCATGTGAAAATTCCTATATGGAATCCTATTGTATTTGGTGAGAATTCTTATATTCGTTAATTCCTTGAACAAATTATTTATGGTGTTCTCTTGTAAATATCAAAAAATCATACACTACGGCCTTTACAAATTAGCGGAAAAAATATAAGTGTGAAACAAGATGCGAAAAGAGTAAATCATAGACACACATATGACACCATTGTTTTTGGACTAATGTCACGAAAAACCCAATGCGGGAAAATCGGTGGAGTAGTTGAGGGTTTATTTAGTATGCGGTAATTTTGAATAGAATATGGGATGGCTTGTTGGCCATCCACACGAGCGGGCGAAAAAGAGCTAGTGAAATTACATCATGCCTTTCAAAGCCTTAAGTAGCCAAACTCCCAAGCTGACAAGTCCTCCATAGCCTCTATGTGGTCTGCGCATCACTCGGCGTGGGGATTGTGAAAATTTCTAAGCAATTCCTAATGCGGTATCTGATATTATTTCTCCTACTTATTATTCGGCCAATAAGTATTTACAAGTACTTTAGTAAACATCAAAATAAATTCTACGGCCAATATTCACAAACAAAATAATGAGAAAATTATAAAGAAATACAAGCACAAGATTTGACACGGTTATTTTTGGACAACTATCCTCGAGAAAAAATCAATGTGGGAAAACCGATTACAGATGAGGAGTTTCTTTATTCTTGAGAAAAAATATCTTGTACAAAAATAACCAACGAGAATAGAAGAGGATCATCTATGAGAAATTTACAAATAATTTCTTCATGTGCTTCTGGATTAATATTTAATACAAGTCTGACCTCTTTGTGTCTCATTGCGTCGACTTGCATAATGTTGTAGTTCCGGAGTGTCTGTACTTTGCCGTGTCTTTTCCAACTGCATCACTACCTATGAATTGTCCCTCCTCTATATTTGCCTCTTCTTGTTAGATTTTTTATACTCTCGACTCTTGTTGATCCCCTCTCTCTCTCCACCACAACTCTCCCCTCTTAATTGGTTTCTTGTGTCAAACTTTAGTGAGTGAGAAAAATTGATCTTCTTGGGAAACTAAGTATATGCTTTGGTGTATCTTTCAAATCACCCTAAAGCTTTCTTAAATCATGTTCTTGTTGACATTCAATGGCCTAGATTAGAATCTAATCAATGGCCAAGATCATTTGACTTGATCCTCTTATTCTTCTAGAAGTTACACCCATAGTTTAGATTAATACCCATTAATTATTTTAATTTCTTAATTTTATACTTAGGGTCATATTAGAAATAATTAATTTAACAAATATTTGTCTGCGAAATTGGAGTTTCCAACCCTGTTCTGGGCTATCCCGGAATACATGTGTCTAAGCCTCTCCCACAAAAATTTGGGACTTCGCTTGACCAGTGCTACCACAAATCAACACTCCCTCTTGGTGAAGATGTTCTCTAGCAATACACCCTTTGCCATCTTTGCTCGACTCGAAGCATCTCCTCTTGTGTTGCTAATGTCGTGTGTTGTCCACAAACTACTCTGTTGCTACTACCAAGCTGTCTTTGTTAGCCTATACTGATCAACACTAAAACTCCCTCTCCAATGCTACATTTGTGGCTGAGATATTACATGTTTCTACAAGTTTGAACGGATTCTCTACCATACCCATCTTCTCCCTAGAGTGAACAAAATTGGCTCTCCCAAGATATTTGGTGATTATGTCTACCACTGAATCCCAGTAGGACATCTTGTTCGTACTACCCCTCCTTGAACATATTCTATAATAAAATGGCACCTAATGTCGATGTGCTTTGACCGATCATGAAATACTAGATTTTCGGAGAGTTTGATACAAATGCGGTTATCGCGGTGAATGCTGGTCACTTCCATATTTCTTGAACAAATTCAGCGGTAGTTTTCTAAACCATATGGCTTCACACGTAGCTATGCTTAGATTCCATATGTTCTACACCTCTATTGAGCACAGTGCTATGGATTTTTTCTTCTTACGCACCCGGTCATCCCTAATGCGATGTTGAAAGCGATGCCTTGAGGTACTCTTGAGCAACTATTTGCCTCCCCAATCTACGTCTGCAAACACTCTCCAATCGACATCATCTTCGTGAGTGTGTTCAACACCGTGTCCGTGGCCTACACACAAATACCGAAATGTGCCTTGTTGTTCCCGGTGTGCCTCTTCGGTTCTACCATGAACTAGCGATGGTGTTAACAACAAATCGAGATGTTTGTCACAGTGTTGACTAGACACATAAGTGAGCCCCAGACGAGCTTCATGTACAAGGTGGGGTCCACTTACTTATCTTATGATGCATGTGTCTTCTTCCAATTGGTTGTCATGGTCGTTGCCATAGGCAGGAAATCTGCACATCATGAATCTTTGATTTATAAGTCATATCTTCCTTGTCCCTGGGAATATTTCTCCATTATTTCTCCATACCTCCAGCAGTAATGCATCAACCCCAAATCCTTCATGTCGAATTTAGCTTCCGAGTTCTTCTTGCGAGTCCTTGATGAGCCTATATGATCGTATAATTAATATATCATCTACATACGGTACCAAGATAAGTGGCTCATTCTCTACCATAAAATAGTAGAGTTGGATGCGCATCCTCTTAATAAATCCCAAGCTGTTGCAAGTACTTGTCAATCTGAGTACATACCATGCTGCGGGTGCACAGCGATCCCATATAGGGATTTATTCGGTGTAATATGATATTTCTTCTCATGGGTCTCAAATCCTTCGATTTTCAATGTACACCTCCTCTTTTATCACAAGGTCATTCAAGAACGTTGTCTTGACATCCATTTGGTGAATTTCCCATCCCATACGCGGCGCTAAGGACACAGTCGATCGGTGGGTGTGCGGAAATAGGGGCGAAGGGCTCCTCAATACGATTCCTTCCCTTCGTGCATACCCTTGTCCATGAACCTACCTTCTATTTCGCTATGCTTCCATCTCAGTATACTTGATCTTGTAGATCCATCTCGGTGCTTCACAACTAATCTTCTCTTGTCTGGGCACAACTTCCTAGACATCGTTTGTCATGATAGATATATTCTCCTACCATGGCATCCACCTAGACTGATGTTCTGACCTCACAAAAGCTAGAGGTTCTTCAACATGCTACCAAGGCTTGGTATATTTTAGGTTGTATATGTTGCCTTTTCTTAGTTCTAGGAGCTCCAACAAAATCCTCTACATCCCTTGGCATCGGCGTGCTTCTACTGTCATGTTCCACTAGTGGTGGGTGGCTCAACCGGTTCCTCTTCATTGTCCCATCTTGTGAACTATTTGGATTTCCTCACTGAGGAAATATTAGTGCTAGTTACGGTGCTTGATCTAGATGTTTTTCCACATGTTGGTTCTTCCCTTGTTGTTGTTGAACTAGAGGAACAACCTCGGACTTCTCTCGGGATTTCCTAAAAGCTCCATCTTCCATGAATTTTACATCCCTTCGACTACAATATTCCTGTTTGCCTTGAATATGTTGTATTCCTTTAAGGTATCGTTGTATCCTATGAGATACCCCTTCTCTGTGATCTGATCTAATTTTATTTGTTTTTCATTTGGAATGTGACAATATGCCACACTTCCAAATATCTTGAAATGACTCACTTTTGGCTTCTTCCATGTGAAGATACTCTTGGGTGTTCTCATGCCCAAGGCCCTATGAGAGTCTTATTCTTGATATATATAGTTGTGTTTCATGTACACGAAATCTAGGATTGTCATAGTCATACAACATTGCTTTTTACACTTTATGATAGTCATGTTCTTCCTCTGCCAACCCATTAACCCGGATTATATTGAGTTTTATTCTATTTTGATTCCCTCTCTTGTGCAAAAATATGTGAAGTCCTTGTCGGTGTACTCTCCACCATTATGTATTGCAATACTTTTATCTTCTTCCCTATCAAGTTTTCCACCAAAGCTTTGAATTCTTTGAGCCGGTCAAAGACCTCATCCTTGGTCTTTAAGAATTAGATCTAAGTTTTCCTGGAGTGGTCATCGATAAAGGTGAAAAAATATTTTCCACCGCTAAGAGCTCTAGTAGACATTGGTGCGGTGTACGAGTGTATTGGCCTAATACCGCAGGTCCCTATTGTTGCTTTTGGAATATGATGCTTTGGCATACTTCCCTAGTACGCATCTCTTGCTACGTCCTTACGTGCTTGGTACTCAGAAGCCCGGAACTCTGTCACGGTTTCTTTGATTATTCTCGGAAGCTCCATGGTGTAGATGCCCCATTAGTTTGTGTCATAGCTCATTCATGTCCTGTCATTGAGATCATTGCTTATCCATACATTGGAGACTCAAGTTTAGGCTTTGTATAGTTTGTTGCTCGAGTTCAAATCTAATCCTTTTTCTTGACTTGGATGTTTGACGTATACTTTAATTCCAATGAAGTACATCATATCCTTGTCTACTGAGTTGGGACAACGAAAGTAAATTCATTCCCAATCACGACACATGTAGTACCTTCATGGTGAGAGATTATCTCCTACTTTAATACCGAAATGTTATGGTCCCTCTTCCTATTTGAGGTACACTTTTCTTGTTTCCATAGTAATTTGGAAGTTCATTCGTTCTTCTTGATAGCTCGAAATATTCTTGAACTTCGGTCATATGACTAAAGCCTTGTTATCAATGTACCAATCATCGTCGATGTAGAAGTTGATAAACACACAAATTCATCTTCAATCTAGAAGACAACTACGAAATTGCGGATCTTCCATTGTGCTTTTTCTTTTCTACTGCAGTAGCCTCTTCGAAAAATTGTGTAACCCCTCATAGTTCGATTTGTTGTTAATGTAGCACCACGAATTCCCCTCAACAAAAACTTCTTTTTGTGTCTTTTACGGTCTAGCTATTATGCCATGTGAAAATTTCGCAAAACCAATTCCTACGCGATGTCCGGTATTATTTTTCCTACTTATTATTTAGAAATAAGTTATTTAAATAAATTTCTTCGGTAAACATCAAAATAATTCTACAACAAAATAATACTTAGAAAACTATAAAGAAATAAAAGCACAAGATTGACACGGTTATTTTTGGACAAGTGTTCCCGGAAAAACCTAATGTGGGAAAACCGATGCGACGGATGAGGGTTTCTTTATTATTCTTCAGCAAAATCTCTTGTACGGAAAATAACGATAGAATGAAGGAGGATATGTGAGAAATTTACAAAAAAAATTCTTCATGTGTTTCTCGGTGAATATCGACCCTAGAGATCCCTTGAGCCTCTTTGTGTCTCATTGTGTCGGCTTCTACGCGATGTTCTGTGATCCAGTACTCCACAACCTTTGCAATGTGTCTACTACTCCATATTTTGTCTGCATTGTCCTCCTTGGCTCTTGCCTCTTTCGATTGGATTCTTTTCTCTCAACTCTTCTTGATACCCCCTCTCTCTCTCCACCTGTAACTCTCCCTCTAAATCCATTTCTCGTGTCGAACTTCGGCCCGGTGAGAAAATCGATCTTCTTGGGAAACTAAGTATACGCCGGTGTGTCTTTCAAATTACCCTCAAGCTTTCTCAAATAATATTCTCGTTGAATTTCAATGGCCCGGATTAAAAGCTAATCAATGGTTGAGATCATTTTGACTTGATCCTCATATTCTTCTAGAGATTACCCATAGGTTTAGATTAGTACCGAATTTACTTATTTTAATTTCCTAAGTTTAGACTTAGGGTCATATTAAAAATAATTAATTTATCAAATAAAATTGTCTCCACGTGGAATTTCTCAAAACAATTTCTAGGTTATCTGAAATACATGTGTCTAAGCCTCTCCAAAAAAATTTGAGACTTAGAGCAAATACGATGCTACCAAATCAACGAAACATGTCCTCCTACTTGATGTCCCTTTTGCGCACGAGTACCGGATCGACCTTCTGCTTCCTCTCCCGGTCTCCCACCCCGGCTCTCCGACACTAGATATGGTGATCCTTAGTTGAATCATGAACTTCTCAAGGATCTTGCATTGCCTCTATGAGATCTACGCATCTTCTACGTTGCCTCTACTGTCTGCTCTCTTTATTCTTTGTTGTGTATTCCCGACTCAGAAAATCTCCAACTAGTAATTATATTTTCCCCTCTGTAGAATCCTCTCGATTGATCTTCTCCTGACATTACTCACTAAATAATTTCGATCTACGGATTCTTTTCGTGTCTCAATGTATTCTCAAATGACCCACATCAAGTCCTTATTATAATCTTCTCGTTGATACTTCAACGACGTTAAATGCGTTAATCAACTGACTAAGATAAACTTGACTTGATATTCATATTTTCATAATATTTACACTATGCTTTAATTAATATACTTTAATTATTTTAATTTCACAAGTTTAGTCTTAGGGTCCCATTAAAAGAATTAATTATTTTCATAAAACACGATACGAATTGGAGATTTCCCAAAACACTTTACGGGTTTTGGAATACATGCTAAGCCTCCGCTGCATACTTAGAGAACATATGATGCTACCACAAATAAACACTCCCTCTTAGCGAATAATTTTCTCTAATGATACAACTTTGATGAAGTACTACTTTGATTTTGCAACATCTCCCTCTTATTTTGCTAATGTATGACATGCTTTGTTGCCCACCAACCTTTGTGTTGTTGCGACCATGTTGTTGCCAACTACTTTGCCAACACATAGCAGAAAAAAAAATCCAAAACTAAACTAAGTGTCTAACATAGTCATCTCGGCACTAAATATTAGATTGTTGCTAGTCTGTGCATTGTTCATACAAGCCTGCGTACTGCGGGCGTGACTCTGCACTGTGCCTTCTGCCCTGCGACAACTCTGCTCTTGCACTACTCGGACTATGGCGCTCTCTAGCCAACGTATTGTGACACGTACTCCCTGCGCACCAACTAAAACTTGTCCATCTTGCTACTTTAGGTGGGGGCTCATGTAGCAAGGTACAGTTTGAGGAAGGTGGAATCCTCGAATCTGTCGATTGTGGCTACCCATTGTTATGAATCTAGAACACCCCGATGCTCTGGTGATATATGGGCAATCATGGCAAATTTCTCCTCATCGATTCTTGTAGATGTGTACGGATCATGCTTCTCTTCTTTTTCCTTCTTGAGAGAAGCGTATCGTAATGTCTCATCTCACCACACGGAAGCACTTGATCTTTGAGACATCCTTCTTACATCTCCATTGCTCTTGTTTCCCCTTTTATGCAAGGGTTTCATTCTCCTCCTCCTCTTTGCGCTTCTTCCTTTGTTGTTTCCCTCAAGTTTTCACTTGAGTAGATATCTCCTCATCTCTTCTGTTGAAGAGCTACCCACATTACTTCCCAGTACGGAAACTTCTCTCTTGCCCGGATACTTTAGAAAAAAAATGATAATATTCGGAAAGCTGAATTGAGGTCCAATACGACCATCTCTGTGCTTTGAGGATCCTCACTCGCTTCCTTCAGTCTCGGTTCTCTTGAAGTCTAGAGCAAGAATGGATCAATGCGCTCACATATACATCCTTGTAAAATCATTCTTCTCCCAATAACATCTTCCACTACATGGAAGATCACACAATCTCAAGTGTCTCCAGGCACATCTCTCTGTTGTTGGCCTTCTTGTGATGTGACACATAACATGATCCCTCACTCCATCGATGATCAAGTGTTTTTCCTTAGCCATATATTTCTTGTATGTTTTTATCAAATGCGTCTACGAACACATACGCACACCATTGATGAAAGCTTTAAGATTATTTTCATACGAGCATCTAATCCTTACCTTCGTATCATATAGTTGGAGCTCTCTCCAATCGATCTTGATCTCTCTCGCCACTTGCTGCCATTTAATAGATCGGTATGTTGAACTAGCTCCCTCTCTCTCCTTTGCACGGCTTACGGCACAGCCTATGCACTCCACTGCTAGAGATAGTATGATCTGCCACTCAATATTGTTCTCGGCTATCGATAATTAGAATTCCCGAGCCAGGTGCTATGCGGGAAGAAAAATCCCCTCAACGTGTGTTCGACTACTACTCTCATTTGCGCATTATGCGCCGACAATCAACGCTACTACGAGAAAGCTGTCGTCCTGCGGCTGTTTGTACGCACGGAATACTGCTGTGCTCTCTGTGCCTCCCGAGTACTCGACTCGAAAATCCTACACTCTCTGTCGGCTCACTCGGGAGAGAGATGTCCTTATCGATCCCCTACGCTCATGAAACGGGTGAGCCCAATCGTTGCAGGTAAATCGATGTGTTTTCTTGTGCGGCTCTTTGATCCCCAACTTCTCCTTCAACGTTGGGATCTCCTTGATTTTCTCCTTTCTCCTCATGACCACCTTTAAACAAGCTCTAATACCATGTGAAAGAAATTAATATGTCCGGAATCCTACCGCAGAAACGATGATAATTATTCTAGTTTTTAATTCCTTGAACAAATTATTTACGAGTGTTCTACCGTATATATCCTAAACTCATACACTAAAGGCTTCACAAGTGAATTTTCGAAAAAAAATATAATCTGCGGAAACAAAATACGAGCAAGAGTAAATCATATACACATATGACACCATTGTGGACTAATGTCCCTAGAAAAAAACCCAATGTGAGAAAACATGTGCATCAACTTAGAGTTTATTTATTATGCAGGTAATTTTCGAATACAATTTGGGATGCCTTGCTGGCCATCCACACGGAAATCGTAGCCGACAAAGAGCTAGTGAGATTACCTAACATTGACACTGAAACCCAAACTAGCCAGACCAGAACCGATAAGCCCTTCACATCCTCTGCGTATCTACATCTACTCGCGTTGAGCCTGCGTCACTCTTTGCTTGATGGCCCTTCTCGCTGGTTGAATTTGACCCTCTCGCCTCCCGGATCTCACACCTCGGCTCTCTAGCACTAGATCCGACTAATCCTCCGTCGAATCTATGGACTTTCCTCAAGGATATCGCGTTGCCTCCATTGGCTCTACGTTGGCTCTACGTAGCCGCGACGTTGCCTCTCCGTGTATTGTTCTCTCGTGCTTCTCCGCTGTGTATTCTCGACTTAGGAAAATCTCCAACCGCAATTATCTGTTTGCCCCTCTCTACGAAAGAATCCGCCTCGGTGCGATCTTCTCCCTAAGAATTGCTACCTAAATAATATCAATCTCTAGATTCTTTCTATGTCTCACATCGTATTTTCCAAATTACCCATCAAGTCCTTCTTATAATATTATCATTGAGACTTCAATGGCCAAGATTAAATTGTTAATCAATGGATAAGATTAACTTGACTTGATCTTCATCTTTTCTAGAAGATTTACACTCTTCTTTAATTAATATCCTTTAATATTTTTTAATTTCCTAAGTTTAGACTTAGGGTCCCATTAAAAAATAATTAATTATTTTCATAAAAACATGATCCGAGTGGAATTTCTCAAAATTATTTTATGGGTTCTTTCAGGGAATACATGTGCCTAAGCCTCCCCAGCAAATTTTGATACTTATAGTGTTGATTTGTGGTAGCATCGGATGTGCTCATAAGTCTAAAACATTTGTGGAGAGGCTTGAGACGCATGCATTCCGTATAACCCGTGAAATTTTTTTTGGAAATTCCACCCAAAAATAGTTTTATTTGATAAATTAATTTTTTAATGAGGACACTAAAGTCTAACTTAGGAAATTAAAATAATTAATGGGTATTAATCTAAACGTGGGTGTAACTTCTAGAAAAACAATATCAAATCAAAATGTAATCTTAGTCATGATTGGAGATCTAATATCGGTCGTTGAAGTCTCAACTTAGAAGACTATAAAGGATGGTTTGAGGGTCATTTGGAAAGTACACACAAAAGGATCAAGTGATCGATTTCTTTAGTGAGCAGCTTCTTATGGAGACTTTGACATAGATATTTTTTGCACGGTTGAGGGCGTAGAGACAGCTTTTGGCAAGAGGATATTCTGCGGGGCCAAGAATACTCAACTAGAGAGGCAAATAAATATGCGAGAGGGGAGTAGTGCTGAGTCCGAGAGGGGTGACGGAGGGCCACGCGAAAGCCACAAGCAAAGAGCGCATCGCAATGTTTCGAGCTACGGTCCAAGATTTTTCTAGGAGATCAAGATTCTAGAGCCGGAAGGGCTAGATTCGGATCGAGAGCGGATCGATCCAGAACTCAGGAGGTTATGCGAGCTCTAGGAGCGGTCCCCCGCGTCGTCCTACGCAACCCATCGCGTAGAGGCACCGCGAGAGGGTGTTGGGGTTTCGTCGGCTTGTGCTATCGGACCGGTCGGGACTTGCAGAGTAGGGTAATCTCACTATTTTTACTCTATCGGCATTCTGCTCGTAACTAAATTTTCCAGTGATACATTCGAGAGATGTATTCAAATATAAATATTTCTTAATAATAAAACCCTCAAATCTGTTTGCATCGGTTTTCCCAAAGTGGGTTTTTCCAAGGATGTTTGTCCAAAAAATATTGGTTTCTTGTGTGATGTTTTTTTATTTTTCTCGATTTCTTATTTCCGCGTCTAAATTTAATTAAGTGAAGGTTGCTTCAATAATTGCTTCAATATTTTCGAAGAAATGCGCAAATGACTTGTTAATCTAAATTTTACAAATAGGATAAGTAATTTAGTTCTGCTGCGATAGGATTCCAAATCTAGGACTTGGAATTTTCACATATAACACATACGATACTCCCACAAATCAACACGACTGACAGAGTGGCAACACTATGATGACCTCGGGACTTCAACTTTTCTTCTTGATACTCCTATCTTGAGGTAGATACTTTGATATAGTTTCAAAGACTTCGACATATGTTAGAAAATTACATATTACAAAGCAATGCAACTACATAAAATATGCGGAAAACACAAACACACAAAACATATAAGACCGAGAGAGACACAGTATATACGTGGTTCACCCGATTTGGGGCTACGTCCACCGAAACATCCATTCCTTCCTTTCTATTATCCAGAAAAAATGAAAGAGACACAACCTACAACGGATCCGTTGTAATATCCTCCGTATCTCTCACGGTCTCTCTATCGCTTTCACTCTGCGAGAATACACATACGATACACGACACGATACAATACCCTCATCCAAAGTGAGGGGTTTTCCTTCTAGGGAAAAAAACTCCTAAATTAAACATAACTTCTACCGTCATATCATCCGCCTAATGAACGGCACTGCGGATTGACTAGAAATTACAATACTTTTACAAGGCAAATTTTACATATGTTTTTAGCTTCGGGGGCGTTGCCCCCGAAACCCCCTACGCGGGGGAGCGTGCGTAAAGCACGTCGGCCCCCTTTCGACCCCCTAGGCAGCGTTTAATTATGGGTGGGCGTTTCTTCCTATTTAAACAGGGGTCCAACGACGTTTAGATACAAAAATAAAGAAAGATAATCGGCTCCACACCCAACAATCTCCCACTTGGAGTATTGATTGTAGAAACTCCACCAATCGCTTCATTTGTTGGAAAATGACTCCACTTTGGACCTAACTATTTCTCATCTTCATCATCATGCTTGAAGACCAATTGAAACTGAGCATAATCTCGGTTTCTCCCTCTGATTACAAATTTTTGCTAGCATATCTACATGGGATTACGGCTAGTGTATCTTTTTCCGAGCTTTTCCAGCGGCCATCTTCCAACACCGACCGTATGAAATGGTACTTGAGTTGTATGTGTTTAGTCCTGGAATGAAATGTTGAGTTCTTTACAAGATGAATGGCACTTTGGCTGTCACTGTATAATATGCCCATATTCATGCTTCTTACCCAATTCATCCATGAAACTTTGTAACTCAAATCATTTCTTTACTAGCCTCTGAGTGACAACTATACCCTATGCTCGTTGTTGAAAGTGCAACAACACTTGGATTTTTAAGACCCCTCTGGTAGTTGTTCAACCTACAGTAAATACATACCGTAGTGATCCTCATGTTATCTCTTTCACCTTCCATACTCTCGCATCAACATATCCATGTAGGGGAAATGTTTGAACCATCGATGCATAATGCTATATTTGTCGTACTTCTCAAATATTCGAGAATCCATCTTTCACTTCCATCCAATATTATTTTTCCCTGGATTGTTCATGTACTTATTTAACTTCACCTGCATGTGCAATATCAGAGCCTTGTGCGGACCATTGCATACATTAAGCTTCCAACTAATGATGCATAGTGGAACTTTAGACATATAATCCATTTCTTCTTGGGTCTTCGGGCACATCTCCTTACTAAGTTTGAAATGGATAGCAAAAGGTGTACTAACCGTGTTTTGCATTATGCATATTAAATCTTTTCAACACCTTTTTGTATGTGCTCAGTTCCGAGACGGTGTTAATTTGCGATTTTTTCTTGTCTCCAATTATTCTCATACCAAGGATTTGCTTTTGCGACTCCCAAATCCTTCATTGCAAATGAATTTCTGTCAATTTTCTTTTGAGCACATTTATTTCAGTGTTAGACCTCGCAACAAGCATGTCATCTACATACAATAACGATATAATATAGTTGCCATCATTTTTATTTTTCCAGATAAACACAATGATCGGAGTGACATCTAGTATAACCTTGTTCATACATAAACTTGTCAAATTTTAGATACCACTGCCTTGGAGCACGTTTTAATCCATACAAGCTCTTCTTTAACCTGCACACTAATTTTTCTTTCCCTTTGACCTCATATCCTTTGTTGTTGCATGTAGATCTCTTCCTCCAACTCTCCACGGAGAAATGTTGTCTTTACATCTAAGCGTTCAAGATGCAAATATTATCGTTGCTACAAGACTTAAAAATAGTTCTGATTGAAGTCATCTTAACAACAGGGAGAAAATATTTCATCAAAATCAATACCTTTCTTCGGTGAAAACCCCTTCACCACAAGTCTAGCTTTGTACCTCTATTTTCCTCCATCTTCTTCCTTTAGCATGTAAACCCATTTATTCGGAAATGTTTTTTTACCTGCAGTAACTTGACTAATTACCAAGTTTGGTTATGTATTAACGATTCCATCCCTTCTTTCATGGCTAGCTCCCACTTCTTCCTAGTTTCCAACCAAGCATTGCTTCTTCATAACATTCAGGCTTCACTGTAATCGGTAAACAATAAATAATATAATGAAGGAAAGTATCGTTCGAGGGGTCTACTTATCCTCGGTAGATTTTCTCACACCACTTTCGTGTGTTTGAGGTGCATGTTGCTCGTTGTGGTGGTTTTTTGTTGTTGTGGTTGTTGATTATTATTATTATCGAGACACCTTTACTTTTTACGTGATCTCATCAAGAACTCGTGTATTCTTTGTTTTCTTTTTCCTGTTTCTTTTCTGCTGAATCGATTCTTATACAAGACCTTTTCATTGAATTTTACATCTCCTCTCCTAATGATTTTGTGATTTTTCTATAATCATATATGCGATAACCAAAATCATTAACACCATATCCAATAAAGGTACATTTCTTTGATTTTTGCCTCAAGCTTTGTGTTCAATTTTCTTTATTAATATGGACAAAGGCATCATCACAACCAAAAGGCTTTAAAAAAAGTATTTTATCTTTTTACTTGTCCATGCCCTACTCTATATAATACCACCATCGAAGGAACTTGAAGGCCCTCTTTTTATTGGATAAACAACGAGTATCTATAGCATCTGCCCTAAATTGTAAAGGCAAATCATGCATGCAATCTCATACACCTTGCACGCTCCATGATTGTTCGAGTTCATCCTTTATAACACACCATTTTCTTGTGGTGTTCTTGGAATTGTCTTCTCTCGCGAATTCCAGTGCTCGAAACATGTACCCTATCAAACTCTTTGCTGCAATATCCACCTCCATTGTACGATACGAGGCACTTCAACTTCTTTCCGTCTCAATCTCAAACCAAAGATTTCCATTTCTAGAAAGTATCAAATACATCGGTTATTTTGAATATAAGCGAAATTCAAATTTTCCTAGTTGCATCATCAATAAAAGTAACATAATAACGAGAGCATGTGGGAGATGATACTGAGCAAGTCCCCATACGTCTATATGTACAAGCTCTAATTTTTCGCTCTTCTTTTTTATTTCCCAACTCTGAGAAATCGACTCTCTTCTGTTTTTCCACAAATGCAATTCTCATAGAAATCCAAATCGATATTCTTCAAACCCGGCAACAAATTTCTTGAGTGAAGAATCTTCATCCCCTTCTCGCTCATGTGTGCCGAGCCTATGATGCCATATTGTTGCATCTGCTCCTTTGGAAGTTAAAGCATTAACAGAGTTAGAAATACCATTGCATAAATACAATGTACCAACATTTTTCGCCTTTTGCTATTACTAGGGCTCCTTTGGTGACCTTCAAGTTTTGTTTCTGTGAAAGTTGTCACACAAGCTTCACCGCCTAACTTCCCTATTGAAATCATTTTTTTATTCATGATCCGGAACATGCCTTACCTCCTTTAATAGCCATTGGTTTCCATTCTATGCAAGAACTTTACCCATTCCAACAATTTTACAGTGTTTATCATCACCCAAACGAACTTGTCCAAAATCTCCTTGAGCATAGTCATGAAAATATTTTCTTTATCCGGTGTGGCATGGAATGAGGCCCCTAAATCTACCACCGAGAATCAGGTAACATTTTCGAAAGAAAGAATCAAAGCCATCTTGTGACACATCACCCGTCACATTTGCTTCATGATTGTTTTCTTGTTGTGCGTCTCCTTCTTTTTCCCTTCCGAGATCTACATTCTTTCTTCATGTGTCCTTTCTTTCGCATGTCTAGCACACTATCCTTGATCTAGACTTGGATTCGCCTTTCCTTTATTTACTACGACATCCCGAGCTCTTTCCTCTTTCCATTTTTCTTCCACTAGCCTCTCGCACTCAAAGCATTACCCGATGTCTCATCGGAGCTTTTTCTGTTGCATTTCCTCGCTAAGGATAGCACCGACAACATCATCAAACTTTAAAGTACTATGATCTAGAGACAGAGTTACTAATGGCCATAACTAAACCATTGCAATCTTTCTAGCAAACTGCAAATAACGAGCCCTAACTTCAACGACTGATTACTATTGAAAATGGCAACAAGAAACGATGAAGGAGGCCTCCACAGGCTCTTTCTGATCCTAGTTGGAAAGTGATCACCTAAACTAGGTGAGGATCACATGTGATTTTTTGTCGAAAGTCTGTTTTAGACATGGAGCATGGTCTGGGGTGCGGATGCTATTCTTGGATGATTGGTCAAGTTGGTAAAAAATAGATGGACAACTATTTGTGGACATACGGAGTCGAAGTCTATTTTGAGCGCCTGTATCTAAAAATAGGTCGGTCAAATATTATGTGCCAATAAACTATTTGGACTATAAACATTATCTTGTCCTCTTGGAACGCCCGATTCGAGCTACGGTGTATGCAGCTGACGGAAAATTAGTTTCTGAGGTTGATTAAAACTGTTTCATGATTTGAATTCGATTAGAACTCATGGCGAGTTTGGTGGAGTTGATGAGGCAGTTGATGGAGTTGTGTTCGATTTAACTTAGTTGAGCCGTTGTTGTTAGTTTAGCGGCTAATACACTAGAGATGAGTGGTGTCGTTAATTATTAATTAATTCATAATTATTAACTCATTATTCAACTAAATAACACATCGATTAGGCGGTGCATGGACGATTTCGGGCAGGACGGTCTTAGAGGCAGGTGAAAGGGTGGTGTACTATGGAGTTGCTGACATAATTGTGAGATTTTTGATACGATGGAAAATTTCGACGGAATTGTTTCAGTTAAAGCCAAAAGGGTCGAATTCATTCCATCCATTCTCTCATCTTGGATTGCACGGTAGAGCGAGGCAAACGTTGGAGGTTTGAACATGACTTGTTCCATTGTGACTCGTTTGTGCTGCTTTTAGAGACGATCTTGGTGCTTGTGAGGAGTATTGTCTTTGAATTGTTACATGATTCTTCTTCTGTTATATTAATACGGACGGTGGGGGTTTTCAAGCTGTGAAAACACGATATACATCTTGTGTTATGTGGCTTTGAATTTCTATGTGTGCATGTGAATGTTTTCAGCCTGTGTTGTTTTTATTTCCGCGTATGATGATTAATCGTAGAAGAGATTATGTGTTATGTATGAAGCTCAAATAGTGTGTGACCGAGGATAATCCCAGTGAATAATTCAGCACAAACTATTCAAATTTCTACATGGTATCGGGCGTGTTGATCATCGGATCTATTATTCGAAAGTGATTGCATTTATTTCTTGGGGCGGGTATGACCAAGGGCACAATTAACTCCCGATTCATCATCTTTGAAGGTGAAAAGATACAGTAAATGCCCCATACGGTCTATCTCTTCGATTGGAAATAATTTTTTTCTCACGCAATTTTCGATCGGAAGCGATTGGAGTTTGGAGTAGAAAATTTGGAATTCGGGTGGGAATGGCACTGTGGTGTCAAAAGAAAAGTCTTTCGTCGGTTCGATTGGGTATGCCTTCAGGAAGGAATCTTAAGATTGCTGTTCGCGGAAGAACGGATGGAGAAGCGGTGTTAGATGACAATGAGCTGTTGGAATTCTGAAGAAAGAAATTCCAAAGCCTACTTCTACGGTGTTCTTTGCGGTTGAAGCTTGACGAAAGAAAGACGACTTCAGGCGTAGGATTAGGGCGGAGCGTGAAGGATCACATGGTATCCGACACATGGTAAACTTCCATTCTTCGATGTGGAAAGCTTTGACGGTGTTCGAGCAAGGTAGCCGAAAGGAAGTTAGCGCTCAAGGATAAACTCGGAAAATAAAGATGGAGAAGATAACCTTATTCCGGTATACTTGACAAAAGTTTTCCTTTGTGGGGATGAACTTGGGGTGAGGGTTGTGGTGCGGAGGATGAGAGCTGACGAGCTTGGCTCTCCTCGGGCTTCCGAAAAAGTTGGCATGCATATCGGGACGGTGTCAGTAGTCGGGAAAAATTTGCGGGATGAGAAGAGCGTGGTACGATCTTGGCAAAGGAGAATAAGGTGGAGTACCAAGGATGGTCTTCATCAAAGGCATACGATGAAGAAGATTGTGCTTTGGTACCAAGCAAGAAAGAAAGGGCAAGGAGAAGGCACCTAAATCCGGTGTGGATGGTAAAAGCGTGACATGTCCAAAATGGAGAAGTGTTCAACATCACAATCATGGACAGTATGCCACGAATTTGCTACAAAGAAAGAACAAGCGATTATTTGAGTACATAGTAGTGCCAGGGAGCTCTTGCCACTCGCAATTTGAAACTGAACTTCTCATTGATCACATGCATGGTGTCGGGTGGTGGGATCGCGAGGTGGTATTTGATGATGGTGCTTCCTTTCACATGACGGGAGATGTGAATCTTTTCGGTGAATTGGTGGAGAAAAATCTCCGGATACGAGTTGAGTTGAGCGACGATGGACGATACAATGCGACCGACGTGCTGGTGCCATAACCTTTCGGAGGGGTGAAGAATGACTCATTCTTTTACAAGATGTGCATGTGTACCCGGTCTAACAAAGGAATTTAATCTCGGTCGCAATGTTAGAGGATAAAGGGTATGAAGTTGTCTTCGAGAGAAGGAAAAGTTTTCCTTCGGCACAAGGCAACGGGACAAGTCAAGAGGTTGGGGATTGGGGCAAAGAATCTCTACGGGAGGACTTGAAGTAGATGGGATGTCTACGGAGCTTCTCTTGTTGAAACGAGATAAAAGAACATGCAGCTGATGCTTAAGAGGAGCTAAGGGTACATGCGGTGATAGTGAACCTCGGGATGTGGAGCAGCCACAAGAGGATCATGGAGATGGAAAACCACTCATGAGGGAATTTTCGTGCGGATGGGAGGAGTGTGCGGCCTGCCCTCGTGAGAGGTGGGGCGGCTGTGTGATTAGTCCCAAGAAGGGAGATTGCGAGCGAGATTCATGAGATGGTGTGAGATCTCATGAGTTGAACTTGGCTACGGTGCCCACGGCCGGTAGCGGTCCGGGTTGGATTGATGCGAACGGTCAAAGTAGCGAGTGTCGGATCTTGAGCATGGATCGAGTTGACGACAGTGTGATGCATGGGTGCAGGTTCTACAGGCGCGGTGGTTCCTAATGACATGTGCGTTGGTACATTAAAAGTCGAAGACTTTGATGATGAATACTGTCAGACTAATTGGTGTTTGGATCTATTTAGTTTCGAGAATGTTGCATGCAAAGGGTGCATGGCGCATGCATGGAGGTGCATGGTGCATGCATCGGTTTGCATGGTACATGCATGGATTTACATGGCGCATGCAAAGGTGCATGGCGAATGCATGGGTTGCATGTAACGCCATGGAGTTGCCGCGTAGCACTTGCTTCGAAGGTTGCGGGCGAATTCATGGAGTCGCATGTCGCATGCAAAGAAAGTCCTTTCTTGTTGAGAGGGAGTGTTGAAAATGGCAACAAAGAAACGTTGAAAGGAGAGCCTCTGGAAACATCTTTCACGATTCTAGTTGGAAAAGTGATCACTAAACTAGGTGGGGACCACACATGTGATTTTTGTCGAAAAGTCTGTTTTTAGACTATGTCTGTTTAGACATGTGGAGCATAGTCCTAAGGTTGCGGGATGCTATTCTTGGATGATTTGTCAAGTTGGTAAAAAATATGTAGACCTTTATTTTTGAACATACGGTCGAAAGTCTATTTTTAATTGCGTGTCTAAAAATAAGGTCGATCAGCTCAATGACCAACCATATTTGGACTATAAGCATTATCTTATCCTCTTGGAGCACTTGGGTGCGGAATAGGATGTGGCACATGCATACGCGAAGGAAATTAAGAATTTCTAAGGTTAATTCAGGCTATTGCATAGTTTGACTTAGGTTAGAACTCATATGGCGGTTTGGTGGGTTGATGAGACGATTGATGGAGTTGTGTTCGGTTTAACTTCGTTGAACTAGTTGTATTTAGTTTAAGCAGCTAATACACTAGAGATGAGTGGTGTGAATTAATTATTAATTAATTCACTAATTATTAACTCATTATTCAACTAAAGAACACCGCCCGATTAACGACGGTGCATGGACGATTCGGTGGAGACACGGTGACAAGGGTGGGTGAAAGGTGGAATATACTATAAATTGTGACTATAGTGTGCATGAGATTTGCACAATGATTGGAGGAGATTGCCAATGAGGTTATTATAGTTAAAGCCAAGGAATTCGAATTCATTCCATCCATTCTCTCATCTTGGATGGTAACGATGAAAGCGAGCGAACGGGTGGAGGAGTTTTGAACCGTGACTTGTTCAAAGGCGAGGTAGTTTGTGTGTAACTTTTAGGAGACGATGCGAGTACTTGTGAGGTATTGTCACAGGGTTGTTTGTAGTTCTTCTGTGTTCTTATAAATATCACAGAATGATGGGGGTTTTCCATTTTGTAAGCTTTCCCAGTATACATCTTGTGTTATATGTATTTAATTTCTATGTGCGCATGTGAATATTTTCAATGCACCACTTGTTGTTTTTATTTCCGCATGTGATGATTAATACGTAGAAAGAGATTGTATGTATGTATGAAGCTCAAATGGTATGTGACCGGGATAATCTCGATAATTCGGGAAATTATGGAAATTTTCTACGTGGTATCGAGCGATATTGATACAACAGGATCTATTATTCGAGGAAAGTGATTGCATTTTATTTTGCGGGTAGGTACTGCCAATCGGGCCGAGGTAGCCTCCGGATTCATCCTTCTTTGAAGGTGAAAGGTATAGTAAAAGCATGGGGTCTGTCTGCGATTTAAGGAAATAATTTGTTCTACGAATTTTAGATCGGAAGCGATGGGTTGGGTAGCCCCAGAATTCGAATTGGAAATTGTTTTTCTTAATTGTCAAAAAGCAAAGATGTCTTTCGTCGGTTACGTTGGAGTTTTACCTTGGAGCGATTAAAGATTATATTGCATGGAAGAGCAGAGGATGGAGAGTGGTGTTAGATGACAATGGAGCTGTTGAATTCATAGAAAGAAATTCCAAAGCCTACTTCTACGGATGTTGCGTGATTGAAGCTTTGGCAAAAGACGGCAAAGGTGTCGAAGGATTATGTTGGAGCGTGAAGGATCACATAGTATCCGACCTTAGCGAAGTAGCTTCTGAACAGTGTGGAAAACTTTGACGGAATTTTCAGGAAGAAAAGTGACCAAAGAGAGTTCGCTCAGGGATAAACTCATGAAAATAAAAGATGGAGAAGAATGACACTGACACAGTATGTAAATAATTTGTCCGCTGCGGGGGATGAACTTAAGTGCGCAGGGTGGGTGTGGAGGATGAGAGCGGTGAGCTTGAGCTCTCCTCGGGCTTCTAGGGCCCAGCATGCATATCGGAGACCGGTGTCGATGGTCGGGAAAATTTTCCGGGGATGGGAAGAGCTGTGGTACGATCTTGCGCAGAGGAGATAAGGCGGTACCGAGGATGGATCTTCATCAAAGGCATGCGATGAAGAAGATTGTGCTAATTTTAACGAAAAGAAAGGAATGGAAGGAGCAAGGAGAGAGCTTCTCAATCCGGTGCGGATGGTAAAAAGCGTGACATGTCCAAAGTGAAGTGTTTTCCTTCATCACGGTCATGGACATTACGCCACGGAGGTGTCCCACAAAGAAGAAGAACAAGCGATGCAAAACAGGCTGCACTTGTTGGTGAGGCTCTTGCCTCGCAATTTGATGCAGACTTCTCATTGATCGCATGCATGGTGTTTGGTGCATTGGGATCGGGGTGAGCCATTTTGATAGTGGCGCTTCCTTTCACATGACGACGGGAGATGTGAATCTTTTCGTTGTTGGTGGAGAAAAATCTCTGAATGTAGAAGTTGAGTTGGGCGAAAATAGACGATACAATGCGACAGCATTGGTACCCATAACCTTTCGAGAGGGTCGGAGTAAAATCATTCTTTTACAAGATGTATTGCATGTACCCGAGTCTGTGAAGTTAATCTCGATGTGGTACCAGGGATAAAGGTATGGGGTTGTCTTCGAGAGAAGGAAAAATTTTCATACACTGAAACAACAGGGACAAGTCAAGAAGGTTGGGATCGGGCAAAAGTCTACGGACTTAGTAGATGGGATGTCTACGAAACTTCCTACGTGAGAACGGGGGAGAAAGACATGCAAGCGGTGGCAAGAGGGAGCAAGTTTTGCATACGAGGTGATGATGAACCTCGGGATGTGGAACAGCCACAAAGAGGATCATGGAGTGGAAGAACACATCATGCGGAGAATTTCGTGCCCGGATGGGGCGGGGAGGGAGGTGCTGTGCGGCTATGCCACTGGGTGAGTGGGGGCGGGCGCCATGATTAATCCCAGGGAGAATTTGCGGTGGACTGGCAAGGATGGTGTGGATCTCATGAGTTGAACACAACTACGAGTGCGCACGAACGTAACAATAATAGATCGATTGGATTGATGCGGACGAGATCAAAGTGACGAGTGTGAGATACGGAGCGCGGATCAGAGTTGACGACAGTGTGATGCATGGGTGCAAGGTTGACGATGCGGTGGTTCACATTGACATGTGTGATTAATTACTGACGTGAAGTCGAAATTTGATGATAGATGCATGGTGATTGAGTTACATTTGGAGCCTATTAGGTTTCGAAGATATTGCATGCAAAGGAGTACATAGCGCATGCATGGAGTTACACATGGTGCATGCATGAGTTTACCTTAGCGCAGCACAAAGGGTGCATGGCAGGCCATGGAGTTGCATGTCGCATGCATGGTTACATGTGGCATGAAAATTGCGGGCCGAATGCATGGAATCGCATGCTGCATGCAAAGAAATTCCTTTCTTGTTGAGAGGGAGTGTTGAAAATGGTAACAAGAAACGGTGAGAAGCACTGTTGAAGCTTATCTTTCACTAAGTCCTAGTTGGAAAGTGATCACCTAAACTTCTGATGGGGACCACACATGATTTTGAAAAGTCTATTTTTGAACCTGTCTGTTTTTAGACATATGGAGCATGGTCTAGGAGTTGCGGGATGCTATTCTTGGATGATTGGTCAAGTTGGTAAAAATAGATGGACAACTATTTTTAGACATACGGAGTGGAAATCTGTTTTTCAGGCCCTTTAAATAAAAATAGGTCGTTCAGTATTGTTAACCCTTGATAATATTTGGACTATAAACATTATCTTATCCTCTTGGAGCACTTCGGTTCGAGCTACGGATGTGGCACATCATGGTGGCAGAATGAAATTCCGAATTTCCCTGAGGATGAGTGAACTATTGCATGAAGATTTGACTTGGGTTAGAACTCATGTGGCGAGTTTGGTGGAGTTGATGAGACCGAGTTGATGGAGTTGTATTTAGGTTTTTAACTTGATTGAACTAGTTGTATTTATTTAAACATGTACACTAGAGATGAGTGGTGTGAATCAATTGCTAATTAATTCACTAATTGTTAATATCATTCAACTAAATAACATCGATTGAGTAGTGCATGGACGATTCCCAGGTGGGAGCCGGTGTTAGAGGTGGTGAAAGGGTGGAGTCTATACGTTGCCTGTTGACTATATTCATCGCATGACCTTGCACAATCATTGGAGAATTGCCAATGATGATTGCGCGATTAAAGCCAAGGAATTCGAATTCATTCCATCATTCTCTCATCTTGGATAGCGCAGTGAAAGCGAGCTGAAACGGTGAAGGAGTTTTGAACCCGTGACTTGTTCCATCGGGAAATTTTAGTTTAATGTAACACTAAGGCAAATCTTGAGTACTTGTGAGGTATTGTGCGAGATTGTTACATGATTATTATTCAACATAATATACGGAACAATAGGGGTTTCCGGCTGTAATCTTTCCTCGGTATACATCTTGTGTTATATGTGTTGAATTTCTATGTGTGCATGTGAATGTTTTACGACGTCTGGCTTGTTGTTTTTGTTCCATGTGATGATTAATGTTGAAGAGATTATGTGTTGTGTATGAGCTCAAATAGTATGTGACCGGGATAATCGGTGAATAATTCAACAAATTATTCAAGTTCTACATGGTATCGGACGATATTGATCATCGAGGATCTATTATTCGGAAAGTGATTGCAATTTGTTTCTTCGAGGGCGATGCCGTGAACCGAGGTAACCTCTTGGTTCATATTTCTTGAAGGTGAAAGGTACAGTAATGCCCATGCGGAGTCTATCTCTGATTTGGAAATAATTTGTTCTCGTGAATTTTAGTTCGGAAAGCGGTGGATTTTGGAGGTGTTGGAATTCGAATTGCAGAATTGTTTTTTTCTTGGTGTCAAAAGCAAAGATGTCTTTCGTCGGATTGGGATAGGAGTAACGCAGAAGGCAGCTCGAATTATATTTCATGGAAGACGAGGATGGAGGCGTTGTTAGATGACAATGAGTGGCCCAAATTCATGAAAATAAATTCCAAAGCCTACTTCTACGGATGATGCGCTGATTGATGCTTGAAAAGAAGACGACAGAGTCGAAGGATGCATTTGGAGGGCATGAAGGATCACATAGTATCAGCACCGCAAGTAAAGCTTCTCAGGCTATGATGTGGAAAGATTTGACGAAATTTTCCGAGAAGAGTGACAAGGAAGTTAGCGCTCAAGGATAAACTCAAGAAAATAAAGATGGAGAAGAGCCAGCACTATTCCGGTATACTTGACAAAGTTTTCCACTACGGGGATGAACTTGGGAGTGTGGGGGTTAGTGTGGAGGATGAGAGCGGTGAGCTTGGCTCTCCCTCGGGCTTCCGAAAAGTTGGCATGCATATCGGAACGGTGTCAATGGTCGGGAAAATTGCGAGGATGGGAAAGAGCTGTGGTCTGATCTTGTGCAAGAGGGAAGCAAGAAGCCCCCGGAGTACCGAGGGATGGATCCTCATCGAGCATCGATGAATGAATTCATTTGGTACCAATAAGAAGGAAGGGCAAAGAGAATGCCTTCTCGTCCGGTGCGGATGGTAAACGTGACATGTCCCAAAGTGAAAAATGCTGTGTTCTCACGGTCATGGACATTACGCACGAATTATCACAAAGAAGAAGAACAGCAGGGTTGCGGGGCTGGCGGTGGTGAGCTCTTGCCTCGCATTTAAAATTGAACTTCTCATTGATCGCATTGTGGTGTCTAGTGCATTGGGGTCGGGGTGGTATTTGATAGTGGCGCTTCCTTTTCACATGGCAGAAGATGTGAATCTTTTCGGTGACTTGGTGGAGAAAAATCTCCAGATGCAAGTTGAGTTGGCGACAATGGAGCGATACAATGCAACGACATTGGTACCCGTAACCTTTCGAGAGGGAGTCGAGGTAAACTCGTTATTTTACAAGATGTATTGCATGTACCGGGGTCTAACAAAAATTTAATCTCCAATCGCAATGTTAGAGGATAAAGGGTATAGGTTGTCTTCGGAGAGAAGGAAAAGTTTTCCTTTGGCACAAGGCAATGGGACAAGTCAGAAGGTTGGGGTTAGGAGCGAAGAATCTCTACGGACTTGAAGTAGATGGGATGTCTGCGAGCTTCCTCTTGTTGGGAAGCCGGAATGAGGCATTCCAGCGGTCTTGGAGGAGCAAGTTTTGCATGAGAGTGATAGTGAACCTTGGGATGTGCAGGGCAGCCACGAGAGGATCATGAAGTCGGAAAACCACTCATGCGGGGAGAAATTTTAACGGGATAGGCGAGAGGAGTGTACGGCTATACCAGAGTGAGAGGTGGGGTGACATGCATGATTAATCCCAGAGGAGATTTACGGGTAGGATTCACTTGAGATGGTGTGGATCTCCTTGAGTTGAACTTCGCTCGGTGCCACAGTGCGAAGCATTAGCGGTCCCGATTCAGATTGATGCGGGCTGATCAAAGTGATAGTGTCGGATACGGAGCACGGATGGAGTTGACGACAAGTACGGTGCATGGGTGCAAGAGTTCACGCAGCGCGGTGGTTCACGATGACATGTGCGATTTAAGATGCCGATGAAAGTAAATTTTGGTAATGATGCATCGGTAGGATTGAGTTGTTTGGAGCCTATTGAGTTTCGAAGATGTTGCATGCAAAGGGTGCATGGCGCATGCATGAGTTGCATGGTGCATGCGTGAGTTTGCATGGCGCATGCATGGAGTTCATGGCGCCATTAGTTTGCATGGCGCATACCAAGGGTGCACTGGTGAATGTGTGGAGTTGCATGTCTCGCATGCATGGAGTTGGCACTTGTGAAGGTTGCCGGGCGAATGCATGGAGTCGCATGTCGCATGCAAAGAAAATTCCTTTCTTGTTCTGTGAGAGGAGGTGTTGAAGAAATACTTGTAAGAAATAGTGAGGAGCCTCTGGGCTTGTCTTTCCCCCGTCCTAGTTGGAAGGTGGATACCTAAACTAGGTGGGGACCACATGTGATTTTGTCGAAAAGAAGTCTATTTTTAGACATGGAGCATGGTCTAGGGTTAACGGGATGCTATTCTTGGATGATTGGTCAAGTTGGTAAAAATAGATGGACAACTATTTTTGAGCATAGGGTACAAAGTCTATTTTAGTACTTTGTCAAAATAAGTCAAATATTATTAACCCTTAATAATATTTGGACTATAAACAATTATCTTATCCTCTTAGAGCACTTCGGTTCGAGCTATAGATGTGGCACATGCGGTATGAGAAGGAAATTCGAATTTCTAAGGGTTGTTGAGAGCTATTGCATGGTTGACTTGAGTTAGAACTCTGTGTGGCGGAAGTTTGGTGGAGTTGATAGGGCAGTTGATGGAGTTGTGTTCGGTTTAACTTAGTTGAACTAGTTGTATTTAGTTGTGACTAATACACTAGAGATGAGTGGTGTGAATTAATTATTAATTAATTCACTAATTATTAACTCATTATTCAACTAAAGAACACATCAATTAACGAGTGCGTAGACCAGGTTCGATGGAACCGATTGTTAGAGGTGGGTGAAAGGAGTGGAGTCTCCTATCATTTGTGACTATAGTGTGCATGAGATTTTCACAATCATTGGAGATTGCCAATGAGGATTGTGCAGTTAAAGCCAAGGAATTCGTTGTTCCATCCATTCTCTCATACTTGGTTAACGAGTGGTGACAAACGGTGGAGGAGTTTTTGAACCCGTGACTTGTTCAATGAGCTGGTTGTGTGTAACTTTTGGAGACGATCTTGAGTACTTGTGAGGGTATTGTCTTTTGAGATTGTTGCAGTTCTTCTTCATTATAATATACGAAACGGTGGGGGTTTTCAGGCTGTAAGCTTTCCAGTATACATACGTATTTATATGTGTTGAATTTCTATGTGCGCATGTGAATATTTTCAATACCGCTTGTTTTATTTCCGCATGTGATAGATAATCGTGAAGAGATTATGTGTTATGTATGAAGCTCAAATAGTATGTGACAGGATAATCTAGGTGAATAATTCAACAAATTATTCAAATTTATACATTTACCCCTACAGAACTTAAGCCATTGGTAACTTTCTTGAAATCCATTTAAATGGTCTAAAACAAATCCATCTTTCGACATCTTCATATTAAATAAATGTTTCATAAGAAATACCTTGTTTGAGGTCGATGGTTTTTTCATATGGTTTTTCCAATGCCTTAGTCAAACCCTCGTTGTTTTTTCCTTCGAAATATTGAAGGCTACCGACGTCGCGAGGCACAACCATACATGTTCCAAGTGCCTTTATATCGAGAATCTCCCATTCTGCTGTCCTGTCATAGTCATCGGCTTCTTTGTTTTTTCCGCTCAATGGTAGGTACAAATATTTCTCATACGAGATAATCTTCCATCTACATCTTCCACAAGCTGGGAAGTTTTGGTCGTTAAATTTCTCGACCCTAAACTTACCATCTTCCGCCATTGCTCCCACTCGAACCGAGAACCCTTCTTTCCCTCGCGAGTTTATCAACCAAATAGACCTTTGGCTCTGATACCGATTGTTAGAAAATTATATATTATAGAGAAATGCAACACATAAAATATGCGGAAAACACAAACACACAAAACCGTAGAGAGACACAGATATACGTGGTTCACCCGGCTTTGGGCTATGTCCACCCCCAAACATCCAATCCTTCCTTTCTATTATTCAAAGAAATGAAGAGACACAACCTACAAAAAAAATCCGTTGTAATATCCATTGTTCTCTCTCGCAGCCTCTCTATCGTTTCTCACTCGATAATACACATACAATACACAACCGCAATACAATACCCTCATCCAAAGCGAGGGGTTTCCTTCTAGGGAAAAAAAACCCTAAATTAAACATAACTTCTACCGTCGGATCATCCGCCTAATGAATGGCCCGTATCGACTAGAAATTACAATACTTTTACAAGGCAATTTCTGCGTACATCTCCCTGCTAGCTTGGGGCTCGCATAAAGTCATAGCCGCCCCACATCGCACCCCTCGACGGTGTTTAATTATGGGCGGCGTTGCCGCCCATTTAGAAAATGGGTCCAACGCTATGATACAAAATAAAGAAGATAATTAGGCTCCACACCCAACAATCTCCCACTTGGAGACCAATTGTAGCAACTCCACCACTACTTCATTTGCGACTCCAATTTGGACCCCGGTTGTTTCTCATCTTCATCATCATACTTGAATACCAATTGAAATCGAGCATAATCTTAGTTTATCCCTCGGTTACAAATTTTGTTAGCATATTTGCAGGATTCTAGCTAGTGTGTATCTTTTTCCATCTTCAATCGACCATCTTCCAACACTGACCATATGAAATGGTACTTGAGTTGTATGTGTTTAGTCTTGGAATGAAATCTTGAGCTCTTTGCAAGATGAATGGAACTTTGGCTATCACTGTATAATGTGCCCATATCACACTTTTTTCCCAATTCATCCATAAACCGTGATAACCAAATCATTTCTTTACTAACCTTTGTGGCAGAACATACTCGTTTATGTTGTTGAAAGTGAAACAACACTTTGGATTTTTGAAACCAAATTGATAGTTGTTCCACCTACAGTAAATACATACCCCGTAGTGCTCCTCCCATTATCTCTTTCACCGCCATATCTCGCATCAACATATCCATGTAGGGAAATGTTTGAACCACAAAAGCATAATGCCCGATTTGTGGTACCTCTCAAATATCTCGAGAATCCATTTCACTTCCATCCAATGTTCTTTTCTCGGATTGTTCATGTACTTTCTTACAACTCCCATCGCATGTACAATTTCGTACCTTCTACGTACATCATTGCATACATTAAGCTTCCACCCACTCGATGCATATGGAAATTTAGACATATAATCCATTTCTTCTTGGGTCTTCGTGCACATCTCCTTACTAAGTTTGAAATGGATAGCAAAAAGGTGTACTAACTCGGTTTTTCATTCGCATTTTAAATATTTTCAACACCTTTTGTATGTACTCATTCCCGAGACAGTGTAGATTTGCGATTTTTCCTGTCTCTAGTTATTCTCATACCAAGGATTTGTTTTTCGCTCCCCTAAATCCTTCATTACAAATGAATTTGCCAATTTTATTTTGATCACATTTATTTCCTACATGTTAGAACCCTACAACAAGCATGTCATCTACCTACAATAACAATATAATATAGCTTCCATCATTTTTCTTTTTTCGTGATAAACACAATGATCATAGTGACATATAGTATAACCTTGTTCGTGACATAAACATGTCAAATTTTAGATACTACTCGCCTTGGAGCTTGTTTTAATCCATACAAGCTCTTCTTTAACCCGCACACTAATTTTTTATTTCCCATTGACCTCATATCCTTCCAGTTGCTACATATAGATATCTTCCTCTAAATCTCCATGGAGAAATGTTGTCTTTACATCTAACCTGTTCAAGATGCAAATCTTCCGCCGCTACAAGACTTAAAATATTTACGATTGAAGTCATCTTAACAACATGAGAAAATATTTCATCAAAATCAATACCTTTCTTCCGTGAAAAACCCCTTCACCACAAGTCTAGCTTTGTACCTCTGTTTTTCCTCCATCTTCTTCCTTCAAACTTTGTAAACCCATTTATTCGCAATTTCATTTTACCCTGCATGCAACCTAACTAAGTCCCAAGTCTGGTTATTTATTAAGGAGTCCATCTCTTCTTTCATGGCTAGCTCCCACTTCTTCCTAGTTTCAACATGCATTTCTTTTTTCATAACATTCGGGTTCACCAAAATTAGTCAACAATAAATAATATAATGAAGGAGAGTATCGTTTGGGAGGGGTCTACCGATCCTAGTAGATCCTCTAAAACCACTTTTAGGTGTTTGACGTGCTGTTTCTATTGTGGTGGTTGATGTTCTTGTGGATGTTGATTATTATTATTTTTAGGCACCTTTACTTTTTCTCTGATCTCATCAAAAATTGTGTATTCTTTGTTTTCTTTTTTTCTTATTTCTTTGCCTACAACTGATTCTTATACAAGACATTTTCATTGAATATTACATCTACTGCTCCTAATGATTTTGTGATTTTCATAATCATATAAGCGATAACCAAAATCATTAACACCATATCCAATAAAGGTACATTTCTTTGATTTTGCCTCAAGCTTTGTTCTATTTTATTTATTAATATGGACAAAAGGCATCACAACCAAAAGGCTTTAAAAAATAGTAGTTTGCCTTTTTTACCTATCCATGCCTCCTCTAGAAAAACACCATCCAAGGAACTTGAAGGCCCTCTATTTTATTATATACACAGACAGATATCTACAAACGATCTGCCCAAAATTGTAAAGGCAATCCATGCAATATCATACACCTTGCATGCTCCATGATTGTTTTGTTAATCCTTTCGACAAACCATTTTCTTGTGGCATTCTTGGAAATGTCTTCTCTCTGCAAATTCCATGCTCGAACAAGTACCTATCAAACTCTTTGCCGCAATATTCACCTCCATTTTATGATCCGAGACACCTCAACTTCTTTTCTTGTCTCAATCTCAACCAAAGCTTTCGATTTCTTGAAAGTACCAAATACATCATATTAATTATTATTAATACAATAAATCCAAGTTTTTCATAGTTTCATCATCAATAAAAGTAACATAATAACGAGAGCCACCAAGAGATGATACTTGAGCGAGTCCCCCATTGTTAGCCACCTATAAAAATTTGTCATACCAAATGGTGGCTAAAACATTTTTAGGCCTTCAAGAAACAATTTCATGTCCAAATTGTGAGTTCTTGAAGTCTTATGATGTCCTTTATCCTTGATATTAATCTTCATTGCTGTTTCACTGTTAGTCCTAAATTTCCTACTATTCACCAAGAAAAAAATGCTTATAAAACTCCACTTTCCATCATTTCACTCCCCCCTTCACTCATTTTTATCCACTTTCATAAAGCTTTCTTTTCATCCTTTAACCCTCCATTTCTCTTTAAAGGCCTGCAAAATCCCGTTAAACCTCTGAAAATCCCTTTTATAGGTTTAAAACACCCCTTTTTCCCCTTCTACGAAAAGCCAAAAAATCCTTGAAAAACCTTCATTTTGGCCTAAAAACCCATTTTTCAGCTATTAAGGCATTAAGCCCCCGAGAGCTTAAACGCAACCCCTGTTCTCCATAAAACCGAAGTGCTATAACCAGGCGCTTAAAAGAACCTTATGTCCCCCTTTCATTTGGTTTAAAAATCCTCTCTTTAGCCTATCAGAACTCTGTCTTGGCTTTAAAAAACCTTTTTTTTCAGCCTAAAAAACACACTTTTGCACTATAAGTTATTTAGCCCCCAAGGGCTTATGGCATTTAAAAAAACCCCTTCCTCCATGCATCCTAAAGCCTTGTAATCAGGCGCTAAAAGGCCTAAAAACCCCGTCATAACCTTACTTTTCCTCTATTTTTCTTTTCCCGATGTTATGGTCTTGAGTGAATCTCGACCGCTGATATAAATTGATCAATGGCCATCTGGCCACCTTACGTCTGCCCATTCACCCACCTATATACCTCCCATCCATTTTCCTTTTATATCCCCGCTGCTCGATCATAAGATCTAACAGACGAAAATAAACCTGATCCTTGTGCTTTGAACCAACACTTTCCCGCTACATGACAAAAACAACGTCATCGTGGGGCTCCACTACATTCCTCCTCTGCACACCTTTCATTATCGCATTCTTTCTGTGTCGTTGGATCTAGAGCCTCTGATCCGATGGTTGACACTCCATATCGCAAAATTTTGCGCCCAAGAGTTAACGCTAATTTTTTTTGCGAAATGGGTGGTATTGGGAGGGACATGTGTCAAGTAATGTATGGAATCACATTTTTTCAGGAAATACTGCCTACCCCTCATTTTATTTTGCGAAAACCATTCCTGGTTTTCCACCATACCTCTACCCTCTGCAACGTCACTTTTTTTTTTAATCCTAGTCGTCGATCTCTGAGATCAGATGGTCCTGTTTTAATCTCACCCCCATCCATGTCCCACCTAACTTGCTCCCAAAATATTTCACCGAGTAATCTTGAGCATTGATTTTCCTAATCCAACGACTCCTGTTCGCCTTCGCGCCCAAACCTCCAAAGAAGTTTTAATCTTCGCAGGATTTAAATAATTTTTGTTTGTTTTGTGCAGGTTCTATGAAGTTTTCCCATAGTTATAAAGATAACGTGAAGGCCAGGAATGACGATTCCAAACCTTCAGTACAGGAAGGGATCCAAGGAGTTTTCAATTCCACAATCTCGGTCGATAGATCATGATTATCGATCCATTTAATAGAAGCCCTCCAACTACATAAACTATTTGTGCCAGTGAAGACAGAACAAAAAAGTGTATCAGTGTGAAGAAATTAACAATAAAGGGATTAAGGCAAGAGCCTGAATATCAGGGTTTTTAATCCATAGGTTAAAGATATTAAGACAATTTCAAAGAATGAAGACTCAAAGACGAAGATCAAAGCTAATTAAGCCTAAACACAGACCAAAAGAAAATTAGAAGTGTTTAAAGGTAAACAAAGGAAAATATTAGTAAAAGAGGTCTCCACTGCCACATCAGAGACCATTCATCTTCTTCAGCTACCAAAAGTGCTACCTGCAGCTTCAATAAGTCAAAAGAAGGCATAGTTATTGCCTAGTCAGTGATATTTTGTTTAAAGACAGCCAGAGTTATTTTCAGCCTACCTAAAGAGTTTTAAAGTCAACAAAATCTGTTGAGTAGTTTAAATAATTAATTAAAACCAATTAATACAGAGAAAATATCAGAAAAATTCTCTATTGAACCCCTCAAAGATAGAGAAGCATTAAAACTTGTATTAATTGACAAATTATTCTTCCTTTCATTACACCTCCTCTTTCTTCTATAAATACTTCTGAAGAAGATGAGATGTGGTTGGTTGTTTGAATTTGATGTAATAGTTGTTGTATCAAATCATTATTGAATGTAAATAAGTTCTGAAGCTCTGAAGCTCTGTTAAGTTATTGAAGAAGATAGGCTAAGAAGAGATATTTGAAGTTGTGATGAAACATTGGACATGTAGTTTGTAACTAGATTGACAATCAATATACAAGATGATTTTGGGATCCTGGTCTATATCATTGGTGAAGTACCTCTTACTGTTATTATTTTCCTTTCATGTATGCCATTTTGTTCACTTTTCTCTGATAAAGAGTAGCAAGCATAGAGCTAGGATTTACTGTTAAAATTACCCTACTCTCACTGATAAGATTTATCTATATGTTTTCTGCTAATTGTAATATTTGGGAATGACTTAAATTAAGTGTAAACATTATCAAGGAATGTTGGTTAGTCCATGTCTTGATGTGAAAAACTTGAAAGGAAGTTCTTGAATGATATTTTCATTACATGCTAAGTAGAGTTAAACTAGAAAAGTTTATGGTTTTCCCTGTCTTCTAGTTCTTTCTCCAAAGGTTGTTTGAAAGTTTCCCTAAGAGTATGCTAAAAGCAGGATTTAATTTTAATACATCTAACCTGATCTTAAGTTGCACTTTGTTTTCTTATCTGTTTTCATCCTTTCTAAAAGTAGTCTGGTGAGATTATTGGATTTTTGTCTGATAAGTTAGATTTAATACAATCTTTTCCAAAGAAGTCTATGGTTAGCCCTTGTTAGTATGAATATTTCGTCAAAAAAGACCACTTTAGCTACACATAACAAATAGCCCTAACATCGATTATGGCTGCCAATATCTTTAAATCTGTAGTTAGTTGATCCAAATAAAGCTGCACAAATCCAGATCTATGCATAAAAGACATTAAGCAGTGAAAATGAAATGTTGCTCCATGCATCCAATAGATAAGACAAGAACAATATATTTGAAAGAATTTTTTATATTAAAGGGGCACCTGAGAGGAAAACAAGAAAGGTGTTTCCAATTCTCCTCAATGGGATGGGTTCTTGAAAGTCCTCAGCATTTCAGATCTAAAATTTCTCTCTTGTTGGTGTAGAAAACCCAGACAAACATAGAACTCAAAGGGAGCTCACAAAGCAAGTGATGAAGAATGTGACAATGATAATGGCTCAAAGTCAGACCAAGAGTATAGATCCAGAGTGATCTAATACAATGAAAAGGTGACTAATGAATGGGAAAACCCTTCTATTTATAACAAAATATTAGGGTGGTCTAGAACTTGGTGCATGAATAAAATATTATTAATCAAATTCTAGAACCACCTTTAGGAATATTTTATTATATTTGTTGGAGGGGAAAGGATTTTTGACTTGGGTCAATTCCTTTATTTATAAATAATAAATAAATAAATGATTTATTTATTATTTTAAGGGAAAGGTGGAAATATAATTAAATAAATAATGATTTATTTAATTATTTATAAATGATTTAGTCAAATTTAACTAGGAATATTATTTAAATAAGGATTAAATAACTTATTCCTAGGAAATAATCAAATAAATAAAGATTTATTTAATTGATTTCCTTGTTTTGGGTTAAATATGACCAGGAATAATAATTAAATTGATGTTTAACTAATTATTCCTTGAGGAAATATAAACAAATATAGATTTGTTTATTATTTCCTTTTTGGGTTTCCTGTTTAGACCATAAACAACTTAATAAAGGTGTTTTACTAAGTTATTTCACATAGTGAAAGCAATTTTACTTAGGGTAAAATTGGTCTTACATGGTGTACTTGGTTCCATCTAATGATAATAGGTTAGATGACCAAAAAATGGTGTAATAGCCTTTGTCCTTTGGTTGGTTTCAAATAGTTGCTTAAAAAGGATTTTCTTGTATGGAAAGTTGATAAATCCTTGTTGAAATTATTGGATTTTTCCACTTTCTCAACACTTTTAATGTTCCACTCCATCATTTAATCTAAAGGATCTTTTGATATAGATGACTTGCCCCTTGGACCACTCTTGAAATTGTTGTACAATTAAACCCTTTTGTGACTCCATTGCCCAATGGAATAAAGCTGCTTCACACTAATCCTATCTGTTGAACACTTCTCAATATACTTGCATCTTCACCCTTTGAAACTCTTTCATTTTGTGATATTCCATCCAATTAAAGATCATACCCGACCAACCAAACAAACAAAAACCCTTGTTCTTAATAACTAGCCTAATATCATACTAAAAACCTTAAAAGATAAATCAATCTTTGCACTTATAAAGAGATCCCTCTCTGGGTTCAGGAGGGCTAGATCCTAGAATCCCAAAGTGGTTTTGATGTAGGCTCTGCAGCATTTAGTCTTGCCACTCTACTAAATTACAGAGGCCCAACATTTCTGGCGACCATACTGGGGACTTTCTGGAGTAATAGATAACTTCACAACTCATATAATCCCATTTTTAACAAATGAATCAAGTGTCTTCCAAAGTGGTTTTGATTGTTGATGGTGAACAACTTTCAAGCCCTGAAATCAAGTAAAAATCCTTCACCTGGTGACTCCACTGAACATCAGTAGGCCTGCTGATTTTCCTTGGTTTTCCAAAGACTCCAATGGGAAACCCCTTATCATAATATCATTTAAACTCAGTACAGAAGACTTTGAGGATTAAAGTTTTCTTGCTAAAAGATCAGTTAGACTATTAAAGATTGTCATATTTGGTTAAAATTTTTCTTATTATTAGGTCTGAAAACATAGCATAGTGGCTTCTAGAAGAGTTCATACTAGAGCCTATCCTGACCCAAACCCTCCTGAGATAGTTGATAATGCAGAAAGCATACTTAGGAAGTTTCCAAAGACTCAAGCTTCAACTATTGTCAGACCAATCCAAAGAGCTAATTCTGTTCCTGAAAACCTTACAACTCTACAAGATTCACAAGTTGACTTAAGAAACCCATTCAGAACTAGGTCACTTGATGATATAGATCAGATAAGATTTGAGTCCCCACCTTCATCCCAAGATAGAGGTGAAAATCCTGGTAGCAGAGAAACTACCCCTCCTGATTTCCATATCGTTCATAGTTTTGGTTTCTCTCATCCAAGATCTGCTCAACAGTCTCTTGCTGATCCATCCACTTCTGTTATCCATACACCCACTATTCAAACCACCCCATTCCACTAACTACCCCCCTTCTTACATCCTCCACCTGTAAACCCCCAATTTTTCCCACAACCTCTTATCATGGCAACATGGTATGCCCCTCTAGTCCTTCCTTTACCTTTAGTCAATCTGCCATAGGACTATCAGTCCAAGATACCATTATATGATGCCAGTAGTGCTACTACTGCTTCACAGCATGTGGAAAAGATGAAAGACTATTTTGACAGAAATGAGATTGATGATGAAATTGTCAAACTCATATTGTTTGCTCAAATTATAGGGGGAGAAGCAAGAAAATGGTTCAAAATATTAACCCCTAATAATATTAATGACCTCCAAGCCCTTCATCAGTCATTCCTAAACAAGTGGGAAGTTAGAAAAAATCCTCTCCAAATACTTTCAGATTACAACAACCTCAAAAGAAACACTGGGGAAAGTGTTCAAAATTATTGCACTAGGTTCAATAGTGTTTATAATGCCCTGCCCCTGGATTTGAAACCTCCACAAGGCTCAGCTTTGGCCAAATTTCCTAAAGGATTTGATCCCGAAATGGCATATTAGCTAAGAGAAAGAGATCCCTTGACTTTGGAAGACATGCAAAAGGGAGCTCTTGCTGTGGAAGTAAATCTGATAGATAAAAGAGCGAGAATGAGGAATGAAAAGAAAGTATCATTTAGGGAAGTATCTACACTCTCCACATCTAGTTCAAAATGGAAAGGATGATGGAAGAGATGATTGGAAATATGAGTATACTGAGAGGGCGGGACCTCGTCTAATTACCTGAAGCTGAGAAAGAAATTAAGAAAATGTATGATGCCGGAATTATAGTCCCTGATAGATATTCAGATTGGGTATCTAATCTTGTGTCAGTTAGGAAGAAAACAGGAGAAATAAGGCTTTGTATTGATTTTAGGAACTTAAACAGAGCCTCATTAAAGGAAAACTACCCTTTACCCAAGATGGATCACATTTTACAAAGGGTAGTTGGTTCTAAAAGGATTTCTTTGTTAGATGGCTTCTTAGGTTACAATCAAATTTTGGTACATCCTGATGATCAAATCAAAATAGCCTTTACCACACCTTGAGTTACTTTCATGTATGTGAAAATGCCCTTTGGTTTAATGAATGCTGGTGCTACATTTCAGAGAGCCATGTATATTGCATTCTCAAAAGAATTAGGCCTCTTCATCATTATTTACCTTGATGAAATCACTATTTTTTCCAAAACAGATGAAGAACACCTAGAACACTTGAGAAAAGTCTTTGAGAAATGCAGAAAATATGGGTTATCTTTAAATCCAAAGAAAACAATGTTTAGTCTACAAGAAGAAAAACTACTTGGACACATCATATTAGAAGAAGGGATAAAAATAGACCCAAAGAGGATTGATGGTATATTGCAAATCAACCATCCTAGAAACATCAAGGAACTTCAATCTTTCAGTGGGAAGATTAATTTCTTGAGAAGGTTCATACCCAATCTAGCTGAACTCCTTAGAAACATGACCAATATGCTTAAAAGAGAAGAAGGAGTTAAATGGACCTTAGAAGCAAAGAAATCATTTCAACTGGTAAAACAAGCATTAACCAAAACACTAGTTCTCATTAGTCCTGATTTTACAAAGGATTTTTTCATTTTTTCATTTGCATAAGAACACACAATGGCTGCTATCCTATTACAGAAAAACTTGAAGGGACAAGAGCAGCCAATTGCATTCTTTAGTAAGGCATTGACAGATGCACCTCTGAAGTACAATATTATGGAAAAACAAGCCTTTACCTTAGTCAAAGCCTTAAAGGACTTCAGAGTTTACATTTTACATTCCCACATAATTGCATTTGTGCCAAATTCAGTTGTAAAAGACATTTTAACCCAGGATCCAGATGGCAAAAGAGGAAAGTGGATTGCTGTGATACTTGAATATGATTTAGAAATCAAGCCCACTAAGCTCATAAAAGGCCAAGGACTAGCAAGATTAATGGCTGAGTCTAATTTTGAAGCTCTTGATATAAACATGTTAGAGGCATTAGATGAACAGGAGGAGTTGTCAACTCCCATTATTGAAGATCATTTTCTGTTTTCATCTTGGTATGCTGATATTTTATATGTTTTGCTCAATTTTAATACACCTCCTGGTTTGTCTAAAATGAAGGCAAGATTTTTAAAGTTGAAAGCTGTTAATTACTGCATTTTAGATAAATGTCTATATTGGAAAAATGCTAGTGGATTATTGCTTAAATGTTTAAATGAGAATGATGCAGATAAGATCAAGCATGAATTACATGAAGGAGAATGTGGAGGCCATCTCTACTGGAAGACAACTGCCAATAAAATATAGAAAATTTTAGGGGCGAATTTTAGCCCATGGGCAAAACTTAAGAGATTTCCAATTTTGAAGGGGCGAATTTTTTAAATTACACCCATTTTCAATAGTTAAAAAATTTAGCTCAAAAAATATTTAATAAATAAATTATTATTATATTTTAGCCATAAAAAATTAGGGTGGATAAACCTTCCCAAGCCCGATTCACCTGGTTTGTTTGGAAAATTTTATTCAGATTGCTCGATTTCTAGAAATGGGACTGGTTATGTTGGACTGGTTTCACCCTCTCAATTCCTTGAAAATCAAGCCCAATCTCAAATTCACCCTATATTTCAAGGCGCATGGGTTGGCATTTAGATTTTCATTTGCACTGCATTTCAGGGTAGAACAAGGGTTTTCAAAATCCAGGGCCCTCTGCACTAGGGTTTTCAAAGTCTAGTTTACCATTTGTCGGCCTTACCGGTCCAACCAGTTTATCATTTTTCAAGATCCCCATATCTTGGCAATCAGATTTGATCTCTGATTCTTCATCATATTATTGTTGCTTTGGTTGCAACACTTATCCAAGATGCCCACGTTTGTAGTGTATATGGGAAAGGAGGAGAACCACAGGAATTCTCACTAGGAAAATTCTACCAAATATGGTTCTAGCAATCGTCGTTATGGCCAGTTCAGTAGCCCAATGCCAGTATCTGATCAGCAGATCCAGCAAGAAATGAAAATTATCATAACATTGTCAAATTGTGTGGTTTTTATGTGAATCGTGACCAGATCTGTGTTGTTGTTAATGGCCTTTGTTTCTTGTCCCTTATTTTATGCAGTCGTTACCCACAATCCAACCTGCGAATGTCCCAATGATTTGATAGGCTCTTGAGTTTAATGTGAGGCCCAATGACACTTTTGATCTACAGGAACAATAGGCAACATAAAAAGTCCAAAATTTGTCCATTATTTTTCAGGATGTTGCTACAGAAGGCATGTTGAAGACAGGGGATAAAGATCTGCACATTGCAATATCTGAGGAAAGAGGCATTCCTGGTGTACCAGATTCCATTGGATCTGGATTTAATATGATTTTTAAACAATATTTTAACAAACATGGACATGGATTTCCTGATAACTCATTTGATTTTGAATTCAGTGTTCTGTTCACCACTGGAGAAAATGGCAGGAATTGGGAACGGGTCCTTCCAACATAGACTTGATGAAGTGCAGTTGGCAAAAAGCTTTGATAATTTAGCCACTAGTCTCAAACCCAATGTTGCAGCTTTAATCTGACGCTGTTTCTTCCCAATTTTGAGGTCACTGTTTATACGCTTAAGGTTTAGTATAATCTTCTGCCTTTCTAAAATCAAAAATTTTAAAGTAAAATCTGCAGAGGCCTTTGTGAGTTCAATTTTATCCTTTGCTAGGCTGTGGTCCAGTAAAGCAATTTAGATTTCTATTCCAGATGTCATGGTCTTCACAATCTTGTCAAATTAGTTAATCAAACTCTGTACTTCTCTTAGATGTAGGGCGATTCAGAGTCTTGATAATTATCTGAGGGTTGTAGTGTGACGAGTAGAAACCAGACATTAGGTTTTCTATTTTGAATAAGCACAAAATGAAATAGTAGTTTGTATTTATGTTTATTAGATGCAGATGATATAAGCATGTTTTTTCTTGAAAGAGGGAAATTCTTGCTGAGAATTATGTCACACTATTTCTTGTTATCATGAGTTTTGGAATATCCTGGAGATGATCTCTGCTGCTAAGTTTAAAATATCAAAGAAAAAACCATCTTCATTCTACTGCACAAACTCTGAATTTTCTCGATCATTTCTTCAGGTTCTCAGGAATGCTACAAGTTCTCAACTTTTGAATCATCTTTTAATGTACAGAGAGAAGGAAGGTGCACTCTACATCCCAGGTAAATGATATGTGTCATGTCCATTTGTCTGTATGAAATGTTTATTAACTTTTGTATCATCTGTTAATTTATATAGAGAAGTAAGGTGGACTCTACAACCCAGGTGAATGAGATTCCCTCTATCAGCTAACTAACTTTGGAGTCTACAAGAAACTACCAGCTAACTGTGAGTAATTATCACATTCCAACCCATTACATAACATACTGTTGCAATAGGGTCTACTAGGAGGATGATGAATTCATGATATGATAGATGGGAGTATATTTGTCTAGGAACTATCGCAAATTCCATGGTAGATATTTTATTTTTTTCAATTCTACATGTTTGCTATACTGTATATTGAATACTTGTATCTCGAATGCTGATCATCCAGATCATACAATAGAGCAGGCATAGATTGGACCTTTATATTTGAGTTGATATAACGTATAAAGAGCTGTGGGGTATGTTCCCTGCCGATATGTTGGTTAAGAGATTCCCAGAAGTTAATGTGTGAAACAGATATATTAGAACTAGTGCCATTTTTTGTTTGGGAATTACATGGGCTTGTGAGTATCTGCATGATATAGCCGAGAATGCAAAGTGAAAATATGAAGAACATGTGTAGTTTGTAAGATTAACCTAGAGGTTACTTGTATATTGCCTAGGTTGCCTATGTTTACAAGTAACTAGTCATCGTGTCATGATGTGAATACCCTTAACATCCTGCATGATGTGGATTGAATGCAATTGGGGAAATGGTGACTTTAATTTAGCCCAAATTTTTTGACATTCTACTTTTTGCATGTCAAGATCAACCTACTTCTTATTTCTTGTCTTTGCCAAAAATCCGTTTTTCTAAAAATTTGAAAATATTTTAATTTTTTAATAAACAAACAGCGCGAGGATTGTTCTCAATATATATTTTATTTTGCAGGAAATGTTCAGATATTTGGGAAAGTTTTGTGACACCATTGGGTGGTTAGTTGTCTTCGCAACCCAATATATTTGACTGACGGATACTTCCTGATTATGTTCAGATGGGTGCTCAGAATTTCGAAAGGTCAAAAGTAAATGTTTACCAAAATACTACTTAAAGATCATATTTAGTGTTGATCTATATGGAAAACTGTAAAAGAGAAGAGGGGAGGGGATTCTCTGTAACCTTGTCTTGGCTTATGAAGGAATCTTGCTACAACATCCATTTGTGGGTAGCAATTTTATGTTAACTTGCTTTTGGCATTGATACTGAAAGAAATGTTAACACACAGAGCTGAGGTGAGCTGCCTGAGTATAGAGACAATTTACAGCATTTAATGACAAACTTCTGGGTTGTTTTCCTTTAGTAACTAACATATTTTTTATTTAAAATTTGCATGCAGCATTTTTATCTAATCTAGTGAATGTGACTCTATTTGGATTTAATGGACATATGAGAGGGATCAAATTAATATTTCTACAAGTTATGCTTAAAAACATTAATATTGTTTCTGTACAGAGAACTACGATCTCCAGAACTCTCACAACAAAAAATTACTTTCACAAATACAATTTTATTAGATATTTGATAGTTAAACTGTCATGGCATAATAATTCTCTTCTTCTTGCATTCACGAAATAATGAAATAGAAACTATGTGATTGCCAAATGAATTGTTCATTGTAATTCTTGTTCCTTCAGATAGTCCTTTGATACAAAACTATAGCCATTGGTAAAGCATTCAATATTTGTAGATATTATAGTGTATGTCGATATATAACTATAACCATTTTGGCTTTGCATATTCCTATCTTGAATGAATCTTGCTATAATCTTTCCATTCCAGCATTTATAAGTAGTTATACAAACACGCCAACCTTATGTGATAAAAAGGATTGGGTTTCCTTAATGGGATTGGGTTTCCTTTATGGTCTTGGATCATTGTTGGAATTTTTGGTGGTAGGATTAATGTTCTATAATGCTAAATGTTTTGTACGATTTGAGATGAGCATGTTTACTTTGTAGCAAGATGTGAATAGTGTCAAGATGAGATGAGCATGTTTTCTTTGCAGCATGATGTGAATAGTGTTAAGATGTGCATAGTGTTGATAGTGTGAAATGTTGTAGAGAATTTGGGGCTTTCTCTCTTAATTAGTTTATTAATGGCCTGATGTGAAGAGTGTCAAGATGTGCATAGTGTTAATAGTGTGAAATGTTGTAGAGAGTTCGGGGCTTTCTCTCTTAATTAGTTTATTAATGGCCAGCGAAGCTAAGGGGCCGTGTGTTATGAATGCCACAACAACTGTTGCACACTATAGTTTTGGGGCACAAAGATTGGCATGTACAACCATCTTTGTCTACCTTTTGATTAATCAATTACTTCCCTCATTTGTCTTCATATCTAATATATCTAGATCAAAGCATTCTAGGTAAATTGGTTAATTTTTCTTTCTCTATCTTCTCTGAATGTTTTAAAGGAAGTCAAACTCACTTAACCCACACTTAACCCACAAAATTTTTCTTGCTCTATCTTCTCTGAATGTTTTAAAGGAAGTCAGCCTCACTTAACCCACATTTAACCCATAAATAAGGATTCAACAATGATAATATCGATCTTATTGGCATGTAAAATGTGGGATCACCACTTAACCCATAAATAAGGATTCAACAATGATAATGTCGATCTTATTCCCACATGTAAAATGTGGGATCACCACTTAACCCACAAATAAGGATTCAACAACGATAATGTCGATCTTGGCATGTAAAATGTGGGAACATAAAGGTGATTTACATCATGCAACCATCTTTGTCTTTGATCAATCTATCACTTCCCACATGTAAAATGTGGGATCACCACTTAACCCACAAATAAGGTTAGTCTTTGATCAATCTATTACTTCCCACATGTAAAATGTGGGATCACCACTTAACCCACAAATAAGGATTCAGCAACGATAATGTCGATCTTGGCATGTAAAATGTGGGAACATAAAGGTGATTTACATCATGCAACCATCTTTTTCTTTAATCAATATATTACTTCCCTCATTTGTCTTCATATCTAATATATCTAGATCAAAGAATTCTAGGTAAAATGGTTAAATTTTCTTGCTCTATCTTCTCTGAATGTTTTAAAGGAAGTCAACCTCACTTAACCCACACTTAACCCACAAAAATTTTCTTGCTCTATATTCTCTGAATGTTTTAAAGGAAGTCAGCCTCACTTAACCCACATTTAACCCACAAATAAGGATTCAACAACGATAATGTCGATCTTATTGGCACGTAAAATGGGGGATCACCAATTAACCCATAAAAAAGGATTCAACAATGATAATGTTGATCTTATTCCCACATGTAAAATGTGGGATCACCACTTAACCCACAAATAAGGATTCAACAACGATAATTTCAATATTGGCATGTAAAATGTGGGAACATAAAGGTGATTTACATCATGCAACCATCTTTGTCTTTGATCAATCTATTATTTCCCACATGTAAAATGTGGGATCACCACTTCACCCACAAATAAGGATTCAACAACGATAATTTCGATCTTGGCATGTAAAATGTGGGAACATAAAGGTGATTTACATCATGCAACCATATTTGTCTTTGATCAATCTATTTCTTCCCTCATTTGTCTTCATATCTAATATATCTAGATCAAAGCATTCTAAATAAAATGGTCAAATTTTCTTGCTCTATCTTCTCTAAATGTTTTAAAGGAAGTCAACCTCACTTAACCCACACTTAACCCACAAAAATTTTCTTGCTCCATCTTCTCTGAATGTTTTAAAGGAAGTCAGCCTCACTTAACCCACATTTAACCCACAAATAAGGATTCAACAATGATAATGTCGATCTTATTGGCATGTAAAATGTGGGATCACCACTTAACCCATAAATAAGGATTCAACAACGATAATGTCGATCTTATTCCCACATGTAAAATGTGGGATCACCACTTAACCCACAAATAAGGATTCAACAACGATAATGCCGATCTTGGCATGTAAAATGTGGGAACATAAAGGTGATTTACATCATGCAACCATCTTTGTCTTTGATCAATCTATTACTTCCCACATGTAAAATGTGGGATCACCACTTCACCCACAAATCAGGTTTGTCTTTGATCAATCTATTACTTCCAACATGCAAAATGTGGGATCACCACTTAACCCACAAATAAGGATTCAACAACAATAATATCGATCTTGGCATGTAAAATGTGGGAACATAAAGGTGATTTACATCATGCAACCATCTTTGTCTTTGATCAATCTATTACTTCCCTCATTTGTCTTCATATCTAATATATCTAGATCAAAGTATTCTAAATAAAATGGTCAAATTTTCTTGCTCTATCTTCTCTAAATGTTTTAAAGGAAGACAATCTCACTTAACCCTGACCCACAAATAAGGATTCAACAACAATAATGTCGATCTTGGCATGTAAAATGTGGGAACATAAAGGGGATTTACATCATGTAATCATCTTTGTCTTTGATCAATCTATTACTTCCTTGTCTTCATATCTAATATATCTAGATCAAAGTATTCTAAATAAAATGGTCAAATTTTCTTGCTCTATCTTCTCTAAATGTTTTAAAGGAAGACAATTTCACTTAACCCTAACCCACAAATAAGGATTCAACAACGATAATGTCGATCTTGGCATGTAAAATGTGGGAACATAAAGGTGATTTACATCATGCAACCATCTTTGTCTTTGATCAATCTATTACCTCCCTCATTTGTCTTCATATCTAATATATCTAGATCAAAGCATTCTAAATAAAATGGTCAAATTTTCTTGCTCTATCTTCTCTAAATGTTTTAAAGGAAGACAATCCTTAGATATGGTTTAGTCTGTAAGACCTATATTGTTCTATACCCAATTTTAATGGGTAGTCCACATCACTAGTTCTATACCCAATTTTAACTCTTTATGGCTGCCATTGGTCCAAAATTCATAAGCACTCAGCATGGATGATGCCTAATATGCGCCCAGTTATATTTGAATCTCGAGCTTAAAATACAAAGAAAAGAGAAAATCGGCTCCTTAGTAGTCAACCATAGAGATGCCCAACTACAATTAGATTCGAATTCGGCAACTAGAATGTCTCTGTTTCAATTTGTAGTTTTTCCTAGGTTCCTGTATCTTACGGGGTTTCTTTGAAACTCTCCTATTTCTTCAATCCTTGCTCTTATAATTTTTTATCATGTGTTGCAGATACCATGTTGTTATTCTTCTCTCAGCTATAGAATCCTTTCATGTGGGTGATTTGGACAGTGCCTCTGGCCACCTGTACTGCAATGATAAAAAATCTTAAGTGGCCAAGGCAGACCTCCAAAGTCACAATCAGAACGCAGGTTCCTGATATATATGGGTTAAATTTGATCCTGGAGCTTTGCTAGTTCAAACCCAACTCCAGATGTCAAACACCTTTCCTCATTATAATCCCCTTCTATGGTATTGGCCAGATCTTCACATATTGTAACTCTCCTGTTGGCTTGCAATGAGTTGATTAAATCTATTTAATTACTTTGTCAAATTTATCTTTATATAAAGAAAATCTAGGTTCGGAAAATCTCATGCTTTAGACCTTTTCATCAATGGTAGATAATTTATACTCTGTATCATGTGTATCATGTGTGAATCTATGAAAGCATTAGACCTAAGCTGTATTTGTTTTTGGGACGAGAAACACGTGTGACACTGGCATACCCAAGAGATCATGTAATCAATCGAGCATAGGTGATACAATTTTCACATTCAAGTGCCTTTTCTGAATAATTTGTAATAATGGCCAAGAAGAAAATAGGAAAACGAAGAAAATAGGCAAAGACCTAAGGAGAATGCCCCTAGTTCTTGGAAGCTGTATCTGTTTCAAGATGAGAAACATGTGTGACACTGGCATACCCAAGAGAGTATGTAGTCAAACGAGCATGGCTGATAAAAAATTTACATTAAAATACTTTTTCTCAATAACTTGCCATAATGGTCAGGAAAGAAATTGACAAAAACCCCAAGAGCATGTCCCTGGTTGTTGAAATGTAAAATATTGGTCATGCCCTTCATGCCCATGTAACATCAGGTGGCATAATTGACGTGACTCGACATGCTATGCTTTAACCATAGTTATTTAGGAAAACCACTTTGAAATCATATTCAAATGGAAGCTATACTGGTTTAGCAACATATGAATCATTAAACCTAGGAAAAAGTGAATAATGTAAAATAGTTTTCTCAGTTATCCGAAGACACTTTTATTTCGTTGTCTGATAGAACATTTGGCTCAGGAGAACTGAAAGTCATCCATTCACTTATATGGATGCCCACAGGAACAGCAACAATTCATAAATAATATTTACTCATCAAGGAACTCACAATCAATAATTATAGAAGGGTCACGATAGAAGTCTTGTTAGTTTTGAGATGAGAAAACTAGTTTCTTGTGTATGTTGACTTTGGAAATTTGAATGGTTAGGATTTGTGTTAAAGAAGATTCCTTCTTACTCTTGTTTTTTCTCTGAACAGGTGCATTTTCGTGTTTTTCTTGATCATATACTCACAGAATATTTTCATAAGATGAACATGTGAGTAGTTAGAAAATACACAATGTGTCATTTGCTTTACTGTGCTGGTGCAGAAGAAGAAAGCTTTGTCCCACCTGATAACCATTATCAAAATCAAGGGGCTGATAATGCATATGGTAAGATGATAGTTGCATTGGATATCATTGAGCAATACATTCATTGCATAGGATGTTTAGCAATACATCATCATTAGAAGCATATGAGGTCCAACCTGTTTTAAATTTCTGGACATTGCTAAAAATGTATGTGGGAAAATAGTTGTTAATAGGCATGAGAGTAAGTTGAAATCATTAAGTCCTTATGATGGTTATCTTGGCATTTTACTTGCAGATAATTTTACTGAAGTCATAAAGTCACAAAAGGAATTGTTTCTTGCATATAACAAATACATCTATAGTTTTGTATGATTCAAGAAAATGGTATCCACTTTTTGGTGCACTGCCCTTTAGCATGGATAACAATGACTGTGAAATGACTTAGAGTCCCATTTGTTGCAGTATGGTCATTTTTCAGTTAAACAAATGTGTACTCATTCTTTTAGCATGCTTGTTGGTTTTAACTTTTAAGCATGTATCTTTTTTGATATGTAGTGGTCTCCACTTGACACAACTAAAATTTAATTGAAACCTAGAAATTGAGTGTAAGTTTGCTTTCCATTGCTACCATATGGTGGGGTTCGTTGCTTTTGTACTGCAGATTGACACATTTACACCACAACGCTTCTTGTGGTAATCCATATTGCAGCAGCGGGGTTGCTTAAATTTTCCCAATTACGTCAATAGATTTTTCATTTTTTAATTAAATTTGGTCTCGATCCTCTAACTCACCCCCACACATATATAAAATATTTTATTCATATTATTATGTCGGCTTCTTATCTATATAGTTTTTTATTTGTATTTTTGTTTTGAAATATTATTTGACACATAAATAACACATCTACCTCTATACTAGGTTGTTGAGTGTGCCTTTCAGGGACAATAAAGTTTTTTTGTTTGTTGCAATATTGCGTGTATTTACGCAATTTACTTTTGCTTCACATCTCTGCTATTTCATGTTAAATTCCGCGATTTAACGGTTTTTCCACCAGATTTCTTTAAATCCATATCGTTGAATTTCAAATAAATAAATGGACAAAGTATTAGTGCCTATCGGTGCTACTTACAGGGCCCAAGATGATAGATAGAATAAGTTGGTTTGTATGTAAAGAACAAAAAACCCTTTCAATTAGATATTGGAAATTGGATTTGTGCCTAACGATCATAATTTTTTTGGAGCAAATCTAAATAGTATTTATAACACTTTCAGGGAAGGATAGTGTAATTATGGCCAGTTCATTTGAATATAAGTGCAAGATGAGATGCTTTTTATTTGGTAGGAGAATGGAGATAGGCGAGATGTGATTTCCATCCTGTTGGTGAGAAAGCCATGTTTCGAGTTGCTCGGTTTTGAAAAGCCTCATACTTACGTAAATATGTGGAATTAAGGGCACAATAAGAGGATCTTTGTATGAAAGGAGCAGGGATAAATCTCATCTATCGCACCATTGAACATGCATAGATTTAAGCCATGTGGATACGACTGACCATGATAGAGTTGTATGTTGGCATGTACCAAGCACTATAACGCCAACATCACGATATGACTAGCATGAGCGCTGTAATGCTAGTGTTCTAGCTCGACCAATACGTGATAACCTAGAAGGTAAACCCCCGCGGTGTATGGCATACGGGTGGCATAAAAACCCTACGACTTGGAGGGCCATCGGGTGACAAGATCTATCCTTGGGTTCTACTTCTATGTTGTATCCCCTTAAAACAATCTCCTTTTGTTTAATCTTTTCTTCTACTCATATCACCTAAGAAAAGCATGTAAAAATACCACTTTCGGATACGTTTAATTCTCGAAAGCATGTTTCATAAGTCATTATGGGAACTTACTACAACCAAAAGTCTTACCATATCTCCTGGGATGAGTGTCCTTTCTTTGCCGAGCACCAAGAGGACTCTTTCCATTCAAAATACATGTCATTTGGTATAGTGAACTTGTGAATGGGTGTGGGTACTTGAGCTATTTCTTTCCAAAGAGAACATGAGTGCCCTTCCCATATGCTTATGTCATTGGTGATTAGCCGGCATTAAGAGTGAGATATGTCGCACAATGATTATCCCAACGAAGGTTTGCCAATCCATTCTACAATATTACCATTTTTAATTTAAAATAGGTTTCATTCTCATTACCGAGTGGTATTTTTATGAAGAACAAGAGAAATCATGGGGGTTCTTTGAATCAAACGAATAGATCAACTAAAGAGGAATAAAAACCCTCCATGCAAAATAAATAAAAATACGAGGTGTAGAATTCACACATAGGATAGAAGACAGACTTCTTTGAACAACCAAAAAGACAGGCTCATCTTTGACGGTGGTCTTTCATGAGTTTATTTAGCTCCCATTTAGTGATAGGAGCTCGAGCCACTGTGAGTGTATAGTATGGAAAGCTATTATGGACAAGATAGTTATGTAAAAAGGTCCAGCTGTTTTTATTTTCAATGAATGATCAACGAGGTTAGCAAAGTTGTAATTATTTTAACTTATGATTATCCTCATTAATATTCTCCTTGATTAGTATATGGTTATATTACCCAACTAAAAATATGGCGACGTTGTCAAATTCTACTCTTAACAGACTACGAGTTACCGATTTTGAAGAATCATTTTGAAGGAAAAGTGATAGATGGGGAATCTTCTAATGGTTTGACATATTCAAAAATTGGTTTTCTACCTCTTAGTAATTTTCTTGTTTCATCCTCCTTTAACTTAAAGTTGATTTGCTCGGCTGACCTGAGCGAGACCAAGGTGTTGAACTCGTACAGGGAGTTATTTTTGACATTATTTTGTTTATTGCGGTAATAAAAATGTATTTCTTCCCATCATTGAGTACATTGGTCGTTCGCTTACGTATGTTGGAGGAATAGTATATCTCTAACACAGACTACTTTATGGTAAAGCCGATGCCACTAATGTATAAAATAACATTGGTGAATTGCATTGATGGTCTTTATCTCTTAAGGTTATCCGTTTGTTTTTTTGTGTATGTATTTGTAGCAGTCCTCTGTCCGAGCATCCTGTGGATGTGCAATGCTTCTTATTTTATTAGTGTTATTTACTTTTACTTCCCTAGAGAAAACTGGTTGCAAATTTCGGTTGTTTTGTATGTGGGGTTCACCATGTAGATGTGAATGGTATACATGATACTTAGTCCTAAGTTTCACTTTTTTGCAGATTTTAGGTATAGTTGAGGCAAATTTATTGTTTTACATATTGTTTTTTGACCTTCGAAAGTGCAATCTACATATGTGGTGTTGTGAAGGGCCGTATCCGATAGAGCATGACGTGCGGTCTCCTATTTACATGCATGTGCAAGCACATGGAAAGGTTGCTTATTTTGTCAATTAGAGTAAAAGGAAAGAAGTTGTTGTCCATCATTGGCCCCCGGAGGTTAGGAGAACTCGTGTAGGTAACATCTAGTTGCCCCCCAAGGATATCCAACTTGGTCCACTCGATCGACCATTTCCTAGAGGACATTTCCCCGGGATCCGTATTAGTACCTTTCATGATAGTTGACAACAAACGGTGCTAGCTCCTCTTCTACTTCTAATCCGAGCGTGCGTCCTTCTTGCATAGAGCAAGTATCGATTCCTATTTATTTTCTAGGGCTTACAACTTGAGTTTACCTCTCCGTGCTTTTTTATCTTTATTTGTACTTTTGTTTGTGCCTTGGAGTTATTTTCAACATTCTCTTTTTGAATTGTACTTTCTAGTTCCATCAACCTATTTTGGTTATTTGTGGACATTAATAAAAGTTTAGTTTGTTTTATTACTCCCGTCAATAATTAGCACTAATAATTTGCACAAATTAATTTGTCAACTTCCATTACTATCCCCTGATTTGTATATTTAGATCTATATTACATTATACTTTGTAGCATAAAGTCAGTTCTAGAGTGGATAAAGTGATATATGCTTCCCCACTTGTAATTTTTTCCCAATACGAGTTCCAAAATTTTAACAACCCCATCTCTTTAAAAGATTTATTGTGACCTTTTTGAGTGGCATGCTCCTTATGAATATAATAAGTCAGTCAAATACTTAATATTTCTTGGCTTGGAAATGAACTTAAACTTTGATTTTCTTAAGTTGCCTATAACCAGAAAAAATATATATTTTCTACTTCTAGCTCTATATAAACAAGATAACTACGAGTATTCACAAGTTCTCAAATGATGTCTTGGTTTTGATAGTTGTCAAGCCCAACATTATACTATAACATACATAATATAGCTAATAATTTTGAGATAAAATATGAGTGAATAGTTGGAAGCGATCACTTGTTTTTTTGCAAGTGTATTTCAAGTTTTAATGCTGAATATGATGCAGTTTCCATTGAAACACCTTTCAACATTTTCTTTCCAAAGTCTGGTAAAAATGAAAAAAAAGTACTCATTGATTGAGCATTTTCATAGCCTTGTCACGGCATGATGAATCTTGATACCGATATTGTACAACGACTTGCGTGACAAGTTTGTTATTCCCTCCAATCATTCAACCTTTCCTCAAAATCATGTCCAATACTCAAAAGTTGATAAACAAACCAACCATTCTTCCAAAACATTTCATATTTCCTCCAACTTTATCACCTACATCACCTTTATCTCGCATGGAAGATGTATCCCTACTCCCCAGGCATTACTTTGCACCTCTCGGTGTAAATGCTAGTATTACTTGATTTTCCATGCTTATGTGGAACATGGTTGAGAGAAGGAACTATAACAACAATGGATTCGCATGAAAGATTTATAATTTTTCAAACGTGAAAGTTGTGATTCGTTACTAAGTTTCTTCATTATTTTATAAATCATTACATGTCAAACCGACTTTACTCCTTGACTAGCATTGCATTCAACGTTGTGCACAAGTATGATTTAAATGTATCAATCAAAAGTATGATTTTATCTATATTTGATAATGCAAGTTGAATACATCATACAATACATAGGAGTGCTATGGCTATGAAGTTCAATATGAAATAATCTATTGATTTCTACTATTACTATTGTATAAGGGGTGCTCCTCCAATGGCCATTTATTAGCTATGTGAAGAAGGCTTTTTCAAATTTGTATTTACTATAAGATTACGTATAGCTGAGTTGCGGACAACTAAGCAGAATTTGGTAGGAATTTTGGAGTATGTGTAATTCATAATGATCTTGTCTTCTCTTCATTGATGACTTTTCAATGTGTGAGTTTTGACCTAAGCCATTGCATTATCGGTGTGTCAAGGCTCAAAACCTGGACCTATATGTCGACTACTTATGATCTTTCCTAAGAACATGAATCCTAATTTTTGTAGTTTTAGAATTTATCACAAGTCTACTCTATTGTGGTCGAATTTGTGGAGGTAATCTCAAAATTTATTTAAGGTACCATGGATCTAAATTTCTTATGAACTTTCAACACTATAACAAACTTTGGTGCAAATTTTTGATCAATTCTCACTTGGTTAGGGTTATAGATGTTAATGAAAATTTTGTGTGCATGCATGAGAGTTGGGTGCAAATGCACAATGTTATTGTAGCATTAGTGTGATAAATATGGGATAGTGCAAAGCATAGTTTTGAAGATTAGTCTAAGTTGACTCGTATTTCCCTAATCAAATCAATCAAGTTGATTGTTGGTTGTAATGGTTAATTGTTGGTTCAATGGACAAAAGATCTTGCAGGCCCAAATACCAAAGGGAAAAATGGAGCCCATCATTAGGTTCCCTTTGTAATTCTCCACCACTGATACCTTCCATGCTTCCTCAAACTCCTCTCCAACCTCAATATTAGTGCTAGTAGTAGCATGAGCAACAACACTACGCTTAGCAGAACTATAAGAACACGTTTTCCAAACTACATGAGAACTACTTCCCTCACGAGTCACCATGTGCCATACTTGGTCTCGGTGGTTCGCTTCCTTCAACTCCTAGTTCAACTACCATATCTTCATTGGAACCAACACCCCGAACTCCACTAGACAACGATTCACCATTTTGTACTAGTGATTTGCCATTTGTACTGGTGATTCGCCATGATTTTACAAGATAATATAATCTCGTGAGAGATTCGCCAAAAAAATTATATATACATACTATATTATTAATAAAATCGCCTTCCATTTTTCCTATGTATCATGGGGATTCGCCCAATTATTATACATGTAAATTTAGGGGGGTTCTTAAAATTTTCCATTTATTCACGATCGTAGATTCTTTGAGGGTGAAAAAAGTTCTCTATGTGGAAAAATCGGCTTCACAAGGTTAAAATTGACAAAAATAGCTCTTTTTGACGATGAGAAGGTAAATTTTTTTGAAGAATACCTGTTTTTTGCATGTATTTGGTTTTGGAACTGGGTTTCTGAAGCGTCTGAGGGATTTTGGAAGCCATCGAAGTCCTTGGAAGTAGAATGGAGGCTTCAAGCGGTCTTAGCAGCAATTTACTAGTTTTTTTCTGGTTCTTTGGGCATAAAAATGAAGTACAGCACTTGTTTTTTTAGTCAGAAAGGTTTAAACACGCAGAAAACTCAGAAAAAGGTTTAAACTCAGCGAGTATGAGGTTTTATAGCAAAATTAGGTTTAAACGGTATCAGCATTGAATGTCATTCAAGTCAGAGGGAAGGTGGTTTAGCGCTGGGAGAGAAAACCATCAGTGGTTTATCGCGTGATGAGAAAGTGGTAAGTGGTTTTTTTGGATTGGATGCGATCCAATTATTAAACGTCGCGTGGAGGAGAGAGAGTGTAGCAATACTGCTCATTTCGCAAGTTTCAAATTGATTAACGATGGTGTTATTGAAATTGTGATATCACATATGGATCATTGGATTAGGTTAAGGTGATGCAAATGATGGAGATTGAGCGGTGGATTAGCTCGGCATATGGGTTGTGGGGCTCAGGAACTTCATATGTGGTGGGGTTGGTTAATACATTTAAACGTATTTTAAACGTATAAAATAATGTTTTAATGTGATAGGCGGATAGATGATTTACATTGCAAATAGATGATGTGCAAGTGTAAAGCGACCCTAGGGCGGGTAATATATATAACCTATGGGGAAAGCGGAATAATGTCACGTGGAATATTAAAACCATAGGTTAAATATTATCAAAGTGGGTTTTTTTTGGGATATTTTAATACAAAGGATTTAATATATTACAGGGTGGGATATTTATAAGGGAACTAATAAAATAAGTTAAAATCTAATATGAAAATGAATATGATGAGCTGAAATACATATAATAAACTAAGTAAAGTGTAAAATAGGTATATGAGTGCAATGGTGGCCCCATTTTAAATATTTGCACTTAACACATAGGATAAATTGTATTTTGTGGGTTTTTTAAATGTTATTCTATGAAATGAGATTAGTTAAGTGGATTTTTACTTTTCTTACGCAAAAAGGTATTTTAACTTAGGAAAAGGGATTTTATCTTGGATAAGGGGTGAAATTGAGGAAAAAGGATTCTGAAGGGTGTTGGGCTTGATCATTATTCTAACATTTTTTACTTCATTTGCATGGGTGCATTTGAGCTTGCAACCCTAAATTCATTTTTCTTTTTAAAGCAAGAAACTATCTAATTCTAACCTTATTTCATCCGAGGGCTCAGATTAAACTATTGAGCTTCTCATTTATTCTCTAACTATCTACTGATTTGTCAAGTTTAAACTTTTTGATAGATCTTTATTCTCTATATAAAGCATGAAATTTAAAGCATAAAAAAGTTAATATTAAACTATTTAACTCATCATGGATTATGGCATTTTGAAAAAGCTACACATAATCATTATTTTTGCAGTAATAGTAAAAAGTAGTGGCATTTTGACTTGCACACTTTCAGGTCTTATTATTATCTTTTTTTTTGTTTTTTGGGGTCCATTTTTTTTATTCTTTTGATCTTTTCTTTTCAATTCCTTCAATCTTTCTTTTAGGACTTTTACCCTCTTTTCATTTTTTATTTTATTTTCAAATATGGGAAAACAACTTGCAGAAAGCAAGGTATGTACATATTTACAAGACTAATCATAGTCAATTCAAAAATTATGAACCCTAATATCATAGGACCCTAACAGGATCAAACAGGGAATTAATCTGGGCCTTTGATTAATATTTAACCTTGGTCGTTGGAGTTTCAAGAGAAGATTATAAGAAGAAATTGATGGGTAGATGGAGAACACACTTGTGAGAACCACAGAGAGTTTGATTTCTTTGGAGAGTTCCATTTTCCAGAAGAGCCAACAATGTTGGAAGAGTTCGAGCTTCAGTAGGGAAGAAAACACAAAGAGGTTCAGGGATAGTGATTCGGAGGAATATTTCTAGATCTGGTGAGTAAATTGTAGAGAGACAGAAAGATCCACAGTGAGGTTGACGCAGAGGCTGCGCAAAAGTCTCTAGAGGGCACTTTAATTCAGTTGGAGGAAGTGTTGTTTCAAGTGCTAGTGGCCGAAATAATTTCTCGAGGGCCAACACAGAGGACTCCAAACCAACGGCAGTAAGCTAGTAGCAGATCAGAGGCAGTTCCAAGCCAGCATATTTCAGGCTTGCGCAGATTTGACGCAAGGCCCACGCATATGCACTTGGGGATCCAGTTCGATTGGCTTGATTGAGACAGGATTGCTTGTAGGGGTGAGGAAAATTCCTCGCAATATTTTTTCCAGTAACTTATCTGCAGGATAGCTAGTTTTTGGAATCCATATTGTACTCTAAATTTCTCACTGCTGCATAATAATAAAAACCTTCAATTGTTGCATCGATTTTCCCAAGTTGGGTTTTTCCAAGGACATTTGTCCAAAAATAAATTTTTTAATTATTGTGTGTGTGTGCTAGAATTTTCTTAGTTTCCAACGTTATTTTCTTCTGCGGTTTTTATTTGTGAAGGTTGCAATGATAATTATTTGATATTTTTCATAGCAGATAAATTGCTAAATTAATTAACAATTAGAAAAATAATTTCCAGTCGCTACAATAGGATTTCAGTATTGAAATTTTCACAACATTCACTTTGTCAATATGTAGAGAGTGATCCTCCTATTCAGGTGGACACTCCTTCTAATTCATATGATTCATAGATTTATGTTTTGTTATGTATATATCATTAACGAGGTTGTTTTTTCAATTATGATAGGTTTCGCATACTATATGCATATTAGTTTGTTCTAGTCTACTTGGTGCCAAGAGAAATCGCTTAATATTTTTTTGACATACAATCTAAAGATTTTAAATCTCTAGTATTGGTTTTGTTTCCTTAGTGGCAGGCTAATAACTGTTGATGTAATGTTTGTATTTATTTTTTTATGATAACCTAAATTATCTAGCCTAACAAAAAGGAAAGGAGAGATAGAATCAATAGGGTGATGAACTAATAAAAGTAAGTGTTTCCCTAGACGAATGTGCTAAAGAGAAAAATCATTAGTTGAGGTTGTTGCAAGCATATAGAGTGCTCCAAAATCCTAAATGGATATATTTTCCAAGAGGTAAGTGGAACACACGATATAATGCTTCCTTGATTCTCCATTACCAAATATTGTTATGTATGGACTGTTTATTTTGGAAGCAAATGAATTAAATAAATTATTGCAATGACTACTGGAGTAGGAAGTAATTCAATTGGGCACTTCACCTTATGTGTCGCATATCATTGTAGTATCCAAGGACCTTGGGTCTTGGCAAATGTGTATCAACCATAGAGCTTTGAACAAGTTCACATTCAAGAATTATTACCCCTAAACAAGATCAATGATTTGGTAGATCAACTTCACATGCCAAGTACTTCACCAAGTTGGATTTCAAGTTGGGATACCACTAGGTATTTGTTAAATAAGAAGACACCTAGAAGATCACCTTCAAGACAAGGAAAGATTTTTATGAATGGTTGGTCATGCCTTTTGGTTTATGTAACACACCAACTACATTTATGTGATTGACGAATGGTGTATTGCATCCCTATTTCATCTATAATAGAGTATTTGGATAACATATCGGTTTATATCTCTACCTAGGAAGAGCTCATTTCAAATATCATGCAAGTGTTTGAAAGTATAAAAAAATACCAATTGTGGGTTGGCCTTAAGAAATGTGAGTTTTCTTAGTAGTCATTGGTGTATTTGGAGTATGTGATTGGCTTAGGGGAGCTCAAGATAGATCCCACAAATATGGTCATAATCAAGTGGTGAGTTCCTACTAATGTCACTAAATTTAAGATCCTTCTTGGGGTAACACAATACATATGAAAGTTTCATAACATTATTTTCAGTGGGAGTTGCACCACTCCATGCCATAATAGCCAAGGATAAGAGTTTCCAATGGGGAAAAAATCAGCAAAAAGTTTTCAATGTGTTGTAATGGAAGATCAGTCAAGCACTAGTCCTTGCATTTCCGAACTTGCAGAAGCCTTTTGAATTGCAGATAGATGCAAGTGGATATGATATGAGAGTATATTCAAGGAGGTAAGCTAGTATGTTGTCATTTAAAAATGTTTCATGGGGGAGTTTTAAACTACCCTACATATGATAAGGAACTCTATGCACTAGATCAAGCTATTAAGAAATGGAAGCACTACCTTATGGGTAAGGAAACCAATATACACATTGAACACTCACCATTGTGGTATTTGCAGTCCAAGAGTAAGCTTTAGCAAACTAGACATTCCAAGTGGATGTGGTTTTTGCAGTAGCTTCATCTAGTCATATATAAGAAAGGAAACACTAATAAGTTGGAAGGCAAGATTTTAAAGTCACACACATCCAAGATTATAGCTTTGGGATCTCTTATGTGCATGATGAGAAATTTACACATTATGTATGCAAAAAGGCACAGTTAGAAGATAAAGAATTTCAGGAGGTGTTTCCACAATTAAAGGGTCAAATTCATGTAGAAGAAGGTGACAATAACAATTACCATAATCTCCGCAATGGGCTTCTCTACAAGCTAGATAAATTCTATGTCCCTAAAGGTAATATATTATAGCTTATTAAAGAGTCTCATGCCTCCAAATTTGCAAGACATTTTTGTGTTGAGAAAATAGTTTCCAACTTAGAAAGATATGTGCATTAGCCCTAAATGTGAGAATATGTACCTCGATGTATTAGATGATGCATAATTTGTTGTACCAACAAACCCAAATATATAAAACAAAGTTTATACCATCCCTTACTTGTACCCACTCAACCTTGGGAAAGAATTTCCATGGATTTTGTGGGTGGTTTGCCAACAACTAGGAAGATACATGATTATTCACTTGTGTTAGTTGAAATATTTAGTAAGATGTGCATTCTTATGCCTTGGAGAAAAACCATAAAAGGACAAGAAACAACAAACATGTTATTTAAATATTTTTGGATGCACTAACAAAGGAACATCATCTCGGACAAGGATACTAGATTTTTTAGTGCTTTTTGGACTACACTTTGGGAAAATATAGACACCAAGTTGAAGAGATATACAACATTCCACCATAGATAGATAAGACAAAAATAGTCAACATGACTTTGGTGTAGGTTTTGAGAGGTTACAATCAGTAGCCCAAATATTTGGGATGAAAATCTAATATATTTTTAACAATCTTATAACATGTAGTCCATACCTCTACTAGTAAGTCCCCTTTCGAAACTTGCTTTGGGAATTTGTTTCTTTCTCCCTTGGATGTTGTATGTGGGAAAGGAGTGAAGGAAGATATCATAAGAGAAGCATTGAAACCATAGATTTATTGAAAAAAAATAACATATCCATTTGCAAGTATTAGAGATATAAAAAATTCATAGAAAATGTACACAACCAACATGAGAACCATAGAATTAAGAAGACATTTATGGTAGGAGGAATAATTTTGTTGCAACTGAACAAAGAAAGGCTACTAGGTCCTTGTAAGAAATCAAGGCTTTCTAGTATGGTCTTTTCTAGGTATTGGAGAAGGTGGGAGATAATGCCTATAGACTCAACCTACCCCAACAAATGCACATTTACATAGTAGTGAATGTAGAAAATATAACTATGAACCTTCCATGTTGGATAGGAAACTAAGGAGTAGGTCCTACTTATCATAGAAGACTTAGCACTAAAAGCTCAAGAAAAGTTTGTAGGAGATCTAGTTTTGTATAAGAAGTCTACAATTACAAGACAAGAGCAGCATGACCTTTAGTAGATCAAGTCAAAAGGAGAAGGTAGAGGAAAAAATTTCTCACCTCATTTAGTAAAATCCTATTCCAATGGACAATCCATGACAATTTACAAATAAACCCTACTCAATATTAAATTGATTTATAATCATTATCAAATCGATAACAAAGATAAAAGATGAAAAAATATCCTCATTCACCATACATAAAACATCAAAGAATTATGCATATGCATTTGCTAACTTTATTATAACCATGGTATCTCACTAGGACATATTAAGCTTGTTAATTTTGAATATCATAGAGGAGAGATATTCTACACCATATAAATGCAGCAAATAGAATAAATATAAGGAATGAAGTTAAATGACATTAAACAAGAAAACAAAATTTTATGATATGCCCTTTTAAGTATGATAAAACAACAAGTATAACTATTAAGAACAAAAATCATCATTCCTCCATCAAGGATTTGTAGAACATCTCATATGCTTCAATAACTTCCAAATACCACATGGCCTCTCGATCAGGGAAGTTTGACAAATAAACATGCATATGCACTTGTACATAGAGAATTGTTTTCATCGATCAACTTCATAAATCTTATCACATGATCAAATTGCAAACAAAGATATTTACTAAACAAAAACAGATATCATTGAACATGAAAATTCATGTCATTAGCATCAACATAGAGAAATTTTTTCATCAATCAACTTCATAAAATTTATTTTAAAAACATGCATCATCAAGGATGAAAATTTATGTCATTAGCATCAACATCATGATTAATACACAACAAACAACTCGCAAAATAAATATATTAATATCGCATTGATAAAATTCATTCAAATTCATATAACAAGAGAGAAAGTACAAAATTACCATACATGATAACGATACAAGTCAATCCAAGTATAAAACAACTCATTGTTGAAGAATGTAACTAGGTTTTGTCTTCATATTTGTACTTGAGTCATAATGAAATATATTTATCAAAAGAAAGAAAAATAAATTTTATTAATATATAAATTGACTTATTAAAGCATGGGTTTCATGCTTGGGTCAATTATTTATAGGTCAAGGTCTCCATTGTAGACCTCTAGGGTTTATGTCAAGTGTCCTTGTCCATTTGATATTGTAAATAACCCTTCTTGGGAATTATTTGTCAAAGAAGAAAATTATTTTAATGTAAATTAGGTCAATTAGGCCTCTTCCACCAAGTCAGCCTCAAAGAAGATCAAGTCGGCATCAAACAAAGTAATTTGACCTCACCAGAAGCCTATATATTGGAGCAACTAGACCTCATCTAACACACTCTAATCAAGTTCGATTTGTTGTAAATTGGTTGTTGAAAAGAGTTTGAAGTTGCAGGAGGAGAGAAGTTGGAAGAAGAAAATCGAGTTTTTGGAAAACCTTTCTCTCACACGTGCAAAGATATTGAGCTAAAGCTAGGGCCGAAATTCTGTCTCTATTGCAGGATCAAAGTTTTGAAGCTAGGGTTCGAAATTTCTGCAATAGTTGCAGTAATTGGATCGAAGTTTCTAACATGTTGTTGGGATGAATTTGTTGAACAATAAGAGAAGATTGAAGGTTGTTGCATAATATCAAAAAGGTTGACTTGGTGGAGGAGGAAACTATGTTGGTCTAGGGTCTTTGTCCATCTCAATTTGAATTACTGAAGGAAGAGTTCTTGACTAGGTTTTCACCTATATAGGGGATTTTCCCTTGATGTCTGCCTATATTTGGTTTCCCTAGTCTTCATGTTTTGGTTTTGATAATTTCTTGATGGAACAAAGATAAAAGAACACAATAAAGTAATAAGAACATAAGAATATCACAAGTAATTATCAACATAAGAAAATATTTCTTGCTTTCTGATTTTCCAATATGGTATAAGAGTTGAGGTGAAGAAGGAAGAAAAAGGCAACATGAAGATCTACTGAAAGGAGAATAAGGAGTCTTACGAAGTTGAATAAGGGTCATCAAGAAAAATGATCATATAAGGGGATAAGCCTACTATCTTCAAGAACCATGTCTAACTCATTGAAGGGAGAAAACAAATGAGAAGGGGCATACAACTACAGGGCATGGAAAAAGAGGATAGATCTCATCCTCGAGAAGAATAAAGTTTTGGATATAGTCAAAGGAAAAGTAAAGAAGCCTACAAATGAATCAAGTGAAGCAGAGAAAGAAAAGTTTAGAGAAACAAATATATTTTCCATGAGCCTAATAGTGGATGGAATGAAGGACAACCTCATTCCATATATATCCAACATAGATTACGCTCGAGAAATGTATGAGGCCCTATCCAAATTATTCACAATCAAGAACACTGGTGAAATTGAAAGCCTCTAGAATGAACTAAGAACTATGAAGAAGACAAAATATGATATTGTGACATCCTTCTTTGTAAAGATAAATAGAATCTGAGATGAACTCCAGGTAATATGTTATGAAACCAGCATACAAAATAGAAGAAAAGATAGAACAACGACTTAGAAATTAGCCTCTTCGAGGGGGAAACCTCCTTTACATTACATAAATGAACATTTTTTGGATGATACAAATGACAAAACCTCCTTTCTATATATAGAACTCCAATGGGTCACAATATAATCCTAGCCGACAAAACAATAACAATGTAAGGGCACAATAATAAGAATAATGGGCTTCTATGGGGCCCTTATCAGGTAATACAAGGGGCAGGAATCAGGTAATATAAGGGGCCTAAATTATATCAGGGCTTCCAACATGAAGTTCGCCTTTGGGAACTTGATTCATTGGAGAAGGCATTCAGGTTGGCAAGAAAAATTGAAAGCAAAATATGGCGACAAGGAAGCCTACCACTCACAACTATAAAATATGGAAGTGTTGTTACTCCTAGACTTCCATAACCTACAAGTTCACATACAATAATTGATAACCCTAAACGGGATCAATGATTTGGTAGATCAACTGCAACATGCCAAGTACTTCACCAAGTTGGATTTCAAGATGGGATACCACCAGGTATATCTTAAATAAGAAGACACCTAGAAGATCACCTTCAAGACAAGGAAAGATTTTTATGAATGGTTGGTCACACCTTTTGGTTTATGTAACACACCAACTACATTTATGTGATTGAAGAATGATGTATTGCATCCCTATTTAATCTATAATAGAGTATTTGGATAGCATATTGGTTTATAGCTCTACCTAGCAAGAGCTCGTTTCAAATCTCATGCAAGTGTTTGAAAGTATAAAAAAATACCAATTGTTGGTTGGCCTTAAGAAATGTGAGTTTTCTTAGCAATAATTGGTGTATTTGGAGTATGTGATTAGCTTAGGGGAGCTCAAGATAGATCCCACAAATATGTTCATAATCAAGTGGCTAGTTCCTACTAATGTCACTAAAATTAAGATCCTTCTTGGGGTAAAACAATACATATGAAAGTTTAATAGCATTTTTTTCAGTGGGAGTTGCACCACTCCATGCCATAATAGCCAAGGGTAACAGTTTCCAATGGGGAAAGAATCAGCAAAAAGTTTTCAATGTGTTGTAATGGAAGATTGGTCAAGCACTAGTCCTTGCATTTCCTAACTTGCAGAAGTCTTTTGAATTGCAAATAGATGCAAGTGGATATGATATAGGAGCATCTTTATTCAAGGAGGTAAGCTAGTATGTCGTCATTTTAAAATGTTTCATGGGGGAGTCTTAAACTACCCTACATATGATAAGGAAATCTATGCACTGGTTCAATATATTAAGAAATGGAAGCACTACCTTGTGGGTAAGGAAACCAATATACACATTGAACACTCACCATTGTGGTATTTGTAGTCCAAGAGTAATCTTTAGCAAACTAGACATTACAAGTGGATGTGGTTTTTGTAGTAGCTTCATCTAGTCATATATAAGAAGGGAAACACTAATAAGTTGGAAGGCATGCTTTCAAAGCCACCCACATCCAAGATTATAGCTTTGGAATCTCTTATGTGCATGACGAGCCATTTACACATTATGTATGCAAAAAGGCATACATAGAAGATAAAGACTTTAAGGAGGTGTTTCCACAATTATAGGGTCAAATTCATGTAGAAGAAGGTGACAATAAGAATTGCCATAATATTTGCAATGGGCTTTTATACAAGCTAGATAAAGTCTATGTCCCTAAAGGCAAAATATTATAGCTTATTAAAGAGTCTCATGCCTCCAAAGTTGCAAGACATTTTTGTGTTGAGAAAATAGTTTCCAACTTAGAAATATATGTGCATTGGCCCTAAATGCAAGAATATGTACCTTGGTATATTAGATGATGCATAATTTGTTGTACCGACAAACCCAAAATAGAAAACAAGGTTTATGCCGTCCCTGACTTGTACCCACTCAACCTTAGGAAACCATTTCCATGGATTTTGTGGGTGGTTTGTTACACATTATTTTGTCACCATGACATTTTACTGTCTATATGGGTTCATCAATACCTATATAATGCTCCCTTAGAAGTATACAACCCTAAAGTTCCTAAACCGAGTCTTAAATTTGGAGAAAATCTTGTAAAAATCATAAAAACACTTGTACTACACTTTTCCTCATCCTTACTTGCGGCACCGCACCCTTTTGCTCTATAAACTGCGGAGCTGACCGCATGTTTTCTTCATTAAAGGTGCAGACCCTTGTAAAAGGTAACTCGAAGGCAAAAGTAAATTCTAGAAGCCCAGCTGGTCGAATATTCTCCCAGCTGGAAGCTTCTAGAAGGCGTTATCCAGTCAAAGCCTCACTCCTTCCATTCATGAACATTCCTCCCTTCATAAAAAGAGCCTATTCCTTGGTCTTTGGAACTTAATCCCTTGATAAGAGGACTTCATCCCTTCCATTTTGGAGCTATAACCACTTCCCTTCTATTATAAATTGAAACTTTGGTTCAGTCTCAAGGGTAGATGCTCATAGATGTAAAACTTCTCTATACATTTTTGTACATACTTAGTACTTTCTTTGTATTTGGTAGTTACTATAGAGAAGAGAATTATTGAAGAAACATACTCTTTTTGATAGTCATTATCCATGCGAGAACGATTACACACTCGTATTTAAGCTGGTTCAAAGAGTAGAAGGGCTTGTCAGACCAAAAGAAAACGATTGTCCCGGACCCCGGAAGGACCTGTACGACATCAAGGCGAACACGGTTGTAAGACTCCTCCTTTTATTTAAAGATAATACAAATGGATCTTTTTTTCTCAATAAGTTGTTTATGTGTTTACTTGAATGACTTATTTCCTAAATTCCTTGATCATTAAGATAGATTTATGATTTATGAATTAGTATATTGTGCAGGTGCTTTTGATTCTCTTCCATGTATTTGATTGCAGGTCTTAAGAGGTGACTTCTTTGGAGTGTCTTTGATTGGTATCCACTTTTTGGTACACTGCCCTTTAGCATGGATAACAATGACTGTGAAATGACTTAGAGTCCCATTTGTTGCAGTATGGTCATTTCTCAGTTTGCTGGTTTTAACTTTTAAGCATGTATCTTTTTTGATATATAGTGGTCTCCACTTGACACAACTAAAATTTAATTGAAACCTAGAAATTGATTGTAAGTTTGCTTTCCATTGCTACCATATGGTGGGGTTTGTTGCTTTTGTACTGCAGATTGACACATTTACACAACGCTTCTTGTGGTAATCCACATGCAGGCAGCGGGGTTGCTTAAATTTGCGCAATTCTGTCAGTAGATTTTTTATTTTTAATTAAATTTGGTCTCGGTCCTCTAACTCACCCCACACACATATATAAAATATTTTATTCATATTATTATGTCGGCTTCTTATCTATATAGTTTTTATTTGTATTTTTGTTTTGAAATATTATTTGACACATACATAACACATCTACCTCTATACTAGGTTGTTGAGTGTGCCTTTCAGGGCAATAAAGTTTTTTGTTTGCTGCAATATTGTGTGTATTTCTGCAATTTACTTTTGCTTCACATCTCTTCTATTTCATGCTAAATTCCGCGATTTAATGGTTTTTCCACCAGATTGCTTTAAATTCAGATCGTTGAATTTAAAATAAATAAATGGACAAAGTATTAGTGCCTATCAATGCTACTTATAGGCCCAGGATGACAGATAGAATAAGTTGGTTTGTATGTAAATAACAAAAAACCCTTTCAATTAGATGTTAGAGATTGGATTTGTGCCTAACAGTCTGTAATTTTTTGCAAAGCTAAATAGTATTTATGACACTTCCAGAAAGGATAGTGTAATTCTGGCCAGTTCATTTGAATATAAGTGCAGGATGAGATGCTTTTTATTTGGTAGGAGAATGGAGATAGGCAGATGTTATTTCCATCCTATTGGTGAGAAAGCCATGTTTCCGAGTTGCATGGTTTTGAAAAGCCTCATACTTCTGTAAATATGTGGAATTAAGGGCACAATAAGAGGATCTCTGTATGAAAGGAGCATGATACATCTCATCTACTGCACCACTGAACATGCAGAGATTTAATCCATGTGGATACAACCAGCCATGATAGAGCTGTATGCTGGCATGTACCAACACTATAATGCCAACATCATAGTATGACCAGCATGAGCGTGTAATGCTGGTGTTCTAGCCTGACCAATAAGTGATAACCTAGAAGGTAAACCCTGCAGGTGTATGGCATATGGGCTAGCATAAAAACCTGCAGCTTGGAGGGAATCAGGGACAAGATCTATCCTTGGGTTCTACTTCTATGTTGTATCCCCTTAAAACAATCTCCTTTTGTTTAATATTTTCTTCTGCTCATATCACCTAAGAAAAGGATGTAAAATACCACTTTCAGAGATGTTTAATTCTCAGCATGTTTCATAAGTCATTATGGGAACTTACTACAACCAAAAGTCTTACCATATCTCCTGGGATGAGTGTCCTTTCTTGCCATAGCACCAAGAGGACTCTTTCCATTCAAAATACATGTCATTTGGTATAGTGAACTTGTGAATGGGTGTGGTTACTTGAGCTATTTCTTTCCAAAGAGAACATGAGTGCCCTTCCCATATGCTTATGTCATTGGTGATTATCCTGCATTAAGAGTGAGATATGTCGCACAATGATTATCCCAATGAAGGTTGCCAATCCATTCTACAAGATTACCATTTTTAATTTAAAATAGGTTTCATTCTCATTACCAGTGGTCTTTTTATGAAGAGCAAGAGAAATCATGGGGTTCTTTGAATCAAAGGAATAGATAAACTAAAGAGGTATAAAAACCCTTCAAGAAAAATAAATAAAAATACGAGGTGCAGAATTCACACATAGGATAGAAGACAGCTTCTTTGAACAACCAAAAAGACAGGCTCATCTTTGACAGTGGTCTTCTGCAGTTTATTTAGCTCCCATTCAGTGACAGGAGCTCGAGCCACTGTGAGTGTACAGTATGGAAATCTATTATGGACAAGATAGTTATGTAAAAAGGTCCAGCATTTTTATTTTCCGTGAATGATCAGCGAGGTTAGCAAGTTGTAATTATTTTAACTTATGATTATCCTCATTAATATTCTCCTTGATTAGTATATGGTTATATTACCCAACTAAAATCTGGCAACATTGTCAAATTGTACTCTTAACAGACTCTGAGTTACTGATTTTGAAGAATCATTTTGAAGGAAAAGTGATAGATGGGGAATCTTCTAATGGTTTGACATATTCAATATTGGTTTTCAGCCTCTTAGTAATTTCTTGTTTCATCCTCCTTTAACTTAAAGCTGACTGTTGGCATAGCTTGAGCAGGACCAAGGTGTTGAACTCGTACATGAGTTGTTTTTGACATTATTTTTGATTGCCGTAATCAAAATGTATTTCTTCCCATCATTGAGTACACTAGTCATTCGCTTAAGTATGTTGGAGGAATAGTATATCTCTAACGCAGACTACTTTATGGTAAAGCCAGTGCCACTGATGTATAAAATAGCATTGGTGAATTGCATTGATGGTCTTTATCTCTTAAGGTTATCCGTTGTTTTTGTGCATGTATTTGTAGCTGTCCTCTCTCCAGGCATCCTGTGGATGTGCAGTTCTTCCTATTTTATTAGTGTTATTTACTTTTAATTCCCTAGAGAAAACTGGTTACAATTTTGGTTGTTTAGTTTGTGGGGTTCACCATGTAGATGTGAATGGTATACATGATACTTAGTCCTCAGTTTCACTTTTTGCAGATTTTAGGTATAGTTGAGGAAAATTTATTTTTTTACATATCTTTTTTGACATCTGAGAGTGAAATCTGCATCTGTGGTGTTGTGAAGGGTCGTATCTGATAGAGCATGATGTTCAATCTCCTATTTACATGCATGTGCAATCACATGGAAAGGTTGCTTATTTTGTCAATCAGAGTAAAAGGAAAGAAGTTATTATCCATCATTAGCCCTTGGAGGTTAGGAGAGCTCGTGTAGGTAACATCTAGTTGCCCCCAAGGATATCCAAATTGTTCCACTCAGTCAACCATTTCCTAGAGGACATTCCCAGGATCTGTATTAGTACCTTCATGATAGTTGAGAACAAACAGTGCTAGCTCCTCTTCTACTTCTAATCTAGAGCAGTGTCCTTCTTGCATAGATCAATACCGATTCCTATTTATTTTCTAGGGCTTACCACTTGTGTTTACCTCTTTGTTCTTTTTATCTTTATTTGTACTTCTATTTATGCCTTGGAGTTGTTTTCAGCATTCTCTTTTTGAATTTTACTTTCTAGTTCCATCAACCTATTTTGGTTATTTGTGGACATTAATAAAATTTTAGTTTGTTTTATTACTCTTGTCAATAATTAGCACTAATAATTTGCACAAATTAATTTGTTTAACTTCCATTACTGTCCCTGAATTGTATATTTAGATCTATATTACATTAGACTTTGTAGCATAAAGTCAGTTCTAGAGTGGATAAAGTGATATATGCTTCCCCACTTGTAATTTTTCCCAATACGAGTTCCAAAATTTTAACAACCCCATCTCTTTAAAAGATGTATTGCAGCCCTTTTGAGTGGCATGCTCCTTATGAATATAATAAGTCAGTCAAATACTTAATATTTCTTGGCTTGGAAATGAACTTAAACTTTGATTTTCTTAAGTTTCCTATAACCAGAAAAATATATATTTTCTACTTCTAGCTCTATATAAACAAGATAACTACGAGTAATCACAAGTTCTAAAATGATGCCTTGGTTTTGACAGTTTTCAAGCCCAACATTATACTATAACATACATAGTATAGCTAACAATTTTGAGATAAATTATGAGTGAATAGTTGGAAGCGATCACTTATTTTTTTGCAAGTGTATTTCAAGTTTTAATGCTGAATATGATGCAGTTTCCATTGAAACACCTTTCAACATTTTATTTCCAAGATGGTAAAAATGAAAAAAGTACTCATTGACTGAGAATTTCCATAGCCTTGTCACGGCATGGTGAATCCTGATACTGATATTGTACAACAGCTTGCAGACAAGTTTGTTATTCCCTCCAATCATTCAACCTTTCCTCAAAATCATGTCCAATACTCAAAAGTTGATAAAAAACCCAACCATTCTTCCAAAACATTTCGTATTGCCTCCAACTTTATCACCTACATCACCTTTATCTCACATGGAAGATGTATCCCTGCTCCCCGGCATTAATTTGCACCTCTTGGTGCAAATGCTAGTATTAATTGATTTTCCATGCTTATGTGGAACATGGTTGAGAGAAGGAACTATAACAACAATGGATTTGCATGAAAGATTTATAATTTTTTCAAACGTGAAAGTTTTGATTCGTTAATAAGTTTCTTCATTATTTTATAAATCATTACATGTCAAACCGAATTTACTCCTTGATTGGCATTGCATTCAACGTTGTGCACAAGTATGATTTAAATGTATCAATCAAAAGTATGATTCTATCTATATTTGATAATGCAAGTTGAATACATCATACAATACATAGGAGTGCTATGGCTATGAAGTTCAATATGAAATAATATATTGATTGCTACTGTTACTATTATATAAGGGGTGCTCCTCCAATGGCCATTTATTAGCTATGTGAAGAAGGCTTTTTCAAATTTGTATTTACTATAAGATTATGTATAGCCGAGTTGCAGACAACTAAGTAGAATTTGGTAGGAATTTTGGAGTATGTGTAATTCATAATGATCTTGTCTTATCTTCATTGATGACTTTTCAATGTATAAGTTTTGACCTAAGCCATTGCATTATCAATGTGTCAAGGCTCAAAACTGGACCTATATGTCAACTACTTATGATCTTTCCTAGGAACATGAATCCTAATTTTTGTAGGTTTAGAATTTATCACAAGTCTTCTCTATTGTGGTCGAATTTGTAGAGGTTATCTCAAAATTTATTTAAGGTACCATGGATCTAAATTTATTATGAACTTTCAACACTATAACAAACTTTGGGGCAAATTGTTGATCAATTCTCACTTGGTTAGGGTTATAGATGTTAATGAAAATTTTGTGTGCATGCATGAGAGTTGGGTGCAAATGCACAATGTTGTGTAGCATTAGTGTGATAAATATGGGATAGTGCAAAGCATAGTTTTGAAGATTAGTCTATGTTGACTTGTACCTAATAAAATCAATCAAGTTTCTTGTTGGTTGAATGGTTAATTGTTGGTTCAATGGACAGAAGATATTGCAGGCCCAAATACCAAAGGGAAAAATGGAGCCCATCATGGGGTTCTCTTTGTAATTCTCCACCACTGCTACCTTCCATGGTTCCTCAAAATCCTCTCCAACCTCAATATCAGTGCTAGTAGTAGCATGAGCAACAACATTACACTTAGCAGAACTAGAAGAACATGTTTTCAAAACTGCACGAGAACTACTTCCCTCACGAATCACCGTGTGCCATACTTGGTCTCGGTGGTTCGCTACCTTCAACTCCTGGTTCAACTACCATATCTTCATTGGAACCAACACCCCGAACTCCACTATACAACGATTCACCATTTTGTACTAGCGATTCGCCATTTGCACTGGTGATTCACCATGATTTTACAAGATAATATAATCTCATGAGAGATTCGCCAAAAAAATTATATATACATATTATATTATTAATAAAATCGCCTTCCATTTTTCCTATGTATCATGGGGATTCGCCCAATTATTATACATGTAAATTTAGGGGGGTTCTTAAAATTTTCCCTGAATATTTTATATATATCTTGGTAGTAACTTGTATGTTAGGCTACGCAAGATCCTACATTTCTTTATAGTATTCACAACCAATTCCATTAAGGTTATTGTCAGTACATCTATGGTTGATTCTTGATCACACTATATTTTAGGCTTTGGGGAAATGCAAGGTGGATCGATGTGAAGGTATCTATGCATGACCACCCTGCTTTCCTCAATAATTCTCTAAGATTGGAAAATAAGCTTAAGTGCTTTTGGGATTCTTTCTTCAAAATATTTTTTGCTTGGTGGTACGACCATCAACTTCTTTCAGGGGAACTATCTTATTTTTTGCATCTTTAGGTATTAGGGATTTTAAAAAGGATTTGGTGTGCCTATCCCCTGACATTAATCCATCTATTTTGGTTTGCAATTGGGCTTTCTAAACCTTCTACATTTTATCCACTTGTAAATCATGTTTGAGATTGGATCTTGACACTGAATTTTGTTGTCATAAGGTTTGAGATGAAGCCTCTGAGGAAGCAATTCTAGCTCATCTTTAACAACTTTGTGATGATTTCGCTGATGGTGGTGATCTGTCTCACATAGTCATGAAAGAAGGTTGATAACTTTTCCCTATCAGGTAATACATCCTTTAACCTCCCCTTTCTCTTGGCAATAAATTCCAGATTATTTTGATAAACTCAACACAAGCGGGATGTGAGTGTGAGACGTAAGTAGTAACCACAATTCTGAATGCACATTTTTTCAGTACCCCATGAGATGGAAAAAACAAGAGGTTGATGGTTGGATTGGCGATTTTTCCCATTAGTACTTGAACAATATGGCTACCTGCATGATCCAAGAAAACATATTTTTCTCGAATAGTAGGGTCCTGTCAAGTCTGTACAACACTCTAGTTGAATTTTTTGCAAGTTGACATGTGAACCATAACTCAGAGGAGACAGGGATTCTAAATTTGTTGGGTTTGCAGAGGCCTAGTCTAACATTGAGGGCTTTTCAGACAACACATTCCCACTAGGGGATTTGAATGACTAGTAGCTCCTTGTTTTCATGGGTCTCAATCATGTAAAGTCACTACATTACTAGCTAGTGGGCATCTGGAAACTCATCATCCGTTCAGTGTCCAAAGGCTGTGCATTCTACAACATCATTTAAAATATAAATGTTAGCTGGACAAGGAATCCAGCTTTCAAGATTCACCAACATCCAGCTTTCCATATTCGTCAACATCTAGCAATCCAGATTCAACAACATCCAAAGTTTTCCCAAACCAGCAGTTGAGGGTTTCGTTTAGGGCATTAATTCCTTTGACCAACCTGAAAATGCCCTAATTGAGTGTCGCCCCTGCTGCATACCTGTAACAACCACTGCAATACCTTCCTTCCTTGTATACGATTTTCAATAACTTCTGCCATTTTTTGTCTCTATCCCCCAATTCTGATGGTAGCCCCACAGCTACACAGAAAAATCTGTAATCCAATGTATGTTTTGATCATAAACACAGATTCCCATTTATCTCAATCTCTTTGGTTTTTTGGGTGGCTCTGTTTATATATCATAAGCAGGAGCAGGAGACGAAAATGAAGATAGTGGGCAACAACAGATGCATATGAATCATCTTCTTGTGGGTGTTTTTCCTCTCCCATTTTCATTCTTCAGCATGTGTGGCGGTTAGCCAAGAGGAACATTACCCTTTGGGGGGATCTCTTTGGCCTCATAAGGACAAATCGAATTGAAATAGTCGTGGAACCTAGGCATAGCTTTTAACAACCATGCTGAAATGTATTATCTTTTCCAAGCATCGTCCTGGCTTGATTTTAATAGGTGACTTTAATAACTCCTTCCGTTATCTTGCTATGGAAACTTTTGCTTTGGACTCATGCTTTTCCATCTTTACAAAATAGTTTTGAGTTCACTTGCTTGGATTCCTCACACTCAAGTCAAACATGTTTTAAGAGACCTGAATGGGGCAACAGACAAGTTGGAAAATCTATCCTTATCACTCCCTTCTGGAACTGAGGGTAAACAGAAACCTACAGGAAGCAATGCTACCTTAAAAATATGACAATGAATTTAAATTCAAATTTTTTTATTATAATAATATTTGCATGCCATGAACGTTGCATTACAAAGGCATAAAGGATGCATGTGGATGTCGTTATAATAAACATTCTCTCTACATAGCGATTGAAAATTTAAAATACGAGTATTAACAGGCAACATCTTTAGTCTCAAGTGCAGTAGCTACAGGCAGTGCGACAGGGAGGCACTCAAGGTAGTGAGCACAAAATCTCTTTTGTATTCTCGGCCCAATCTACCCCAACTGAACTGCCTGATCTTAGTTGGGTAGTTGTTGATGAAAATTTGATCATTATAGATGACTGGAAGTCAATGCTTGTTATATTTTGATGCTAGCTAAATGTTACGGTGTTAATGGCATTTTCTATGGATTGTATCCATATGGATTTTTTGGAACTTAGTATTAGGGTTGATGCACAGCTTGTATGGCCATACTAGTGTACTCTTAAAACCCTTTGCAATATTCTCCATGGAACTTATGAATGTATCTTATCTGCGCTTTGACACATTTTTTGCTAATATAATCTGCCTTGTTATTGTTAAAAATAAATTTGATATTAGAGGTTACATGCAATATTTTTGTGGTTCTAGGTAGATCTGTCTTCTTGTTTTCAGTATTTTGCCTCAGTGGTCCTCTTTAGTTTAAATTTGCAAATATTCAAACAAATGAGAAGAATCATCTGATTGTTGAGAGATTCTTCATTACCTTCATCTGAATTCTTGTAAATTGTTCTCGTAGATGATGATAATTGCTTTGTTTTCATTTTAGTTCATGCAATTCGTCTCTTAGCATGCAGTTTTAATAGTTCAATGCTTATTTTATTTTCCTTTGTTTATACAATCTAATATATATAGTGGATAGGATTTCATTGATGAATCCTACTAGGGATAGGAATCGATGGTTGTTTATGCACGTGGCAACAGGAGAAGCACAATATGAAGTTAAGGTCCAAAATTGCTGGAATTGATTAAGTTTGTTATTATGAAAGCTAAGAAAAGGTGATGAAAGATGTTGAACTCATTGAAACCTACTCAAGCAAAGGAAAATACTCATTTTTTCTCAATATTTTACTCTCATTTTTGTCTCAATTTAAAATATATGTCTGTGTTTGTGCATTTGTATGTCAGAGGGAGGGGGTATATGTATTGGTTTACACAAGTGAATCTTGAACAAACATATCATTAACGCTTGATTAATCTGAGTCAATAGAGAGTTGTCTGTGAACAAACACGTGCCCTTCATCTATCAAAAGAACATCACCCAAGATTTTTGCGAAAGTTGTAACTATTGGTATTGTGATTCCTGTGCAATCTTAAGTGGAAGCCATGTAACTTCTAATGAATAAAGATGTATCTTTTCAATGTCATCAAAGTTTATCCTCCTTGATAGCTTACCCAGGTTGTCTTGTGGTCAACCTATTGGTTGGTACAATATTTCACAGACCAGCTTGGAGTACCATGAAGTAGAAACTCTAGTATTTATCATGACAATTTGCCTTGGGCCTCTCTTGTGCTTGGTGTATTGTTTGAAGGGTATTCCTAAAGAGCAGTGGCTCACAGATTCAGGAGTATCTTGATGGACTGGAAGGATTGCCTAGGGATTGTCTTAATGATCTATTTTTTTTTAGCTTTCATGAATGGGCAATGTGTCATAGACAAGTATCCCCATTTTTTTCTTTTTCTCTTTGGTAGAAGGAAGTAATAAAACGAGCTTCAGGTATCTTCTATTTATCCCTTCACAATTTTTATTTTGGGTCTAGATAGCTCCTAATGGCCAAATCAAGTGCATTAGTTTCTCATATAAGAAGAATGCGGAGAATAGAATGTCGCAACATATCTAGAACATCCATCAAGCTAAAATAATAAGTTATGACTATGCAACGTGAATATTGCAGGAGCTCATATAGTCAAAAAGCATTGGCAGTTTCCAAAGAGCTCATATCAATTTTGAAGTGGTGAGAGTAGTTGGATTTTATTGATGCTTTCTTTAGATTTTAGGTCTTTGACATCAAACAATAGAAATGCTTTTCTAGGACCTGCACTCCCACTCCCATTATGTATTGTTTCAATTGTATATTTTTTCCTGCGAAAAGAAACCTGTATTTTCATTCATAAAAAAATAAAATACATTTGTATATACACATTTTTCATTTCTATTCTTCAAGGATGAGCCCCGACCTTTGTGTGGCAAAAACTATAAAAAAAATTAACAATTATCTGTATACATGAAGCATACAATCAGTGCTAACATATCAAAAAGCATACATGAATACAAGTTCATGTTTGTACAGTATCTGAATCATGTGGGTTTATACAAAGTCTGTTATATAAACATACAAAAAGGGCTGCCCGCATGTGATAACCACCTAAAGCACCAACATGGGAGATTTTTCTCTAGCTTAGCCAATAACCGCTGCTAGTCGACTTTGTCATAACATTTTGGTTTTTTTGAAGAATATCACCTTCAGAATTTTCATTCTTCATCAGTAGTGGTGATTAGCCAAGAAGATAGACCACACAAATTTCTCAAGAAGCTAGACCACCGTGCCATTATTGTCTCTTCAGAATGCACAATGGGATAACTTTTCCAAACCTTTTAATCAAACTGAAAAGGAAAATTCATCCTTAAATGTTAAATACTCTGAACATTGCCTTGAATTTGGTTATTCAATTTGCATTGAATTGTGAAAGGCATTGAAAATGAAGGATGAAACCAAATTTTCTGCGCAGGATGAAACCAAATATGGACGAAGACAATCCCCAGTCGACTCATCGAAACCTCCCTACACAGACAAACTTTGATAGAAATAAATAATAGTTTCCATTCAAGTGTATGGGCCTTAATTGATAGAAAACTTTGTGCACATGAAATACAATTGTAGGCTAGAACATTTGACATGGCATGACTCCAAAACGTACATTAATGGGTGCTTATTTAAGTGCTTGTTGTGGAGGGCTTGACTGGTGTTTTTCCTTCATTGTCTTGATCCTCTAGCTTTGATGTCCTTTGCCATTATAAATTATTGACATGATGCTCAATGTTGACCTATCTAGATCCTTGTTGGCAGTAATGAGTGAAGTTGGTGTTGGACTGTCCATTCACTTATTTTGTTTGTCGTTTCTTATGTTGCAGCCATATTAAAGAAATCACTTTGTTGGTTATATCTTATAATAGTAGCATAGCCACACAGGTTACATAAAAATACTTGTAAAATAATGCAAATCAATTTGATAAACTAGAGAATCCATGGATGGCTTACACAATCTCAAATCATTTAAAGGGCTAGGCATATTGGATTGCTTTGCATTTGCATGCTTGTCGATTGTTGCATCCAAACTAGGTGAATTTGGAGATTGATAACACATAATTGTAATCTTAATCTCAGTACTGTCATTTTCAACAGGGAAATAGATATACCTTTGTTGTTGGGTTGGCAATTTGGAAAACCTTACTACTTTGGAATTTTCTGCTATCACGGTTATTAGGTCATGAAAAAAAAATTGATGGGATTATCTTCGTTAATTTCAAGTTACCTAAGTTCTAAAACTAATTTCAAAGAACTCTGTTTCACCAGAATGTAAGACAATGCGAAAGCAGGTTAATCGACCAACTATGAAAGTCTAAGAATTATCTCAGGCTTGTTATCATCTTGTGCTATTGTTAATCTACAATTGTCACGTCTAAGTTGAAGTCTGAAGTTCAAGGGTAAATGAGCCTTAGTCCGAAAGGATCCTCATCCGAGGTATGAAATTTCATAACAAGATCTGAGGTAAGGAGATCTTTTCAAAACCTTGTTGAAGTTCTCCTTTTTGTGTGACATTCAATATGATGATTGATATACAAATATTTGAATATGACACCTTTTTTCGAGCCTCATCTTTCCTATGTATATATTTGCATCTTTGAAAACATATGTGTTATTTATGTGGATGGTAGAGTCAATGTGGCTTATATATATAAAGTTAAGCACTGATAGAAAGTCAAATTTGGGAATCTAAACTTATGGGGGTCAAAATTAAAGTGTTTTGTGGACTAGTTTCATCATTCGAGTTGCAGTGAGGTATGGTCACTTGGTTATGTTACAAAGATAAAGGAAGCCTGTCACTTTGAATCATAGATTGTATATATGCTTTTAAGTTTTGGATTGAAGTAGCCTATAAAATATGTTGTATGGCTGTAAGCTCGACGTTAGACATTTTTAAGGTCTTTGTTGTTGTCCCATAGTGCATTTTCATCTCTTGTAGTAAGCAAGGTTTCTTGCATAAACTAGTTGTTAATGCGTCAAAATTTCAATTTTTTTGTGGCAAGAGATATTTGACCATTTTTTTCTCTTGCGGGAAAGTCTTGGCTCCTTGTGATTTATGAGGAAGTTCATTACCAAGAATATTGATCCTATGGCAAGTAAAATATAAAGCCATGAGAAGCATCTGATCCCAAGTTTCTCGGTCCAAGCATAAGATGTTTCTATAGGTCCCTTGGGGCGAAAAATACCCACACCCTCCACCTCTTCGCACCTGCCAACCCTGGATTATTATTTGAGGCACCATAAAAACAAAGAATAAGATGGGACTAAACAGATAGCCATTGATCAAACTCCTTCTAGGGGAGGGGTAGCTACTAATGTTCTTTGCAATCCAAAGTCTTGAAAGAAGAAGAGGATGGGATTGAAGCTTGAAGGCAGAGTTATGATAGCAAAGTCTCTTCCCTAAGATCCATTATTTGAGATGGAATGTTAACAATGGATTTTTCAAGCTGATATTCTAAAAGAATAGAGAGAATAATTGTAGCAATGGAGTGGGGTTGAGATCAGCCTTCATGAAAATTTCTCGATTTTTTGCTAATCATACTTTCCAAAAAATAGATTTTGGCAGAGTCAGCCATAATTGTTTGCGATAAGTCTCGATTCAAATTTTCTAGCATAATTTTTATCTCAAGAATAAAAACTTATAAACAGAATTCGGCCATACCACTCTCTCTACCAAGGGTTGCAAGACGAGGTCCCATACAAACATTGTGAAATTGCATTCATGGAATAGGTGTTGAATGAGGTGCATGTATTGTGGGATATAAAGACAAAAGGGATTGAATTTGATTGGGTTGGGAGCTTTCTATTATCGTACTTAAATTCTCGTTGGATGACTAAGTGATCTGATCCTCCATATGATTATGTTATTGATTTGCACTTACCCACTGAGGAGGGTAAGTTATCCTTCACTAAGAATCCATCTGGGCATTTGCCCATTCATTCTTGCTTTATCCTATTGTTTTTGTAGGTAGTATTAGGCATGTTGGGTTCCACATCCACTAAGGCAGAGTCTTTGCAAAAGGATCAGAAAAAATTGAAATTGGATCATTCCTTTCCTTAAGTCCCATTTCTTGAGTATCAAATTCAGATCTCTCCTAATTACGAGAGAGGGGGAGTCTAGTAATCCTCTGATATTAAGCCCCTCAAAAATCTGTTGCGGGTACACTTGAGGCCCATAAGCATTTAATAGGCTCAAGGGTCCATTCAGTTCCCCGGAGAAAGTGGTTATCAACATTGTGTTGCCTGATTTTAGATTACTAACTAGGTCGAACTCTGGTTTTCATCCTACCACCAGTTTGATAGAAAGGCCTTGTGCATTGGAACAATCAAATTTCCAGTCCTTTTTATGAATCATGGTCTCTTGAATGAAAATGATCGAAATTTAGTGAACAAAATGAATATTTGTAATGTACCCAATAGTAGACTTCACCGCTTGAGCTCTGTCAGCAGTGGGTCACCCCTGAGATGGGTCTATGACTTCACAAGGGAAAAGGCTTAACCAAAGATGGCTATGGTTACCTAATCAGTACCAAAAATAGTCAGGGCCTAGGTAAAAAACCTCGACAGTACTCCAACCTACAGTCCCTTGTTCCCCATCAGCCTGCACAACAATTTCAGACTACCCTCTATGTTCGCTAACAAACTTTGTGGTTCTGGTGATTTTCTGATATGTCTTTTCTATATGTGGTTACAAGAAAACATATGGAGGAAAAATATTTTTGTCAAAAATATCTATTTTGTAAAACCTAGGTCATATGAATTTACACATTTGTGGATATCCTTACAGACTGGTTCACAAGTCTCAATATAGAGCCTTTAAAGTCATTCCCATTTAGTCATCTAAAAATAGATGCAATGGATGCCTAAAAACAAGCAAGAACACTTTTCAAACCATGCATGTGCCATATATTTGATAAGACATTGGCTGCTTCTGTTGATGTATTTGCCACAAAGAAACAAAGCTACTGTTCTAAGCTCACTTGCATAATACTTAGTCACGACTCATTAGCAGGAAGCAAGATCCCAACAAGGGAAACCTTGCATCCAAGGATTTGAGACCTGCTCCATCCGAAACTTAGATAGGGTATGCCAAGGATATTACAGGCACCTTGTGAGCCATATCATCAAGACAGAATTTATGTAGGCTATGACTATCAAATATCCAGGCACATAACATATATCCTAAAAACTTATCTTTTAAAGGATATAATCACAAACATGCCATTCTGGATAAGAATTGGTTAGTTCCACACACAAGATCATTTGTCAATAGTTGAAGTCTCATGACCAAAATTTTGTATTAAGAGATAGAATAGGCCAATTTTAGTTTTATTAGAGTTGGTACCATACAACAAGCACCGCACAGAGCAAACCATATAAAGGAGGGTGAAAAAAACTGAAGGGAACATAATTATCACAGGCCAGGGGTAGCTCATTGTATACAAGTATATTATTAGCTCTTTCTTACATAGATGAGCCTCAATGACTGATTTACTCTTCATAAAGCCAAAAAGTTTATTAGAGTTTTTCACTAGCAAACTAGGAATCAAATGTGCATGGTTCTTATAACTTTCAACTGCTTGAAGTCATTGTATAATAGTGTGTAGATAAAACTGCATGATAGCCACATAAAATATGATGCAAGAACCAGACCTCTTAATTGGACTGGAAAAATGGATCTGTAGGCATTGAAGTAAAAACTGATCATTTAACACCATACTACCCAATGAAATATTAATGATCTTCCACAATGGATAATTTCGGAACAACAAGCTCCCTACGGTTTATGTCACCAATGCCAAATGTAATCATGCATTGATTTGATCATTGTGCTTTCTTGTGGCATTAGAAACAGCTACATGACCAAGCTTGTCCACCTCCTTTGAAACTTCCCTCTTGTTCACAGGGGTATAGTGCTCTGCTTGTCACCCTCCTGAAACTTCCTTCTTTTTCACAGGGGTATAGTGCTGAAGCCACACCCTAGTGTACCAATATTGTTGTGGCCTCATGAGTTTTGTATTTGGATCATAAACTGACTCCTTCCAATGAGCGAGATAAATAGCCATTAGTGGAATGGAAAAGGATGCTAAAGGATGCCACAGAGTAGCTAAAGGATACCATAGAGTACCTAAAGGATGCATAGGAAGAGCGACGTTTCATTTTTTTAAAATATTTTTAAAATTTCGTCGAAAGAGCGAAGCTTCATTTTGCATCGGAAGACCGACGTTTAAATTTTTTAAATATTTTTAAACGTTCGTCGAAAGAGTGACGTTTCATTTTTCATCGGAAGACTGACGCTTTAAACTTTCGTTGGAAGAGTGACGTTTAATTTTTCGTCGAATGACCGACGCTTTAAAATTTCGTCGGAGTACCAACGTGTCATTTTTCGTCAGATGACCGATGCTTTAAACGTCAAAATTTCTACAGTGGTTTGAAAAATTGATAAACGTCGAAAGACCGACACTTTAAACGTCTGAAGAGCTAACGTCGGAATTGCGACAGTTGTTTGAAAACCTAATAAATGTCGGAAGACCGACGCTTATAGATCATCGGAAGACCGACGGTTTAGCCGACGTCGGATTAGCGATGACTTTGATAACGTCGGTAGACCGACGATTTGGCTAACGTCGGTAGACCGACGATTTGGCTAACGTCGGAAGAGCAACAGTTGTTTGGAAACATCAGAAAAAGTGTCGCTCTTCCGACACTTTATTGAAGTGTCGGAATTGCGACGTAATGGCTAACCACGTTTTTCTCGGCCTCAAACTATCGCTCTTGTGACGCCTATGTGTCGGATTAGCGACAAAGTGGCCGTCGGAAATTGGGCCAAATATACTAGTGCCTCTACCTAGAAAGGTTGGATTAAACTCACCGTTTTGATGCTCTGGTCATTGAAGCACAGAAGAAGTGGGTCAAAGATCATTTTGACCAATTGGTTTCCCCTCGCTCCTTCATAGAAGGAGACCTTGTGCTCCTGTACGACCAAGCTCATGATAAGTTGGGGGAAGGAAAATTTCAACCCATGCGCCATGGGCCCTACATTGTTAAACATGTTCTGCGGAATGAGGCATATGAGCTAATTGATTACGAAGGTCATCCTTTCGATCAACCCAGAAATGGGTTGTATCTGAAGAAATATTATGCATGAGTCATTTGTGCATATTTTGTGTACATAGGTGTTCTTTTCATTTTTTGTACATTTTTGGTTTGGTTTGCTTTGTGAGAATTTTCCTGCTTATTGGGTCGTTGCTTATTGTGTAGATGTCTATTACCCCTTACGTCGGTTTCACGGATGGTGCTTCCCGCAGTACCCATAACCTGTCTTCAGCAGCTTGGGTGATTTATGATCCTGCTGGTGAGTTGATAGATCTTCAAGGTATTTGTCTAAGATGAGCTAAAAACAATGTCGTTGAGTATAGTGTTGTCATTGAACTATTAACCGAGGCGATTACCCTCGGCATTCGTGCGTTAGTTGTAAATCTAGACTCACAGCTTGTCGCTCTTCAACTTAATGGACATTATTCAGTTAGAAACCCTTTCATCTTAAGGTTTTATTTATGTGTTCGTTTGTTGGAAAGACATTTTTATTAAATTACATATCAACATATTCCTAGGCGAATGAATGAATTAACTGATACAGTGGCTAACATTGTATCAGATAGACATTTGTGTAATTTGTAAAATCATCATCACATGACAGCATCCATAACAGGAAAATAGATGTATATATATATTGAATGTTTGCGTCAATGTGCATCATAAAGTTCAAAAAATGTGTGTGTTTCAGTTACATCTTGAGACATCACGTCTCTCAAAAATATGCGGAAATAAAACCTAGGTGTCTACTCGGCATGATGCTTATGATAGCATGTCACTGCCCGTACAAGCCGCTCAGTAAGTGATGAACTCGGTTTGACACCCCTAAAGTGTGTCTCTTGTATGCATGAGGAACATCATCGAATCATGCATAATCTAGGATCCCATGGGAGATTCCCTCCAAATTGCGTATGATTTCCTCTTCCTCGCCTCCTTCACCATGAGGGGCAACATCAAAGTCGCGAGGAATTCACCTCGCTATTGGGGACATATCTGTAGGTATCTCTGGGCCAACATCTGCATACATGGATTCAATGTCAGAACATGCCTAGCAAAAAAATTATAATACTCATAAAAATAAAAATGAGTCTTACCAAGTACTTCATCCCAATCCTCTCCTTCTGGGAGTGGGAGATCTGCATGACCAGTGAAATCTGTGCCAGAGTAGGGCCAATCCTCCACGACAATCAACTGTCGACGGAGCCACTCAAAGAACTTTGGTCTCCAGGACATCTGTTGACTGCCCCCTAACCTTGGCATCAGAGCTACCCAACGGGCCATCTGTGGCTCCTAAGCTGGTGGTGTCGGGACTATAACCTCCTGATGCTAAAAGATTGGTAATCGTTCCAGGATGAACAATACCAGAATGGACCTGCAACCGAACTTCTTCAGCTTGGTTTTCTTGCACTTTGTCAGTTGACGTTTCATGTTGATTGTCACTGCCTCTGCCTAGTTGTAGAGGGTCAGTTTCAGATAGTCTACAACAAGAATTAACTATATATTTGTCACTTCGTGCGGTGCTGAAGATCGTGCATCTTGCGTGATGGTGTGCAACACTAATTTTAGTGCCAAGTATGGAATATTATGGATATCCACTTTTCCACTTCCCGATCCTTTCCTTGCCCCTGGACATACTCTGTTGATCACCATACTCATGTTCTCCATTATAGGTCTGGTGCCAGTTAGGATTGGTATAGCCCCCCTCCGCGACAATCCTGTGATGAAATAAACATCAGAAAATTCAATCTCGAGTTCCTGATCATGAATGATGAACTTTTCCTGATCAACGTCCCAGACACTGATCAAGATTGCAATAGCTTCGGTTGAGTTCTGAGACATGGTGTCATGAAGAATTTCTTGAGCCCACAATCTCTAAGAGCTTCCATGCATCTTTCGTTTTCCATGGCAAGTTCGTCTTCCTAATTGTGTTCTCATTTTTTCCATTCGATCACTGATTTTCCACTTTAAACCTGCAAAAACATTCATATGACTGTTATTAGCTGAATTCAAAGCTTTTTTTTGGTTAAAATGGGCCTATTTTCTTGAATTTTTAAGCTAAAATTGCGCGCTACGATTGGCGCGACTATTTTAGAAACAATCGCGCCAATGGGCACGCCCTAGTTTAGAAATTTAGTCGGTTGGCGCGAGTCCGTGCCTCATACCCGCACCAACCGCCGCGCCCTAAATTTTTCCAAATTCCCCCATAGACACATAAAATTGAGTTGCAGGTAATAAAAAATGAATAAAAATGTAGGAAAGAATGTTGGCTCTTACCTGGAACTGACGGATTCGAGATTGGTATGCCGGATTGCCCGTTATCGCCGCCGCAAAATCACAGTGTAAAAAGGGTAACCATTGCTCCACAAGAGGTAAAAGTGAAAAGTAATTATTTTTTACCATTTTTGGCAGTTCATAACTTTTCGAAACCCTAATTAGGTTTTAAGACATATTTTTTGATTATTTCACTATGTTATTTCGAGAAATGTGTTTTGCGTGCGTCTCTTGTGCAGCGACGGATTTTTAACATAACGACGATGAAGTAACGAGTTGTATTTTATACTATTTCGGACTCGGTAAAAACACGAAAAATTCACTGGTAGAGTCATCTTTCAGCTCTTTTCTGACTCTCTAAAATTGAAAATATTGTTGAGACTCTTGTCGTTTTGAACTCGTTAAATCGCTGCGAAACGATATCTACTCAGTATACATTTACCCCTTTTTTAGGCTGGGATAGATTATTTATGAAAAAGGAATACCTTAGCCTATCGCGACTAAGAGGTTCTCTCAGATATTGCTTTCTACCTTTTCAGATCTGAGGGAATACTTACGAAAAGGGACCTGCTGGAGTTTTCTTTTCTGCTTCTTTTCAAACTCTCTAAACATGAAAATATGTCAAGTTCTTCCTTTGTCAGAGTCGTTAAACCCTGATGACATCAGACATCGTCACCATGATGTTACCCGAGTTACTCCTTCCTAGGGCTCGTAAAATGTACTACGATGGATTTGTCCGAAGGACAAACTTACACCACAAGCATATGTTATCCCCTTCAAGATTTTTTTCAAAAATAATTGGGGTACTCGGCAGAAATGGTAGGGGAAAATGGAACTAGTTCTTAGTCGTGTCGGCAGTATGTCGCTCCTAAACATGACACTCATCTGCATTCCTATTGGGTTGGGGACATCTCATTTCGTCATTTTTTGCCTCCATGGGTTTGGGTAATCTGTTTTTTCCTCTCATCTGCTATTTTCCACATCATCATGACCTCAGATCCCTTGATGTCAAATACTTCCAAATCCAGAGTCGTGTCGCTGATATGTTCAAGAGAAGTTTGCAGTTTTTAACCTCCCTCTGATCCTTTTTTTGGTCATGAGTCATTATCCTTATGTTCCTTTGTCTTGTGTCGATGATGTGGGAAACATTATGGCCCTCCTTCGACCTGGTTCACTTCCTGTCGACTTCAGCTCATTATCCAGGAAGTTGACCTAGAGACTCCCTTCTGGTACCTTGTATCTTGCATGCCTCAATGGAAATTTCTTCGCATTCGACGACAGGTCCACATCATTGGCCTTCGATCGAGTGATTCTGCAGGTGTTCGATGCCAGATCACTGTTCAAATTTTGTGGATTGTACCTATTATACCTTGAGATCCATTGTCATTACTGGTGATTTCTCTCATGCCTATTAACAACTTTCATCATTGGCTAGTAATCAGGTGACTTTCTTGCATGTTCGACTTCAGCTCCCATATTCGCATGCTTGAATTTGTACTTGTTTGGGTTGAGATGGAGCGCAAGACCCTGGGTTTTGTCTGATAAGATCCAGGCTGGGGGATATTTTGGTTTATCATGACTTATTGCATGGCTCTTTGATTGGATGGCTATGACCATACCTGAGTCTATTTGTTGATCCTTACTGCTGGATGGTTGCGTCCATACCTTGGATCTCAGTTGTTATGTACTCTATTATGGATGGCTGCACCCATGCCACATGTTCATGTATCAGATATATCAGTTGTATTTGTACTTGCAGGTCTTCCGACATTGGTGTTTGGTTCGAACACGTTCTCGTAAAGCATTTCACCCCTCCCTCTCTCTTGGAACTCATGCTTTAGGGGGCGTCTGTTACACATCATTTTGTCACCGTCCCTGCAACCCCCATCCTGCACATTGGAGGACCATTTGTGTGACTAATAAAAAGTTTCATTCCTTGCAAAGACCATCATTGCATCCCTTGCCATGAGGATAATGTTCTTTCGGTTGACAATTCCTTGAGCAAACCATCAGAAGGACATGTTTTTGGGTTGGCGCTGGTAGAGCGTTATGCCCTCGCGTCAATGAGGAAGATTAACACTGGGCCCTGCGCCCATTGGCACTCTGTCCCAGCGAGATACTCGAGCCAAGCTGTTTTTGGAATTTTTTTTAAAAATAGAGACGAAGTTTCTATGTTAACAACTTCGTGGGTGAGTCGGCCTAAGTGGTTCGACTGAATAACCACGACCGTCCTCCTTTGGCCTCTTGTTTCCACATTTTGGGGAAACCTCCCAAAGGATAAGGCCTCCCTTCCACCATTGTAGGGATCCCAACCTCTTCCTCTCCCTCTATAAATAAATCTAAATCGCATTGATACGCTAGCTGAACAATTATAGCTGAATGGCTGAAGAAAATTGTTGAACGTCTTATCGGTGAAATAGAGCAGAAAGAGACCTTTTTCGAGAGAGATATTAGGCTTGTGTTCTTGCCTCGTCCAAATTCCCCGACGATCCTTCGAGACGCACTTCGACTGAACCCACTAAAGGAGGTTGCGACATCAAGGCTCCAGTTGTAATCTCTTTCTTCTATTTATATATACGTCTATTGTCTGGTTCCCATATTTTGTTAATATGGTTTATTTCACGCAATATGTTTAATATTCCTTAACTGATTAGCTAGTTATGAATGCAATTATTTTCTTGTACGTTGCTCTTGTCCTTTGATCTTGTGTAGGAATCTGAGTACCATTGCCGAAGGACCACGATCTGTCGAGGCAGAGATCAAGAGGCCGCCACTACTACAGCTGCGACAATCACATTGGACTCCAGGTAGGACAATCTATCCCAACCTATTTCATTCGTTAACCAGGAACCTACACATTAGCTTGTTCCCTTGTTGCTAGACCCATTCTAGGGCTAGAGGGATTGTCTCTGTCCACAGAGAGGATTTACCTACTCAACACCCACCGATGTCCAGATATTATTAGAGATCCACCTTTAGGACGAGGATGATGTACTTGGTACACTATGCTCAGCTGGCCCCACAGGAGCACCACACAATTGGCAGGTTCCTAAGGACTTGTATGATTACATGGTGGCATTCGTTCCATATTTTGAACCCTTACATATGATCTATAGGCATATTAGACTCATCTGGAGACCAATGGGGTCATCAGTGTGCCCCCACAACCACTGTGAGCGCCACAGGTATGTTGCTTGGAGAATAATGGGCCACCCCCTTGTCCATCACCTTTTGAGGATTTTATTAATCATTATGGCACATATGGACCTGATTATGCCTCTTATAGGGTCCCACAACATGCAGGGATTATTATTAGACCTCCTGAGAGGCTTATTGTTTCCTTTATGAATTAGTTTGGTGGGCTTGTCACCAAAAGTTAGGTTATTTTCACATTATTTTATGTTTAGGGGCTAACGTAGGCCCATTAGCTAAATTAGACTCCTAATTGGTGTATAAATAGGATTTTGTTGTATAAATTTGTATCAACACTTGACTTTGGATCTCTTTATCTTTACAGAACTTCACATTTTACCTTGGAGGATTATTTTTGGATGATGGATGATATTTGATGTATGGATTTGGGTTATTTATATCTTGGACCTTCTTATTTGCAGATGTGATGTTGGTTGGATATACTCTCTAACATTGTCAGTGCAAATTTATCGCTATTTTTCTTGTTGTTGCATGCATTTGAACTTCGCTATAATTAGAGCTAATTTCTGCATGAATGAAATGTGAAATTATGTGTCTATTTAGATTACTCTATGTATGATCCATTGTTAGATGAATGAAATTTCCTAGAGATCATGTTATCTTGATAAGATTTCACCATTTGTATGAAGGATAAATGCTTTAGAATCACTTTTCCTTTCTTTCCTCTAACATTGACGAATTTGACTTTTGGAGCCTCCTTGAAAAAGAAACTGACTCCTTCATTATTATTTTTGAATCCATATCCCCAAGTGGATCAGGCATTGGTCCCTCAAAAAGGGTGATCATTTTAACCCTCTTTTTCACCTTTTTACCTTTTTTCCTAAGTCTAGACCCATTAGGTCACTTAGGGCATCAATTTCCCTGGAAGATATCCACAGGAAAACTTCTATCTCCTAGATACAACAATGTTGGTGGGTCCCCTTACTCTCCTACGAAATTGAAGCAATTACGACAGTGGAATCTCCGGGTACCCCAAGCCTAGCTCTAGGATCAAGTTTTGCCTAGGTATTCCCAAGGCTAGAACCTAGTAGGATCAATTCGACATATTTGGAAGAAAATTATTGTTTGATCCATTCCCCTCACCTTGTCCAGGTTAAGCAGATCATTGGTTGCCAAAATCCATCCCCTAACCTGGGCTGGGTCAACTTGGCCTTGTGTGGTCGCATTCTTCATAAAAGCTAATTTATCAAGGACTACCTGGGAATCCAAGTTCCCAAAGGATTTTAGGGGTTGAGAAACTCCTTTATAGGTCTTATTCCTCTACCTTAACCCTCAAATCCTCATCCCCTGTCCCTAGAAGATCAAGTCCCTTTCTTAAAAGGAAAGCAAGTCTCACTCTTCATTCTATCCTAGGCAAATGGTTTCTAAGGTAACTTCATACCTATTTATTGATCTATACCATATAAGTGGCATTCCTAAGTACCGGGTCTCCTCCCATTGGTGAAATTCTATAAAGAGTAGGGAGTCTTAGTTGCGGTGACAATGGGCTAAGTCTCCATCGTTGCTCTTAACATAGAATTTTCCCTCTTAGGAATCCCTTTTAGGCCCCCTACTAGTTTGAGTGGTAACATTTTTGGTGTCGTTGTCAGGAACATGAGACGTGTGTTTTGTTCCCCTTACGACATATTGACATATCATTATTGGTGACTCTATTGGAAGAATGAAGCCCTATTTATTCATTGAACCTTAAGGTCGATGCTTGTAGGGTGAAGCAAGTATTTTTCTAGGCATATTTAAATTCACCCTAGTGACTCCTACAGTTTTTTCATGCATATCTCAAATAGGTTGTCTTTCTTTGATAAATTTCCCACCTTGGACATCGCTAACATCCCTGGGAACCCTAATCATGTCGCAGCAAGGATGATATGTGGGGTGATTTTGTTTGATGGTGATCCACTCTCTGCAATTGACAATGTAGAAATATTTAATGCACATGCTTCAAGAGAGAAAGTGGTTCACTAAGATGTCCTTATGTTATTGTTCATGGGATATCTTGGTGGTCATAATTCATGGTTGCATGATCATGAACCTACGAGTACCTCATATATTGAGGAGTTCATTGATGGATTTCTTAGGAATTTTCAAGTATACCCTGCATTACACATCCAAGAGGAAGCCTTCATTGAGCATCATCAAGAAATTGAGAATCTAGGTAGTGAGCAGGTAGACGAGTCCTCCTAGAGTCCGAGAATACATGTATTGGGAGGGATAAATCTATGGAAGGTGAAGTTGAGACTAACCTTACATTTCTCGAGGATATTAATTATGATGATTCTCCTTTTGAGAACCCGTGATCCCATTATCCCCTTGGAGGATGAAATTGGAGATTACTTCCACATTGGAAAGGGGAAATGGGAAATTTTTGGTCCTCAATTTGATTGTGCTCCCATTTATGACATTGACAAGGAGGATGAGGATGATATTAGTTTTCCCTTTCTCTCAATCACTATTTATGATGACATGCTTACTGGTAGTCTTAGGAAGGGGAATACTTATAAAGAGGGGCAGTTGGAAGTGATCAATTTTCCTTTTAGGAGAGACCCAATACTTGATACTAAGGAAATTGATAAGGCTCCCATCTCTCCCAACTATGATTCTATGTTCAAATCACTTGAGGCTTTATATTATGATGTTAGGGAATATAAACCCGTTGAATGTAATACTTCATCCTTCCTCTTGTCTATTGGTCATAATCTTGAGTCTTCATCAAGTGATTACCTCACCTCCTGTCACATGATCCCAATTAGTAGTGAACCCTTTTCCCCTTCCAAGCATAGTGTCAAGGATGAGCCCCTCATTGATTATAATTTATCTCCTTGGGAAACCCCTCAGAATCATGATTAATCTATACTCTCCCCTTTTCAGTGTGATCATCATGGGAAACATATGTGTGTTTTTACATCTCATCAGTCTCCCTTTCTACTAACCATAACCATGTGGAAGCCATAAAATACGACATAAATGATAAGGACCATCATGGAAATAATATTCTCGAGATTTCCATCCATAAGAAGTTTATGAGCCTAATCATTGGCATCTATATATTTTAGTTAGAAGAGAGGATATCATGGAATAGATTACATCCTTTTCTCACCTCTTCTCACATAATTATCCATGTGTGGGCATCCTATTTCTCTACCTCGCACCGGTCTTATCATCCATGTGATTATGTCCAGCTTCGCTTTCATATTTGCTACATGAGTAGTCATATAGGTTGGTATATTTATATTAATTTGATGATATGTTGGTTTAATTGGCTTTATGATTACACTTAGTATCAGTTTTGTAGCATATGCATGTTAGGATAGGATGCATTGCATGTTGATTTTCTGCATTAGAAATAATCTCATATGATATTTCTCATGTTAGATTAGTTGCATTTAGATTAAAAATTGCATATTTTTATTACTTGTTGATTTGATGGCCTGACATTAAGCATGGGTGATCATAATACACTGTGAAAAACATGTTGCTCCGTGGTTTTGGTCACTGATATGTGAAAATAACAGGTCTACGGTGACCAAGATATTTTTGGAGTTCTTGTGACCTCCCGTTCGAGTATTTTTTCCCACTTCTCTAAGAGATCACGTCCCAGTTGGGGCCAGATGTTACCCACCATTTTTGGGGTGACTTCCTTAGGAGAAATGTTTTCTCCATGATGAAACTCAACCAGAAACTAGCAGCCCCTTGTAGCCCTCAACTATCTCGTTGTACCATTTCCCCGCCACCTGAGCCAGCCATGTGGTCCCTCACCCATATGTATTGATCGTATGTTTGAAGGTGGTCCTCCCGAATATAAAGGTATGTATTGTCATTTGGTAATCAAGCATTGGGTTTACTTTTCATGGACACTTCTGGGCATGGATTTATGGGGGGATTTGGCGAAAAGAGTAGACTTAGTTTGTGCTCCTGTCCCCTTGATCTCTTTTGGATGTTACCCTTAGATCTTAGTCCCGTGGGATCTCCTTTGTTGACCATTTGGTTCTAGGGTGGTACTACCTGGGAAACCTCGACTTTGGTTGCGTGGTCTCCCTCATTTATCAACATATATTACTCCCTTTCCACTCATTATTCCCCCATACATCATTTCTCCCACCTGGGTCCACATTGACTCTCTGGGTCCACATAGGGTCAACCTCCTTATCCCCTTGCCCCCACCTTGGGTCAAGCCAGGAATGATGCCCTAGAGTTTGAAGCAGCTAAAAGAAAAATTAAAAGCATAAATGGCTACATTCAACAGGAAATTGTACCACAAAATGAAAAAGATGGACGGTACAAAAATGATTAGCACGTGGAAAAAATCAAATACATGAGCTCTATCCCATACCCGTGGTCATCAACCTAGTTCCATAGGACCTAGATGAGCCTTCTTTATCATTCAGGAACCCATGATTGTCCCAACCCCTGGAGGGAAATGAACTGCCCTACCTAAAAGGGGGCAATCACTGTTATATCTTACACATCATGCTCTTGTCCTTTGAGCCCTGAGTAGTTAATTGAAGAAAGTTCATAAAAGGAAAAAGGAATATTAAGAAGGGTGGAAAAATGAAGGTCGGGGCACTGACATGCACCACAATTTCTCCCTCCTACACATTATAAACCTAGGTGTGGGCTTCTCTTTCTCTAGCTGCCCTTGTGCCCCCATATGTGGCCCAAGATTTCTCCTCTCATTCCCTACTCCATTTCACTTATTTGTCACATGCCACCACCATTTGAGGGATGTACCTTGGTGTTGCACGACATTTTTTCATCGTCCCTGCAATCCCCTTCTGCACATTGGAGGACCATTTTTGTGACTTATATGAAGTTTCATGCCTAGAAAAGAGTATCATTGCATTCCTTGCCATGAGGAGAACATTTCCTCTGTTAACTTTTCCCTAAGAAAACCATTAAAATTACATGTTTTTGGGTTGGCGCTGGCAGGCCATTATGCCCTTGCGCTGATGAAGGAAATTAACACTGAGCCGTGTGCCCATTGGCGCTCTGTCCCAGTGAGCTACCCGCGCCAAGCTGTTTTTGGAATTTTTTTTAAATATGGAGGCGAAGTTTCCATGCTAACTACTTCATGAGCGAGTCAAATTTGGTTTTTCGACTGCATAACCACGAACACCTTACTTTGGCCTCTTGTTTCCACCTTTTAGGGGAACCTCCCAAAGGATAAGGCCTCCCTTCCACCATTTAAGGGATCCCAACCTCCTTCTCTCCCTCTATAAATAAAGCTATCTCACATTGATGCAGCTAGCTGAACAAATGTAGTTGAATAGATAAAAAGGAATTTTTGAACATCTTGGTGAGATATAAGCATAAAGAGAGACCCTTGTCGAGAGAGAGCTTAGTCTTTTGCCTCACTAGATCCAAACTCCCTGATAAATGCTCGAGACGCACTTCGACTGGACCCACTGAAGGAGGCTACGATGTCAAGGCTTCAGTTGTAATCTCTTTATTTCTCTTAATATATACGTGACTGATGTTCTGGTTCCCATCTTGTTTCAATGTGATTTACATTATGCAATATGTTTAATATTCCTTGACTGATTAGCTAGTTATGAATGCAATTATTATCATGTATGGTGCTTTTGTCCTTTGATCTTTGTGCAGGCACCCGAATACCATTGCTGAAGGATCGTGATGTGTCGGGACAAGGATCGTGAGACCTCTGTTGTAGCTACAATGATCGCTTTGGACTACAGGTAGGACAATCTATCCCAACTCGTTTCATTTGTTAACTAGGAACCAGCACATTAGCATGTCCTCTTGTTTCTACACCCACTCTAGGGCTAGGGGGATTGTCTCTATCCGCAAAGGGGATTTACCTACACAACAACTTGGTGACTCCACTCAGGATCAGTGTGAGTTTGACTTCGGTCATTTGATTTCTTCTCTGCCTTGCCTGGATTTCTTGACTACTTTGAATCCTCCTGTTCAGCTCCAGAGTGTCAAGATTGACCTCTTCTTAGTAGTTTTCTCCTTTTCCCATAGTTTTTCAGCTTGGCGCATTTTTTATTTGAACATTCGTGCAAATTGGCACTTGTTTCCTTTGTTATAGGTGCGCCAACCCCTGTTAGGCATGGATTCTAGCCTGACAGTTGCACTGAATCCTGTATAATTTGGTTTGACCTTCTTCCTGAGTCTTTGGTCAGTAGTTCTCAGATCTGGGTTGTTTATTTGACGTGAAATTGGTCTTTTGGGATTTTTTTGACTCTGCAGTCTCGGTTTTTCTTAGTTGTTTGTCCATTATCTTATCAGTCAAGTTTTGCAGCCCTAGGGTTTCTAGGTCTTCTGCTGTTTGTTCGGCCTTCTCCTCACTAAGCCTCCTGAGCTAAATTCGAGCCACTTTGATCTATGTCATCTCAATTTGTTGGTCGATTGCATTAGTCTTTCTTGATCCTTTGTGTCTTTGGCTTGCTGAATGATCACTTACGTTTTCGTTTAACTCCCCATTTCGCCGCTCCGAGCATAGATCACATTGCTCATTTGGATCTTTTTGAAAGCTTTTTGTTTTCTTGAAAGAGTGCATCATTGGTTTGAGTGTGTTTTAATGTTTGTTTGCTTTTTGATTTATTCATTTTATATCTTTCAATTCATAGTGCTCAGAACTAGTGTTCGCTTTTCTTTTTAGTGTAATAGTGCATTGTGTGCTTCATTCACCTAAAAAAAAAAAAAAAATTCATTCTTTCGTTTGGATCGAAAATGAAAAGTTTTTTTGCATAACTAGCTCTTAGCAAACTAGGAAAGAGCTTTTCATTTCTCGCTTCATTGTATTAGATGCATTAGTGAACTTCTTATTGTGTTTTCATTGATTGCTACTTTGTTAAATATATCGATCCTTCTCTTAATGAGCATTCATAGAACATAAATGGTGTTCTTTTGCATGTAGTGTGCATTTAGGAATTCGAGATCACATTCAGTAGGGCCTTGAAACTGAAACATTAATTCAAGGTCAACCTTAAAATCAATTCAATCAATATAATGAAGCATTGGAACCTAACGTAAAATTTTTAGAGGTTTAGGCTAGTGACGTGTTTCAGCGTCGTTAAACCTAGTAGCTGTCGTTCGCCACCTGGCTTTAGACTGCGCTAGTACAGACTTGTGCTCCCTGTACCATCGCGTATATAAAGGGAGACCCTTCTGGGTTCAAATCCTTTATCCATAGGAAGTTGAGTCTGTCGCCTTGTAACCATGATACACTGAAAAAATCATTCGGGGAGACTACCTACACGTACGTCAAGTCCTTGGTCATTTCTCTTTCATTTGATCACCAAGGTGTATATGGAAGTTCATGGAAACTTGGTACACCCTCTTTCTTCGATTACCTGAGTAGTCATTTTGATCTTTTCGTGACTCCTTAAAAAGTGAAAAGATCATCGAACACTTGTCCTTTCACGCTCGTACAATTCTGAAAGTGACTAGAGTCATATTTTCCCTGTTTCTCGACTCTTAAAACATGAAACAGCAAAGTTCCATTTCAATGTCATAAAATTAACTGCCTATGATCACACGCCCGTTAAGAGTTTCTGCTTGGATTGTTTTTGTAGTTCCTTAGAGTTTGATCTTGAAGCCTCGACTAGGCTATCCCAGTTTTCTTTCTGTGTTGAAATATTGTTACAGTGGCAGAACCACCAGTTTCGTTGTCTTCTTCACTGCCTCCTAGTGGTAGTCCTTTTCCTGACGTTTCTTTGGAAACACCTCGGTCCACTAGGTCTGTCAATTTTGCGCGGCCTATTCTCCTGAGTGCCTTACCTCTCGCTACCCGGTCTCCTCCTGAAGGTTCAGCTAAATTCAATTGGCCACCTCAGGGTGCCTGGTATGGTTTTGGGAGCGAGGAAGAATTCCCTCCTCTCACTTCCGGATCACTGTTATTAGCTGCTGCTATACCTCCTAGTCCTTGTCATCTTTTCGACGATCTTATGACCTCGTCAGATATGGATTCTTCCAGTCCCATTGGCAGTGAAGAGCTACATGCTTCTACGGGAGAATATCAGCTTTTCCCAGAAGATTTCTCGTATGTCGCCAGTCAACCTTCCCCCCAATCGGTGTCTCTTCCACCTGGTTATCATACTTTGGGTCATATTATTTCTGGTGTCGCATCCGTTGCACAATCTAGTACAGTGGCTCCCACTGGAAGCTCAATTTTTCCTACTTTAGGAATGTCGCCCTCGACACCCATCTCGTCGGCCACTGTTACATCTGTCCTGGTCCGACCTACCATTTGTGTAGCTTCATCTACACCATTTGTTAGCATGAATCCATCGCCAGGGTCTGCTGCTATTCGCAGGTCTATCTTTATCAATCCCACATTGCATGTTAGGCCTGCCCAGAGTGGATCACAACCTCATGCTATGGAAACCCAGTCTACTTCTACCACGCCTATGGTTTCTACTTATATGTTTGATGAATATCTATTGGATATCCAGCGACAGTATGCTCCCTCTCCTGATTCTCAGCTGCAGAGTTTCGCACCTCAGGGTTCTCAGTGGCCTCAAGCTCTTGGAAATCCTCCCCATCATTATGATGTCTACAGTAATCCCGTATATATGCCTTCGATTGATCTGCATCAAGTTGTTTATTTTCCTATGGATAACCCCTATCAGGTTGTTCCTCATCAAGGACCATTAATACAGGCATAACCCTTGGGCCTACAAGGACAACCCTTACAGGGACAACCTTTGGTCTAGCAAGGACAAACCTTTGGTCCTCAGGGACAACCTTACGGTCTACAAGGAAAACCCTTATAGGGACAACCTTTGGTCCAACAAAGACAACACTATGGTCTGTCTGGTCAACCTCAGTTTCAACCAGGAGCGTCTTCTGTTCCTGGGGGAAAATGTATCTGCCACAGGGATAACCTTTTGTGCAACAACAGCAACCTTACATTCCGCAAGGCCAAGCTTTTGTAAAACAAGGACAACCCTATGGTCCTGCTCTGGGTCAACCTAGTTTTCAGGGGCAACCTAGTCCATCACAACCATTGGGCCGACCTCTTCCACAAGGGCAACTCGGTGGCCCTTGGTATCCAGACCAACCTGCTCAGCAGGCATAGCCCACCCAACCTCAGCAGCCGATTCAACCTACTCAACTCGTTCAACAGCCGATTCAAACTGCTCAACCCATTCAACAGCCAGTTCAACATGCTCAATAGCCAGTTCAACCTGTTCAACCTGGCCCACAGGGAAAACCTACTCAAGCTCAGTTTGAACTTACCCTCCTCAAGGTCAATTTCAGGCAGTGTATAGTGCGCCCCAAGGTTTCACTTTTTACCCTCAAAATCAATCCCAGATGGTGTATAATCCACCTCAAGGAAATGCTTACATTCTGCAGCAGAATTCCTATGTTGCTCAGCAAGGACCTCAATGGTATTCTCAAAATCAGTATCCTGGTCCTCAACCCTAGTACGGGTAGAACTATCAAGCTTATAACCCCTATGGGCATAATCCTCCGGGACAAAACATATGGGGGCAGAATTTCTCTCAACTTGCGTGGAATGCTAACACAGGTCTTTATCAACGACCTCCAATGCCTTTCAATCCTAATGTAAACATTTTACAGTGGCAAAACCACCAACCTCAGTTTCAACCAGGAGCATCTTATGTTCCTGGGGGGCAAATGTATCCGCCACAGGGACAACCTTTTGTGCAACAGCAGCAACCTTACTTTCCGCAAGGCCAAGCTTTTGTACAACAAGGACAACCCTACGGTCCTACTCTGGGTCAACCTAGTTTTCAGGGGCAACGTGGTCCATCACAAGCATCGGGCCAACCTCTTCCACAAGGGAAACTCAATGGCCCTTAGTATCCAGGCCAACCTACTCAGCAGGCATAGCCCACCCAACCTCAGTAGCCGATTCAACCTGCTCAACTCGTTCAACAGCCGATTCAAACTGCTCAACCCGTTCAATAGCCAGTTCAACCTGTTCAACCTGCTCAACATCCAATTCAACCTGTTCAACCTGCCCCGCAGGGACAACCTGCTCAAGCTCAAGTCACTACTTACCCTCCTTAAGGTCAATTTCAGGCAGTGTATAGTGCGCCCCAAGGTTTCACTTATTACCCTCAAAATCAATCCCAGATGGTGTATAATCCACCTCAAGGCAATGCTTACATTCTGCAGCAGAATGCCTATGTTGCTCAGCAAGGACCTCAATGGTATGCTCAGAATCAGTATCCCGGTCCTCAACCCTAGTACGGGAAGAACTATCAAGCTTATAACCCCTATGGGAATAATCCTCTAGGACAAAACATATGGGGGCATAATTTCTCTCAACCTGGGTGGAATGCTAACACAAGTCTTCATCAATGACCTCTAATGCCTTTCAATCCTCAATTATCGTTTCTCGCAACGTTGGGAATACCAGATGTGTTAAAGTTGACGAACGATCCAATCCTTCATAAACCGTATTGGCCTCCAGTTCCAACCAAAATTCTTGGTGATTGTCTGATCCGGATTTATGCAGGAACGCAACAGAATAAACATATAACCATAAATACAGAGATACAGGGGAAATAACACTTCATTTCATTAATATCAAAGAACTGAAATTTTCTTACATACAGAATGGAAATAAAACTAGCTAGGGCACTGGTAGCTATCTCTGAGGAGAGATGTGGCAGCTACAGGCCTCTGAACTGAGTTACAATGAGGGTCGAGGGCCTATTTATTATTGAGAAACAATGGAGAACCCTAAACATCCAAAAACCTAACCCTAGGAGATGAAGCGCCAAAACTATGGGCCTCGTTTGGGTAAATTGGTGTTTCAACTTCCCAGGGACGTAACTTTGGCATACTATCTCCGTTTGACGCTCATGATACATCATTAGAAAGCTCTATCCGAGGACTACAACTTTCGCCACGAATATCATTCCAAATTGGAATGATATTAGCTGGGCGTGATGCCCAAAAAACGTTGTTTAGGGCCTCAAAACGGCTCCGGAAGTTCAGGACCCGAAAAACTGCTAAAAATAGTAAGTTATGCCGAAACTGAAAAACTGAAAGAGACAATGGTGGGGGCCCAAGTGGAATAGGCGGGTGGCCACCAATATCCACCTGGATCATTCCTCCCCCTTAGGAAGCAATGGTCCCCATTGCGTTAAGTTCCTCCATGAGATGAGGAAATTTCTGCTGAACTTGGTCCCTGGTGAACCACTTTCCTTGGTGTAGGAGTTGAATAGCTTTGACAACTCGATACAGTTGGATCTTCTGTTGGCTAGTGTTCTTGATTTGCATGTCCATGATACAATCTGTGGTGGCCTGTTCCATGCAGTCTGGGTTTAACTCTGTTGGTGTGAGTTGTTCTGCAATGTCCAAGGTGTCCAGTAGAGGTGGGAAGTAAGGACGAAGGCGATCCACATTGAAGACTGGGTGCAGACCAAGGAATGGTGGAATACTGAGCTCGAATGCATTGTTCCCTATAGCCTTGGTGATGGTGTACGGCCCGTATCGGAGTGGGCGAAGCTTGCGGTGGGGTCCAGTGAGGCGCTCCTTCTGCAAATGTAGCCATACTTTGTCACCCACCTGGAAGTTGTGTGGCACCCGATGTTGATCATGGCGTTGCTTGTACTTGCCATTGGCTCTGTCCAATATATCATGAACCTGTTGGCGGATGTGTTGAATGCGCTCGATGAAGCTACTTTCTTTGTCAACTTCAGACTAGACATGAGCTGAATTGGCCTGAGCAGCTGCAAATGGTATGGCTACGTCGATGGGACATAGTGGCTGGAATCCCAAGCCCACCTGAAAGGGGCTATGGCCGATTGAACTGTGGAGAGCCCGATTATAACTATGTTGTACATAGGGGAGGCTCTCATCCCATGTGCGTGGATGCTTTGAATTGTACATGCGCAGAATGTGTACAATCATTCTGTTGACGACCTCTGTCTGGCCATTTGTTTGGGGATGGAAAGCTGTGGACTTGGTGAGATTTGTGTCCAACATTGACCAGAGGCTGGACCAAAATGTGCTGAGGAACCTGCTATCTCGATCTGATATGATAGACTGTGGGATCCCAAAGTGCACCCACACTCGTTCAAAGAAAATTTTAGCAGTGGCTTCTGCTGTGATATTCTTCTTACAGGCCGCCATGATGGCCATCTTCGAGAATCTGTCAACGACCACGAAAACACAGTCATTTCCATTCTTAGTAGAAGGCAGGCCCGACATGTAATCCATGGAGATAGATTCCCACGGTCGACTAGGGGTAGGTAGTGGAGTATATAGGCCTTGCTTCTTGATGGTCGGTTTGGCAATGGCACAAGCAGTGCAGGATCTGATGTGCTTCTTGACATCCTTTCAAAGGTTCGGCCAATAGAAATACTTCTGTAGTATTGCTACTATTTTCTCGACCCCGAAATGCCCAGCGACTCGACTGTAGTGTGCTTCCCATATCATCTTGGCACGCTCGCTTGAAGGAACACAAAGGTGTCCCAGGTGACATAAAAGTGCATCTTGGGGGTGAAAATTTGGAACTTGCGTACCCCCCAAGATTGCCTTGTAAGTGTGGCCGAATTCTTGGTCACTCTCAGAGAGAAGTGGCCAATCAGAATTCTCATGCCCACAAGAGTTGAGCACGGTGGTGAGCGCCATGATTGGTGGTCGGCTGAGGCAGTCTGCAACATTATTGGTGCTGCCCTTCTTGTACTTGATGTTCAAATGAAACTGTTGCAGATATGTGGACCACTTCTGATGGCGATCATTCTGCAACTTCCCTTGTGTCTGTATGAACTGCAGGGGCCGGTGGTCTGTGTGGATGATTGTTTCCTTCCCCAAAATGTAATGCTTCAATTGTCGACAGGCTTGCACAATGGAATACATTTCTTTGTCATAGGTGGGATACTTGCGAACTGTCTCAGACAATGTCTCACTGTGATATGCCACTGGATGTCCCTGTTGAGTAAGAACTGCCCCAATAGCATAGTCGGAGGCATCTGTCTCGATCTCAAATGGCTGCTGCAAGTCTGGTAAGGTGAGCACTGGGGCAGAACAGAGGCGATTTTTCAATTCTTTGAACGCCTTCTGTTGAGGTTCCGACCAAAAGAATTTTTCTCTCGCTCCTCCTTTGGTGACTTGACTCAAGGGCCAAGTGATATGAGAGAATCCCAACATGAATCTACGGTAGAAATTAGCAAGACCCAGAAAGTTGCGAAGCTCTGTTATAGTAGTCGGGGCTGGCCAATCCCGAATGACTTGGATCTTGGCTGGATCCACATGCACCCCCTTTCATCAATAATGTATCCCAGATATTGAACCTGGGTCATGCCAAACGTGCACTTCTCCAAATTGGCACACAACTTGTGTTGCTGCAGTGTTTGGAGGACTTGTCGGATGTGGTGAAGGTGCTCTTCCCAAGTCTGGCTGAAGATCAGAATATCATCCAAGTACACCACTACAAATGAGTTGGTGAATGGCCGCAAGATATCATCCATCATCCTCATGAAGGTGGCGGGAGCATTCGTCAACCCAAAAGGCATGACCAGCCATTCGAAAAGGCCTTCCTTGGCTTTGAAGGCAGTCTTCCACACATCGGAGGGTTCAATTGGTACCTGGTGATACCCAGACTTCAGGTCGATCTTGCTGAAATATTTTTGCACCTTTGAGTTGGTCCAGAAGGTCATCAATCCGTGGGATTGGGTACCTATTCCGGACAGTGATCTTGTTCGGCCACCGATAGTCAATACGGAGTCTCCATGTCCATCCTTCTTTTGTACCAGCACGATCGGGCTCCACGGTACGGTGGTGCGGTGGGCGCTGCTGTGGCTGCGATTTTCCTCTTGATTTCATCGTTAGATAGCTGTCAAAGGACTAAAACCTTCCCAGCCGAATGTCATTAAGACAGAATGATGTTCTTCAGAGCGCGACCCCCAAAAAGTTGTTTAGGGCCTCAAAACGGCTCACGAGAAGTTCGAGGACCGAAAAAAGCGCTAAAAATAGTAAGTTATGCCGAAAGTAGGCGGCCCCAGAGGACGATGGTGGAGGCCCAAGTGGAATAGGTGGTGTGCAATGTCCACCTAGATCATTCCTCCCCCCTTAGGAAGCAATGGTCCCCATTGCGTTGAGTTCCTCCATGAGATGAGGAAATTTATGTTGAACTTGGTCCCTCGTGAACCATTTGCCTTGGTGCAGGAGTTGGCCAACTTTGACAACCTGATACTGTTGGATATTCTTTTGGTGAGTGTTCTTGATTTGCATGTCCATGATATGATTTGTGGTGGCGTGTTCCATGCAGTCTGGGTTTAACTTTGTTGGTGTGAGTTGTTCTGCAATGTCTGAGGTGTCCAGTAGAGGTGGGAAGTAAGGATGAAGGCGATCCACATTGAATACTGGGTGTAGACCAAGGAATGGAGGAATACTAAGCTCAAAGGCATTGTTCACTACAGCCTTGGTGACGGTGTACGGCCCGTATCGGAGTGGGCGAAGCTTGCGGTGGGGTGCAGTGAGGCGCTCCTTCTGCAAATGTAGCCATACCTTGTTGCCCACCTGGAAGTTGTGTGGCACCCGGTGTTGATCATGGCGCTGCTTGTATTTCGCATTGGCTCTGTCCAATATATCATGAACCTGTCGGCGAATGTGTTGAATGTGCTCGATGAAGCTACCTGCTTTGTCAACTTCAGATTGGAGATGAGCTGAATCGACCTGAGAAGCTGCAAATGGCATGGCTACGTCAATGGGACATAGTGGCGGGAATCCCAAGCCCACCTGAAAGGGGCTATGGCCAATTGAACTGTGGAGAGACCTGTTATAAGTATGTTTTACATAGGGGAGGCTCTCGTCCCATGTGTGTGGATGCTTTGAATTGTACATGCGCAGAATGTGTACAATCATTTTGTTGACGACCTCTGTCTGGCCATCTGTCTGGGGATGGAAAGCTGTGGACTTGGTGAGCTTTGTGTCCAACATTGACCAGAGGCTGGACCAAAATGTGCTGAGGAACCTACTATCTCGATCTGATATGATAGACTGTGGGATCCAAAAGTGCACCCACACTCGTTCAAAGTTTAGCGGTGGCTTATAACTAGCGATATTCTTCTTACAGGCCACCATAATGGCCATCTTCGAGAATCTGTCAACGACCACGAAAACACAGTCATTTCCATTCTTAGTAGAAGGCAGGCCCGACATGTAATCCATGGAGATGGATTCCCAAGGACGACTAGGGGTAGGTAGTGGAGTATATAGGCCTTGTTTCTTGATGGCCGGTTTGGCAATGGCACAAGCAGTGTAGGATCTGATGTGCTTCTTGACATCCTTTCGAAGGTTTGGCCAATAGAAATACTTCTGTAGTATTTATATTGTTTTCTCGACCCCAAAATTCCCAGCGACGCGACTGTAGTGTGCTTCCCATATCATCTTGGCACGCTCGCTTGAAGGAACACAAAGGTGTCCCAGGTGACATAAAAGTGCATCTTGGAGGTGAAAATTTGGAACTTGCATACCCCCCAAGAGTGCCTTGTAAGTGTGGCCGAATTCTGGGTCACTCTCATAGAGAAGCGGCCAATCAGAAGTCTCGTGCCCACAAGAGTTGAGCACGGTGGTGAGCGCCACGATCGGTGGTCAGCTGAGGCAGTCTGCGACATTATTGGTGCTACCCTTCTTGTACTTGATGTTCAAATGAAACTGTTGCAGATATGTGGACCAATTTTGATGGCAATCATACTGCAACTTCCCTTATGTCTGTATGAACTGCAGGGACCGGTGGTCTGTGTGTATGATTGTTTCCTTCCCCAAAATGTAATGCTTCCATTGTCGACAGGCTTGCACAATGGAATACATTTCTTTGTCATAGGTGGGATACTTGCGAACTGTCTCAGACAATGTCTCACTGTGATATGCCACTGGATGTCCCTGTTGAGTAAGAACTGCCCCAATAGCATAGTCAGAGGCATCCGTCTCGATCTCAAATGGTTGTTGCAAGTTTGGTAATGTGAGCACTGGGGCAGAATAGAGGCAATTTTTCAATTCTGTGAACGCCTTCTGTTGAGGTTCCGACCAAAATAATTTTTCTCTCACTCCTCCCTTGGTGACTTGACTCAAGGGCCAAGTGATATGAGAGAATCCAAACACGAATCTACGGTAGAAATTAGCAAGACCCAGAAAGCTACGAAGCTCTGTTATAGTGGTTGGGGCTGGCCAATCCCGAATGACTTGGATCTTGGCTGGATCCACATGCACCCCCCTTTCATCAATAATGTATCCCAGATATTGAACCTGGGTCATGCCAAAAGTGCACTTCTCCAAATTTTCACACAACTTGTGTTGCCGCAGTGTTTGGAGGACTTGTCGGATGTGGTGAAGGTGCTCTTCCCAAGTCTGGCTGAAGATCAGAATATCATCCAAGTACACCACTACAAATGAGTTGGTGAATGGCCGAAAGATGTCATCCATCATCCTCATGAAGGTGGCGGGAGCATTCGTCAACCCGAAAGGCATGACCAGCCATTCGAAAAGGCCTTCCTTGGCTTTGAAGGCAGTCTTCCACACATCAGAGGGTTCAATTGGTACCTGGTGATACCCAGACTTCAGGTCAATCTTGCTAAAATATTTTGCACCTTTGAGTTGGTCCAGAAGGTCATCAATCCGTGGGATTGGGTACCTATTCCAGACAGTGATCTTGTTCAGCGCCCGATAGTCAATACAGATTCTCCACGTCCCATCCTTCTTCTGTACCAACACGATCGGGCTCCCACAGGGCGATGAACTTGGTCTGATGTGACCTTTCTGCAACAGCTCCTGAATTTGCCTCTTGATTTCATCATTAGAAAGCTCTATCCGAGGACTACAACTTTTTCCACGAATATCATTCCGGAACAGAATGATATTTGCTGGAGGCGCGATACCCAAAAAACGTCGTTTAGGGCCTCAAAATGGCTCCGGAAGTTCAGGACCCGAAAAACTGCTAAAAATAGTAAGTTATGCCGAAACTGAAAAACTGAAAGAGACAATGGTGGGGGCCCAAGTGGAATAGGCAGGTGGCCACCAATATCCACCTGGATCATTGTCCCAAGTTTGAGGGCAAGTTCGGAGAAGACCCTCAAGCGAATGTTATGACATACCATCTTTGGTGTTCCTCTAAATCTTGGGTTGACGATTCCATTCGACTCCGTTTTTTCCAACGAAATCTTACTGGTGCCACTACCAAGTGGTACATTGAGTTATCTCATGGCATATTCCATGATTTCAATTATTTATCCATGGAATTTCTCACACACTTTCAGTTACCGGTTCCGTATGAAATCGTGATGCACCTCCTCACATCCTTGATGCAAGATCGAGTTACTCATATCTAAGATCACATTCATGAATGGAGGTGTTGTCACTGTCTGATCAAGTTTTAGATTCCTGATCAGCTCTTAATTGACTAGTTTACTACCTCCTTCATTAGTCTTATTGCTAAGGACATTGCTATGGGGGCATGCGTCACAGAGGAACAAGCCATTGCTTGTGCCCAGTACCTATATCTTGTGTACTCTCAGTACGACATGTTATACGATCTCTTGCTTGATGCTTCTAGACCTGGAACTTCCAAAGCACCAAGGACGCCATTTGTCGATGGTATTATCGGTTCCGTGTCTCAGACTTCTCGGAAGTCTTCTCCTCCAAACCCTGGGAAGCAAAAATCCACTCCTTCCAATGATACTGCTTCTCAGCCAATCTCGAATTCTGGTAAAACCGCGGAAGTCAATGCCGTTCAGGCTAATCCAGTGAATAAGACTTCCAAAAGTAAAAAGAAGGGTAAAGGTAAGGCCAAAGCCGATAACCAGAAACAAGATTCTCAGAAATCTCGTGCTGATGATGGTTCACAACATAAACCAAAGTATCCTTGCTTGATATGTGACAAAGAGCACTACACCAAGGATTGTCCTTGACGGGCCGGAGTGAGTCGATTGCTCAAAGGCATCCAAGGAACTCCGACTGTCCTCAAAGAACTTTTTCTATCACAGCAGACATAGTTGGTAGAGCAACCTCAGTCCTCTGCCCCATTTGGCTCTCGGGTTTTCATAACGAACCGTTCTGAATCCATTTCCATAGCTAATTGATCGAAAGATTATATTGAACTGTGTTAGACAGTTGGGAAAGGGATCTTTGATGGTCCTCCTCCTCTGCCTGTTTCTAGCCCTATTCAAATTGAAAGGCCCAGTCCTGAGCCCATTGTATGACCACCTTCCAAAGGTGTACTCCGTAAGTCTTCTTACAATCCTAATGCCCGTGCTGCTCAACATTACAGTATTGTTGAGGATTTGGCTCAGGTTCCATCTACAATGTATGCATTAGAAGTACTTCAGAGTTGTCTATCTCAATGGAAGGCTTTGCTATCTTCCATTGGCGGGGTTGATCCTGTCGATTCGAGCCTTATCACATTCGACCTAGAGAATTTCATTCCATGTCTCCCTCACTAGCTTGTGCTCATCATAAAATTTGGCATTATTGGACTAAATATTCATCGAGCAGTCGTGGACGAGGGTGAGTCTACATGTGTCATGTCAACTGCCTGTTGGAAAGCCATTGGTTCTCCATATTTGAATTCATCTCCAAATTCTCTAGAAGCGTTTGATGGAAGGGAATCTAAACCTCTTTGTGTTCTCGCTAGTTTTCGATTACCCTGGAAGGGAAGACAGTCAACGTCGAGGTTGAAGTAGTTGACGCCAAGCCCAATTACAATCTTCTCCTCAGTGACATTTGGACTCACACCGTGTTGTGCGTTCCGTCCACTCTCTTTCGTGTTTTGAAATTTCCACACGAAGGAAAGATCATTACTGTTGATCATTTGTCGTTCTTAACTTCTTTTTCCGAGAACAACGTTCCGTACGTAGATCAAATTCCTACGCCTTACGAGAGCGTAGGGTCGGGTCTCTTCAAAGATCTTGCCCTCATGGGTATTTTTCCTCTTCCTCCACCCAACACTGTTTAGGTTTATATGATCTCCAGGTTTGACGATCAGTGGATCATCCCTTCGCCTGAGTAGATCGATTCATTTCGGGATTCGATGTCGTTAAGTCCGATCGAGATTGATTACTGTGAGATTATTTAGGCTTCGAAATCCTCCACCTCCTAATCATGCTCCTTTGGGCATTTCTCTTGATACTTATTCTCAATCCCCTTGGCTCGGCGATTCGGATTCACCCAATCCCTTGAGAGAGATATTTCCCTCCGATGAAGCCATCGTGGAAACTATGTCTCTCGAGGATCCCCCTTGGGACAATAGTCATCATCGTTCCTCATTCATGCCTGGCCTCGGGGTCATGTCTACGTGTCTTGAGAGGTTTTCTTCTCAGGTTCCTTCTCCTCTGTTTCAAATGCCTATTCTGACACACAAAGTTTTTACAGAAGGTAACTTGAGTAATATCACACAAACAATGCCAATTGACATTTCCATCAAACCAGGAATTGTCGAGAACATCCACATTGGGGTCACCTATTCTTCAGATGAGGTTTAGGTCTATACTAGCCTTTTCTGCGAGTTTTGTGACGTCTTTGCATGGTCTTATGAAGAGGTGCCCAGCATCGATCCAAGTATAGTGGTGCATGATATTCCTACCTATCCTAGTGCGAAGCCTGTTCACAAGCGTCTTCATCCTGTGCACCCTAGAAAGGTTGCCGCTATTAAGGGAGAAGTTGAAAAACTTATCAAAGTAGGTTTTATCTATCTGATTCCCTTGATAGAATGGGTTTCCAATATTGTCCCTGTATATAAGAAACAGGGTACCATCCGTGTCTTTGTCGACTATCGTGACATTAACCAAGCCTGCCCTAAGGATAATTATCCTACTCCCTTTATTGATCAAATCATTGATGATTGTGCGGGGAGTGAGATTTTTTCCCTTATGGACAACTTTTTTGGCTACAACCAGATTAACATTCTCCCGAATGATCAACATAAGACCGCCTTTATCTGTCCTTGGGGTACTTTCACTTATAAAAAGCTCCCTTTCAGTCTGAAAAATGTTGGGGCCATGTTTCAGCGAGAAATGTCATATGCTTTCCATGATATCAAGCACATTGTTCAGCCTTATCTGGATGACTAGCCAGCTCATTTAGCTAAGTGTGAAGACCATCCTAATCATCTCCGTCAGATTTTTCTTTGCTGTCGACGCTATAAAATCTAGCTAAATCCGCATAAGTGTGTCTTCTGCATTGACTCCAGTAGACTCTTAGGGTTTATTGTTTCCAAAGATAGGATTCGTCTCGATCCACTCAAGGTTTAAGCTATCGTTAATCTCCCTTCTCCAACCTCATTACATCAGTTGCAAGGCCTGCAGGGAAAGGCTAATTTCTTGTCTTGTTTTATACCTAACTATGCCGAAGTGGCTAAAGGATTTACACGATTACTGAAGCAGGGCGTCCCGTTACTTTGGGATGAGATCACCCAGAATTCCTTCGGTGCGCTGAAGTCGTTACTTGTCAATGCTTCTCTGTTGCGTCCTCTGAATCATCATCGCTATTATTCCCTCTATTTGGCCACCACATTCAACACAATTTCCATGGTTTTGGTACAAGACGATGATGATGGTGACAAGCATGTCATTTATTATCTACCTCTTAACCTTCTTGATACTGAAACACGATATGCACATGTCGAGAAGTTGGTGTTGGTTGTTGTTAAAGTTGTTCAACGTTTTCGTCACTATATTTTGTTGCATACAGTGACTGTGATTTCTGACTACAACCCTATGACCTACATATTGTCTCATCAATTGCTGGGGGGCAAGTACTCGAAGTGGATTTTCATCCTCCAAGAGTTCATTTTGGAGTCCACTACTTCCAAGTCGAAGAAATCATTAGTCTTCACCGATTTAATTTTCTCTCTCCCTTCCGACTCCGCTTTGTCTGGTTCCGAGGAACGCATTCCAGATGACACGCTTTTTCTAATCAGCACCCTCGATCCTTCGTACGGTGATATCATCGTATATCTTCATACTTCTACCTTCCAATCTGAGTTGATGAAGGATGCTCGCCAACGCATTTGTCATCAATCGCAACCCTATCGTATAGTCGGAGATACGCTCTACCGCATCGAAGTTGATGTTATTCTCCACCGGTGTTTGACTCTCGAGGAAGCTGAGAAAGCTTTGAATGACTGTCACAGTGGCACCTATGGCGGTCACATGTTTGGTTATGTTGTTGCACAAAAAATTCTTTGTGCTAGGTATTTCTAGCCCACCATCTTCAAAGACTGCATTATTTATGTTCGTAAGTGCCACGATTACCAGATCTATCATCGCAAGATGCACACACCGCCTTCCCATCTCCACCCTGTCATTACCGTTGGTCCCTTTGCGAAGTGGGGCATCGATTTTATGACATGTAACCCTCACTCAGCTGGGGAGAATGCTTATATCATCGTAGCCATTGAATACTTCACCAAATGGGTTGAAGCAATGCCTACACTTACGGCTGACGGTAAGAAAAAAACTCAATTTCTATTCAATCATGTCATTACTAGGTTTGGTGTCCCTCAAGCCATCGTTACCGATCATGGTTCCAATTTTCAGCATTATATGGTGGCAGAGTTGACTTCAAAGTTTGTCTGTGTCATGACAGCTCAACATCATACTATCTTCAGGCCAATGGCCAGGTTGAAGCCGTGAACAAAGTTCTCATCACTATGCTTAAATGTACGATTGGGATGCACAAATCAAACTGGCATCTCATGTTATTTTCAGCTCTTTGGGCATATTGAACCTCAGTAAAGGATGCGACTGGATTCACTCAATTTCAGCTTGTTTACAGTCTGGAAGCTACCCTTCCAATTGAATGTGAAATACCTTCGCTCAAATTAGCTGTTGAAATTTCTGTCGAATACTTCACCAGAAGAAGAGCATCTTCTCTACTTATAAAGGTTGGATGAAACTCACCACTTTGTTGCTCTAGTCATTGAAGCACAGAAAAAGCGAGTCAAAGCCCATTTTGACCAGTCGGTTTCCCCTCGTTCCTTCATATAAGGAGACCTCGTCCTCCTGTACAACCAAGCTCATGATAAGTTGGGGGCAGGAAAATTTCAACCCATGTGGCATGGGCCCTACATTGTTAAACATGTTTTGCGGAAGGGGGCTTATGAGCTTATTGATTATGAAGGTCATCCTCTCGATAAGCCCATAAATGGGTTGTATCTTAAAAAATACTATGCATGAGTCATTCGTGCATCTTTTGTGTACATAGGTGTTCTTTTCATTTTTGTACATTTTTTGGCTTGGTGTGCTTTGTGAGCGTTTTCCTGCTTATTGGATCATTGCTTGTTATGCAAATGTCTATTACCCCTTATTTTGGTTTCGCAGATGGTGCTTCTTGCAGTTATCAGAACCTGTCTTTAGCAGCTTGGGTGATTTATGATCCTGTTGGTGAGTTGATAGACCTTCAAGGTATCTGTCTAGGATGAACTACAAACATTTTTGCTGAATATAGTGTTGTTATTGAACTATTAACCGAGGCGATTAACCTCGACATTCGTGCATTGATTGTTAACCTAGACTCACAGCTTGTTGTTCTTTAACTAAATGGAAATTATTCAGTTAGAAACCCTTACACATTAAGGTTGTATTTGCATGTTCGTTTACTGGAAAGACATTTTGATTACATTACATATCAACATATTCCTAGACGAATGAATGCATTAACTGATACAATAGCTAACATTGTATTAGATAGATATTTGCATAATTTGTAAAAATCATCATCACATGACCATATCCATACAGGAAAATAGATGTATATATATATCAAATATTTGTATCAGTGTGCATCAAAAGTTCAAAAAATATGTATGTTTTGGTTACAACTTAAGACATCGTACCTCTCAAAAATATGCATAAATAAAACCTACGTGTCTACTTGGCATGACGCTCATGATAATACGTCACTGCCCGTACAAGCTGCCTCAGTAAGCGGTGGACTTGGTTTGACATCCCTACAGTGTGTCTTTGGTATGCACGAGGAACATCATCGAATCACACATAGTCTGGGATCCCACGGGAGATTCCCTCCAAGTTGCATAATATGATTTCCTCCTCTTCGCCTCCCTCACCATGAGGGGCTATATCAAAATCGCGAGGAATCTTCCTCGCTATCGGGGACATACTTGCAGGTCTCTCTGGGCTAACATCTGCAATTACATAGATTAATTTCAGAACATGCATAACAAAAAAAATCATAATAATCAAAATAAAAAATGAGTTTTACCTAGTACTTCATCCCAATCCTCTCCTTTTGGGAGCGAGAGATCTGCATCACCAGTGAAATCTGTGCCAGAGTAGGGCCAATCCTCCACTACGATCAGTTGTCAGCAGAGCCACTCAAAGAACTCTGGTCTCCAGGACATCTGTTGACCACCCCCTGCCCTTGGCATCGGCGCAACCCAACGGGCCATCCGTGGCTCCTGTGCTGGTGGTGTCAAAACTATCACCTCCTATCGCTGAAATATTGGTAGTCATTCCAATATGAACGATACCAGAATAGACCCGTAACCGAACTGCTTCAGTTTGGATTTCTTGTACTTTTTCAGTTGACGCTTCATGTTGATTTTCATTGCCTCTACCCAGTTGTAGAGGGTTGGTGTCATGCAATCTACAGCAAGAAGTAGTTGTGTCTTTGTGGCCTCGTGCAGCGCCTACGATCCTGTAGCTCGTGTGATGGTGTGCAACACTACCTTTAGTGCCAAGTCAGGAATATTTTGGATATCCACTTTTCCACTTCTCGATCCTTTCCTTTCCCTTGGGAACACCCTTTCAATCTCCATTGAGGACCGAGTGCCGGTCGGGATTGGTACTGCCCCCCTCCATGATAGTCTAGTTATGAAGTAAACATTTGTAACCTCAATCTCGAGTTCTTGGTCATGAATGATGAAATTTTCCTGATCAACGTCCCAGACACTGATCAAGTACTACAATAACTCTGGTTGAGCTCTGAGACATGGTGTCATAAAGAATTTCTTGAGACCGCAATATCTGAGAGCTTCCATGCATCTTTCATTTTCCATGGCAAGCTCATCTTCTTCACTGTGTTCTCATTCTTTCCATTCAATCACCATTTTGCTGCTTCACACATACAAAAACATTCATATGACTGTCATTAGCTAGATTCAAAGCTCTTGGTTGGTTAAAATGGATGTGTTTGTTTACATTTACATGCTAAAATTGTGCGCCACGATTGGCGCGACTGTTTTAGAAACAGTCGTGCAAATGGGCGTGCCCCAGTTCAAAATTTTGTTCGGTTGGCGCGAGTCTGTGCCTCATACCTGGTCGCACCCTAGATTTTGCCAAATCCCCCCATAAAAATATAAAATTGGGTTTGCAGGCAATGAAAAAGGAATCAAAATGCAAGGAAGGATGTAAGCTCTTACCTGGAACTGACGAATTCGAGATTAGTCTTCCGGATTGCTGGCTATCGTCACTGCAAAATCACAATGTAAAATATGGGTAACTATTGCTCACAAGAGGTAAAAGTGACTAATTTATTTTTTTCTATTTTTGGCATATTAATACTTTTGAGAACCCTAATTAGGTTTTAAAACATATTTTTCGATTATTTCGCTATGTTATTTCGAGAATGGGTTTTACGTTTGTCTCTTGTGTAGCGACAGGTTTTCAATGTAACAACGATGAAGTAACGAGTTGTATTTTATACTTTTTTGGACTCGGTAAAAACATGAAAAATTCACAGTTGGAGTCATCGTTCAGCTCTTTTCTGACTCTTTAAACATGAAAATATTGTTAAGACTCTTGTCGTTTTGAACTCGTTAAATGGTTGTGAAACGATATCTACCCAGTATAAGTTTACCCCTTTTTCGGGCTGGGATAGATTATTTATGAAAAAAGGAATACCTTAGCCTATCGTGACTAAGAGGTTCTCTCAAACACAGTTTTCTACCTTTTCAGATATGTGAGACTATCTACGAAAAGGGACTGTTGGAGTTTTCTTTTCCACTTCTTTTAAAACTCTCTAAACATGAAAATATATTGAGTTCTTCCTTTTTCAGACTTGTTAAACCCTAATGACGTCGGAAATCGTCACCATGACATAACCAAGTTCCTCCTTCCTAGGGCTCGTAAAATGTACTAGGATGGATTTTTTTGAAGCACAAACTTACATGACAAGCATATGCTATCTACTTCAAGCTTGTTTTTAAAAAATAATTGGGGTACTTGCCAGCAATGATGGGGGGAAATGGAACTAGTTCTCAGTCATGTCGGCAGTATGTCGCTCTTGAACATGACACTCATCTGCATTCGTGTCGGGTTGGGGACATCTCATTTCATCATTTTTTACCTCCATGGGTTTGCGTAATATGCTTTGACCTCTCATCTGCTCTTTGCCACGTCATCATGACCACAGATCCCTTAATGTCAAATCATTAGGGGAATTTTGAGGTCTAAAATGGGACTCCTAAGGAAATTATAAAATAGTAGTGGAATTAATAAAATAAGATTTGATTACATCATCAAATTTTGGAGGGAAAAAAGAAAAAAACTATTTTTTCAACTCTTATTTTCAACTTATCTCCCAAAGTTTTTACTCAAATTTCGAGTGGGAGTATTCGTTGGATGCAAAATTTAATTCATCATCCAAGGAGTACCCTTTTGCATACTTTCGTTGGGTCCTGCTATATGAAAAATGTGAAATACATGAAAAATGTGATTGCAACCACGTTTTTTTTATGTATTTCTCATTTTTCGTGTAGAAGGGTCCATCGAAAGTATGCAACATGGTTACTCCTTGGATGAGGAATTAGATTTTTCATCAAACGAGTACTCCTGCTAGAAATTTGAGTAAAAAATTTGGGAGATAAGTTGAAAATACGAGTTGAAAAAGCAGTTTTATTATTTTATTACTTTTTAATCTTTTTACCCTTTTACTTAAAAAATGGTGAATCATCCCCCATGGTTGACATCATCATCTTAAATCCTATTGGTTCTTATAAAGTTTATTTTTGTTGTACATTTTTCTTAGGAGGCCCATTTTAGACCTCAAAATTCCCCTAATGACTGCCAAATCCAGAGTCATGTCGCCGATATGTTCAAGAGAAGTTTTGGATTGCAGTTTTCAACCTCCCTCTAATCCTCTATTTAGTCCTGATTCACTATCATCATGTTCCTCTGTCTCGTGTCGATGATGAGGGAAACATTATGGCCCTCCTTCGACCTGGTCACTTCCTGATGACTTCAGCTCATTATCCAGGAAGTTGATCTAGAGACTCCCTTCCAGTACCTTGGAGCTTGCATGCCTCAATGGCAAGTTCTTCACATTCGACGACAGGTCAACATCATTAGCCTTCGATCGAGTGACTCTGCGGTGTTCAACACCAGAGCACTGTTCACATTCTGTAGATTGTACCTATTGTACCTTGAGAGCCATTGTCATTATTGGTGGTTTCTCTCGTTCCTGTTAACAGCTTTCATCATTGGCTGGTAATCAGGTGAATTTCTTGCATGTTCAACTTCAACTCACATATTCGCATGCTTGAATTTGTACTTGTTTGGGTTGAGATGAAGCGCAAGACCCTGGGTTTTGTTTGATAAGATCTAGGTTGTGGGATATTTTGGTTTATCATGATTGTATGCATGACTCTTTTGAATGTATGGTTGTGCCCATGCCACATGTTCATGTATCAGAGATATTAGTTGTATTTGTACTTGGAGGTCTTCCAGCAACAGTGTTTGGTTCGAATGCATTCTCGTAAAGAATTTCACCCCTCCCTCTCTCTCAGGCCTCATGCTTTAGAGGGCATATGTTACAAAAAAAAATTTCACCGTCCCTGCAATCCCCGTCCCACACATTGGAGGACCATTTCTGTGACTTATATGAAGTGTCATGCCTTACAAAGAGTATCATTGCATTCTGGCCATGAGGAGAAAATTTCCTCTGTTAAATTTTCCCTGAGAAAACCATCAAAAATACATGTTTTTGGGTTGGCGTTGGTAGGACGTTATGCCCTCGCGCCTATGAAGGAAATTAACATTGAGCCCCACTCCCATTGGCGCTCTGTGCTAGTGAGCTACCCATGCCAAACTTTTTTTGGAATGTTTTTTAACTAAAGAGGTGAAGTTTCCATGCTAACTACTTCGTGAGCGAGTCAACTTGGGTTGTTCGACTGCATAACCACGAACACCTTCCTTTGGCCTCTTTTTTCCACCTTTTGGGGGAACCTCCCAAAGGATAAGGCCTGCCTTCCACCATTTAAGGGATCCCAACCTCCTCCTCTCCCTCTATAAATAAAGCTATCTCATATTGATGTAGCTAGCTGAATAATTGTAGCTGGATAGTTGAAGAGGAATTGTTGAACATCTTGATGAGATAGAAGCAGAGAGAGAGAGACCCTTGTCGAGAGAGAGCTTAGTCTTTTGCCTCACTACATCGAAACTCCCTGATGAATGCTCGAGACACACTTTGACTGGACCCGCTGAAGGAGGCTGCGACGTCAAGTCTTCGATTGTAATCTCTTTCTTTCTCTTAATATATATGTGACTGATGTTCTAGTTCCATCTTGTGTAAATGTGATTTACATTATGCAATAAGTTTAATCTTCCTTGACTGATTAGCTAGTTATGAATGCAATTATTATCATGTATGTTGCTTTTGTCCTTTGATATTTGTGCAAGCACCCGAATACCATCGTTTAAGGATAGCGACATGTCGAGACAAGGATCGTGAGACCTCTATTGCAGCTACAACGATCATGTTGGACTATAGGTAGGACAATATATCCCAACTCATTTCATTTGTTTACTAGGAACCAACACATTAGCATTTCCTCTTGTTGCTAGACTCACTCTAGGGCTAGAGGGGTCGTCTCTGTCCACAGAGGGGATTTACCTACACAACACTTGGACATACTATCCCCTCTAAGGGTATAAATCACCTAATAAGGTACATGGATAACCCCCTTTGGAGGTTGGAGACAATAGCACATGCCAAAGCCCAATACGGAAGAGAATGCCATTATGAAGGGCCCTCATGTTGTCCATGGTTTATAATATATTTTACATGATTACTCTAATGAATTGTTGTACTGGAAGGCTAGGGGATGCATTTGATCTTATGTTGGATTGCAGATGGTGACCATTTGGGTTTGCTCTCCCTATGCGGGGTCCTAACCTCCCATAGGGATACATTAGCACATATAGGGTGTGTGTAGAGAGCCATAGGCTTCCACAGCAACAAAAAACACTCCATAGATCCCACAAATGTCCAGAGATTACTAGAGATCCACCTTTGGGACGAGGATGATGTACTTGGTACACTGCGCTCAGCTGGCCCCATAGGAGCACCACACACTTGGTAGGTTCCCTAAGAATTGTACGATGACATGGCAGCTTTCATTCCATCATTTTATTCCTTACATATGATCTACAAGAATTTTTGACTCATATGGAAACCCATGGGGTCATTGGTGTTCCCCCACACACATTGGGAGCACCAGAGGTCTATTACTTAGAGAATAAGGGGTTGCCCCCTTTTCCATCACCTTTCAAGGATTTTATTCATCATTATGTCACATATGGGCCTCATTAGGCCTCTTAGAAGGTAACACGACATGCATGGATTATTATTAGACCTCCTAAAAGGCTTATAGTTCCATTTATGAGCTAGTTTGGTGGGCTTGTCACTAAAAGTTAGGTTATTTGCGCATTATTTTATGTTTAGGGGCTAATGTAGGCCCATTAGCTAAATCATACTCCTAATTAGTGTATAAATAGGAGTTAGGTGTATTCATTTGTATCATCAATTGACTTGGGATCTCTCTATCTTTAGAGATCTTCATATTTTTCCTTGGAGGATTATTTTTGGATGATGGATGAATTTTGATGTATGGATTTTGGATATTTTATATTGGTTCTTCGTATTTGTAAATGTGATGCTGGTTGGATATACTCTCTAACATTGTAAGTGCAAATTTGACGTTATTTTTCTTGTTGCTGCATGAATTTGAAATTCGCTATAATTATAGCTAATTGCTACATGAACAAAATGTGGAATTATGTATCTATTTATCTTATTCTATGTATGGTCCATTGTTATATGAATGAAATGTCTTAGAGATCATGTTATCTTGATAATATTGCACCATTTGTATGAAATATAAATGATTGAAAGTCAATTTTCTTCTCTTTCCTCTAACATTGGACGAAGTTGACTTTTGGAGCCTCCTTGAACAAGAAAATAAATCCTTCTTCATTATTATCCTTGAATAAATATCCCCAAGTGAATCAGGCACTGTTCCCTCAAAAAGGGTGATCACATTAACCCTCTTTTTCTCTTTTTCCTCTTTTTTCCTAGGTCTAGGCCCATTAAGTCACTTAGGGTGTCAATTTCCCCGTAAGTTATCCATAGGAAAACTTCGATATCCTAGATACAAATGTGTTGGTGGGTCCCCTTACTCTCATCCGAATTTGAAGCAATTGCGACATTGGAATCTCCAGGTACCCCAAGCCCTAGCTCTAGGATCAAGTCTTGCCTAGGTATTCCCAAGACTAGAACCTTGTAGGATCAATTTGACATCATTGGAAGAAAATTATTGTTTTATCCTTTCACCTCACCTTGGCCAGGTTAAGAAGATAATTGGTTTCCAAAATCCATCCCCTAACCTGGGCTAGGTCCACTTGGCCTCGTATGGTCCCATTCTTCATCAAAGCTGATTTATTAAGGACTACTTGAGAATCCAAGTTACCAAAGGATTTTATGGATTAAGAACCTTATTTATAGATATTATTCCTCTACCTCAACCCTCCAATCCTCATCCTCTCTCCCTAGAAGATCAAGTCCCTTGCTTAAAATGCAAGCAGTTACACGGTAATTTGTCCCCGTCCCCCTAAATTCCCCAGTCCGCACAATGGAGGACCCATTATGTGACACATTGATCCAATGTCATGCCTTGAAACCATCATCATTTCATTCCTCTAAACATGAGCTTCAATTTCCACAAAGATCTCCTTGCAAAAGAAAACCATAAAAACGCCCTTTTCATTAGCGCGGGTAGCCGATTCATCACTCGCGCTGACCCCGCGTATATCTGATGTGATCAACAACAATTTAAAGAGTGTTTTTAAATAAATATGGCGGAAGTTGTGTTTCAACAAACTCAGAAACCATTGCCTATCTTGAGTTGGGAGGTTTGGCTACGGGAGTTCCATGGAAGGGAAGTGGTTTGCCACCTCTCATGGAACCTTCCTTGATGATAGGGCCAATCCCACAATTATGGGGATCCCAACCCCCCTTCCTCCTTCTATAAAAGCTTGCCCATTGCCATTGCAAGCTAGTCTTGAAGTGCCTAAGCTTTGAATCTCCAAATTCCCAAGAGCCTTTGTGCTGTAAGAGCCCTCTTTCTTCCCTTAAGGCCGACTCAAGTAAGGAGACTATTGTCGAGAGACTCTAGAGAGGTTTGCCCTTTCCCTGGCGAGCTTTGCAAGACGTGAACGACTGGGGACCCTTCTGAAGGAGACCGCGGCGTCAGAACATTGGTTGTACTCTCTTTCGATTGTTTATTAATGAATGACTACCGGTTATGGTTCCACTCTGTTTTTCACTTACGTTAATAATGAGTTATATCCTTTCTGACTGATATATAGTTGCGTATTCTGGATTTTATGCTTGTATTCGTGTTGTTTCTTGCATGTGCAGGTGTCCATTCATGGAGATCGTGGGGATCGTGATCTGCTGAGGCTGAGGAACGGGAACGCTGTCTCTTCTACGAATCATAGCACTAGACTCCAGGTAGGCCTCCATCGTTGGTCTGTTTATTCGCAATTAGGAACTTGCGCTGTAGCATTTGATGATTGTTGCTAGACCCATGCTGGGCTAGTAGGGATCGCCTCTGTCCGCAGAGGGGATTTACCTCCTCAACAATTTGGCGACTCCGCTGGGGAGCGTCTAGTTTTCACTGTCTCGTTTGGATTGTCTCGTTTTGATCATTTTATGATTTTCCTTGCTTGGTTAGCCTTCTGGGTTGGGTTCTTTTGCTGTTTTTGCTTATTTGTTTGCTTAGTTTACATTGATCTGCTTCTGGAGTACTTTTTTTATTTTTTGCTGAGAAACTCCACTGGCGCGCTTTTTAGCCCAACAGTCGCACCAATTGGTGCATGTTGCTTTTGTATTGCCCGCGCCAATTGCTTGCTGGCATCAGTTGCAACCTTACAGTCGCACCACTCTTGTAGGGTATTTGAGTTTGCTCAGTTTTGAGCTCTCTAGGTATGGTCAGTGTTTTTCTTCTTGATTTTTCGACTACCTGAGTGTTTTGGAGTCCTGTTTGACTGGGAATTTGCCTCCGTCCTTTGGTTGTTTGCTTTTCTCCATCGATTTCACGTTTTAAGCCCTAGGGCATCTAGTGGCTTTGTGTATCGAGCCCTCCTTGGGAGTTTTGGTGTTTTGTTTATCCAGTCAACTCTTTGATTGCTCCTCCGCATCCTCTTAGTAGTTGTTCACTGTTTTGTTGCGATTTTTAGGTGATTGCTCGTTTCTTCATTCAAATTTCGTTTGGTCTTGCTTTGGGCCTAGATCACACGGTCCATTGGAGCCTTTGAGTCTTTTTCTTGGTTTTGAGAGAGTTTGGTCGATTTGAGATCTGATTGCTTGTGTCATTGAGTGAAATTTGTCCGTTTTGCTCTCTCAATATCGTTTCTCAAGTTGCTTCTCTTTTATTTTCAGTTTTTTTAGTGCATCTAGCTATCAAACATTGAAAATTACAAAAAAAAATCTCTTTTGCTTTTGGTTGATTAGTGCAAATTGAAATTTTTCGATTTTACTAGTAATTAGTGATTTGAATGAAAATTTTCGATTTCATTAGTTGCATTAGAGATATCATTGTTTGTCTTCCGATCATTTTGTTTGTGTAAAAACTCTCAACTCTTCTGTAGCTAGTTTTCATCGAACGAAATGGTGTACTGTGGCATGTAGCTTTGCATTTAGGAGTTTTTGAAACAACACATTCGTTAGGGCCTAAAAACTGAAACATAATTGAAGATCAACTTTAAAATCTACTCAATTTACACTAAGGCAGCATTGGAATCTAACGAAACATATTTAGAGGTCTAGGCTAGAGACGTGTTCCGGCGTCTTTAAACCTAGCAGTTGTCGTTCGCCTTTTGGCTTTAGACAGCGCTAGTACGGACTTGTGCTCCCCGTACCGTCGCGTATATAAAGGGAGACCCCTCTAGGTTTTCAATCCTTTATCCATAGGAAGCCGAGTCTGCCGCCCTATACCCGTGACACACCGGACACAGCATTTGGGGAGATTGCCTGCACGTACGGAAAGTCCTTGGTTGATTTCTCTTTCATTTTTGAAACCAAGGTGTATATTGAAGTTCATGGTTATTTGGTACACCCTTTCGCCTAGTATTCCCGAGCAGTCATTTGGTCTTTTCTGACTCCCTAAATTTGAAAAGATCGCCAAGCGCTTGTCCTTTCACGCTTGTGTCAAATCTGAAAGAGATAGAGTCACCTTTTTATCGTTTCTCGACTCTTAAAACATGAAACGGTGAAGTTTCTTATATTTCAATGTGGTAAAAATTAATCACCCACGATTACACGCCCTCTTAGATTTTGCTTGTTGACCGTTTGATCGTGTGTCTTGCCTCTTTTTCGGCCCGTGTATGGTTTTGAGTCTTGATGGCAACTTTTCTAGAGTTTACCAACCAAGGAATCCCCTCAGAAGGGAATCCTGGTCATTTTCCTCCTTTTGGGAATGTTGGTGCTCCTTACATGGCAACGTTGTCCCTTCCTGGGTTAGCTGTTGGGTTGCTTGTTTGGTTGTTTTCAACCTCTGTGGTCCCGAATATCTCCGCTACTGTTCAATCAGTTTCTCCACCTGAACAACATCATGTTGATTCCAAGGTGGACCTCTCCCCTTCTTCGCCTGTTTCTGCGTCCTCATCTTCTACTTCGCCTGGTGAAAGCCTGGATTCGAGTAACCAGGGGGTTAAGAAGAAGAAGAAGAAGACAAAGAAGAAGAAGTCTGATAAGCGAGAGGCTAAAAGTGCAGCCACTGTTTCTGAAATATCTCCTCTTGATAAACCTTCCAACCCTCCACGGAAAGTCAAGTTCCCTTGCATGTTGTGCACCGGAGACCATCTTCTTCGAGACTGCCCTGGCATCCCCAAGGTGCTCAAAGCATGGTCTGACGGCCGTCCGCCGTTGCCTTTGACTTCCGGGAGCCAGGTTGGGGGCACGTCTTCAACTGGTGCTGATAAGGCTCCTAAGAAGCAGGGTAAGATCACCAATCCCTGTAAGTTGTGTGAAGGGCACCATGCCATTCACCTTTGTCCTTATATGGATGAAGCCAAGCGAGTTTTGGACAACCCAACCGGTTCTACACCACGCCTTCCACCTGGTTGTAATTGGCTTTCTTTGAGTCCTCCGCCAGCTGATTCTGCGATTGGTCAAGAGTCATCTTTGGTCCTTCCCACTCCCTCAGAAATTCGAATTCACAAATCCGTCCCTGACCAACCATTGGTCGTAGGATCGGTTGAACTGGCCCCATCCGCGGTGCACCAGGTCTTTTCTGTCGAGAGTGGATCTCACACCCCCCATGTCCTTCTGATTTCTTCAGATTCTTCAGACTTGGAGAAAGATTCTCCTGTCCCTGTACTTCAAGAAGCTGCTCCTCCGCCTCCCATGATGGAGGCACCGGAGGATATCCCTCCCGCCTTCGAGATGGAGGTTATGGAGGATGCTCCTTCTTCCGTAACACCAGGGGAAGACCTTCTCGGTTCGATGGTATCCCCTCCAAGTAGTCTGGTCGCCTCCTTTGATTGGAGTCGATTTGCAGGATTCCGCCTTCCGTCTTACGTGCCTTTCGAGATCACGGTACAGGCTCTTGGTCTGGTCGTACCCAGCACCATTATAGATGAAGGTGCCTCTGTTAGTATTCTATCCTCAACTACCTGGCAAGCTTTCGGTTCGCCGCCGCTTGCGCCTGTTACGCAGAATCTGTTGACTTTTAACAGAAGGACGAGTCAACCGTTGAGGATCCTTCCAAGGTTACCAGTTACTTTGGGAGGTAAAACCGTCCATATGGATGTGATGGTCGTTCCAGGCCCCTTGGATTTCAATCTACTCCTGGGGCGAGATTACACCTATGCCATGGGAGCGCTCGTCTCCTCCCTTTTTCGTGTGGCCTGTTTTCCGCATGAAGGACGGATCGTGACCATTGATCAGCTTTCGTTCTTTGGTCCTAATGTGGCAACTGGTCCGCCATCACCCCCTCCTGGTTTTTATTCACCCGTTGTATCTGCTCCACCGCAGGTCAACTATGTGTCTACCTACCCTGTGCCTACACTCAGTGAAGACGCCGTCGTGCATAGTGTACTGGGGGCATTGGGTCCTGACTTCCAGGATGTTTTCCTTCCATCGAGAGTGGAACTCTTGGAAGCACCGCCTTCTTGTTCATTTTGATGTAAGTCGGTTAGAGCACGGTTTCCTCCCTGTGTCAAGCTCTTTAAAAAATGAAACCAGGTTCTCGGAGCATAGTTCCTCCACTTGTGTCAAGCTCCTAAAAACAATGAACCAAGCTGTTTGAGGATAGTTCTTTTAAGTGTGTCAACCTCATTAAAATAATGAAACACGAGCATGTTCAATTCGACTTTTTGTTTTGAACCTTCACTCCATTTTCAATGGACTGAAGCTTGGGGGGCATGCACCTCGAATTGAGACACCATGCTGGGGGGCATGCCTGTCTTCCTCATTTCAAGCATAGTTTGCATATGTGTGTGTTCATGTGTGCTTTTAAGCTTGCGTAAAATGAAATGTGTGAGTAGATACATTGTGTGAATACATTTCGCATTGGGTCGTTTGTCATGTAACTGATACATTAGATTACATTTGTATTAGACATTTGCATGACATATAGAAAACATCATCACATGTAAAAGATCCATCCAAAATAGTCATATGTATATATATATATATGTGTGTGTGTGTGTGTGTCGAAATGTTTGCACAGTGTGTGTCGCATAAAGTCAAAAATATACATAATCGTCTTAAATACATCCGGAGACGATATGTCTCTCAAAAAATATGTGTGGTAAAAGCCCTAAGAGTCTAATCCGCATGGTGCTCATGATAACATGTAACTGCACGCACTAAGCGTCTCAGAAGTCGGTGGATTCGACTACGTACTCCCACCGTATGTCGCTGGTACGCCATCGGTACATCCGCTAGCCGAGCATAGTCCGGGATCCCTCGGGCGATACCCTCGAGATTCTGGATCAACTCCTCCCCTCCTGTGCCCTCTGCCTGAGGATCAGGGGCGAGAAGAGTCCTCCGCGCGATTGGAGACATACCGGCTGGTCTCTCGGGGCCCACATCTGCATACACATAAAATGTGTTAGGACGAATGTGTATTAACAAAAAAATCATAAAACATAAAAATCAAAAGAGATGAGGTCATACCCAACTCCTCGTCCCAGTCATCTCCTTCTGGCAGTGGGAGATCTGGGTCTCCGGTGAAATCGGTTCCTGCATATGGCCAGTCCTCCACTACGATCAACTGGCGCCACAACCACCCAAAAAACTCCGGCCTCCACGACATCTGTTGGCCTCCTCCAGCTCTGGGCATTAGTGTTGCCCAGCGAGCCATTCTTGGCTCTCGTGGAATCGGCTCAGCTACGATGGCCCCTTGGCCTTGGAAGATTGGTAATCGTTCCAGAATAAACGATACCAGGATGGAACCGTAGCCGAACTGTTTCAGTTTGGCTTGCTTGCATTTCGTGAGCTGTCTCTTCATGTTGATTGTTACTGTTGTAGCCCAGTCAAACAAAAGTGGATTCATGCACTCTGAGGCCAGCAGGAGTTGGGCCTTTGTGGCCTCGTGCGGTGCCTGCGACCCTGCAGCCCGCGTGATGGTATGTAGGACAACTCTCAATGCCAGATCGGGGATGGTGTGGATATCCACCTTTTTGCTCCCTGATCCCATTTGTGCTCTTGGGCACACTCGTGCCATCACTTCCTCCATCTTCTCGCCAGATGGTCTGCTCCCAGTCAAGATGGGTACCGGACCTCTGCGAGACAATCCGGTTATGAAATACACATCAAAAACCTCCAACTCCAATACCTGGTCTCGCAACTTGAACACTTGTTCCTGTTCATCCCAAATACTGATCAGATACTGGAGGAGCTCGGGCTGAGCTCGTAAACAGGGTGTTAGGAAGAACTTCTTTAGCCCACAGTTTCTGAGGGCATTCATGCAAGCCTCACTTTCTATGGCCTGTTCATCCTCTTCTCCATGCTCTCTTTCTTTCCATTCAATCACCATTTTGCTTGATTTCCTGCATCCACATGGTCACAAACCCTTAATTAGATCTCTGGTAGGCTTCAAATTTCATTCAATTTGGTTAAAATCTCGAATTTTTAGGCGGAAATTTAGGTTCGGCCGCTAGCGCGGCTGTTTTGTGAACAGTCGCGCCACGTGGCGCGAGGCCTTTACATGGAAAATCCCATTGGCGCAGGTCCGTGCCCGATACCCGCGCCAATGAGCGCAGCCCTAAAAATTCAAAGAGTGGCCACAGAGGGCTGATACATGAGGGAAAACTATTAAAAAATGGATTGAAATGAAGTACAAGGAAGCGCCTCTTACCTGTCACAGACGAGAACCTGAATGGTAAACTGGATCTGTCACAATCACCGTCAGAAGTTTGCACACCAAATGGACCACTGCTGCTTTTCACCAAGGTAAATAGTAAATGTAAATTTTTTTTTACCATTTTGGCATATTTATAACTTTTTCGACATAGGATAGGTTTTAAAAGTTATTTTTATCAAATATTTTAATATGTTATGTCGAAAATGGGTTTTACGCTTGCTTGGTATGTGCAGCAACAGGTCTTTCCACGACTTTAACGGTGAAAACGAGTTGTATTTTATACTTTTTCGGACTCGGTAAATACACGAAAAAGTCACTTTGGAGTCATCTTTCAGCTCTTTTCTGACTCTCTAAACATGAAAAGATTGCCGAGGCCCTTGTCGTTTCGATCTCATTAAAATGGACACGAATCGACATTCACCCAGTATAAGTTTAACCCTTTTTCGGGCTGGGATGGATTGATTACGAAAAAGGAATACCCTAGCCTATCGCGACTAGGAGGTTTTCCGGGATATTGTTTTCTACCTTTTCGGATCTGGGGAACTATTTACGAAAAGGGACCTGTGGAGTTTTCTTTTCCGCTGTCTTTTCAAACTCTCTAAACATGAAAAGACGCCGAGTTCTTCCTTTGTCGGACTCGTTAAACCCTGATGACATTGGATTCCGTCGAAATGACGTTCTCCGAGTTTCTCCTTCCTAGGACTCGTTAAATGCACTAGGATGGATTCGCCCGAAGGGCGGACTTATATCACAAGCATATGCTATCCCCTTCAAGCTTGTTATCAAAAATAATTTGGGTACTCGCCAGAAATGGTGGGGGAAAAATGGAACCATCGTCGTTGTCGTCGGCAGTATGTCGCTCTTGAACATGGCACTTGTCTGCATTCGTGTCGGGTTGGGGACATCTCATCTCGTTTCTTCACTTTGCCTCCGTGGGTTTGGATAATCCTTTTTGACCTCTCCTCTGCTCATTGCCTTGTCACCATGACCTCTGATCCGTTGATGTCAAATACTGCCAAAACCACTATTTGTGTCGTTATATGTTCAAGAGAAGTTGACCTCTGCGAATATCAACCTTCCTCTGATTCTCATATGATCTTGATTCACAACAAAAACATCATGTTCCTTTGTCTCGTGTCGATGATGTTGGAAACATTATGGCCCACCTTCGATCAAGGTCACTTCCTGTCGACTTCAGCTCATTATCCAGGAAGTTGATCTAGAGACTCCTTTATGGTACCTTGGAGCCTGCATGCCTCAATGGCAGGTTCGTCGCATTCGACGTGAGGTTCTCATCATTGGCCTCCGATCGAGTGATTCTACGGGTGTTCAACGCCAGCTCATTGATTCACATGCCGTAGATTGTACTTGTAGTACCTTGAGGGACATCGTCATTATTGGTGGTTCCTCTCGCGTCTGTTAACAACTCTCATCATTGGCTGGTAATCAGATGATGTTCTTTCATGTTCGACTTCGGCTCACATATTCGCATGCTTGAACTTGTACTTTGTTTGGGTCGAGATGGAGCGCAAGACCCTGGATTGTGTCTGTTGTAATCCAGGCTGCGATATTGTGGATTATTATGATTATTTACATGACTTATTCACTGGATGGTTGCGACCATACCTGAGTCTATTTATCGATCCTCACTGGATGGCTGCGACCATACCTTGGATCTGGATTATTGTATACTCTGTTTTGGATGGCTGCGTCCATACCACATATACATCATGTACTTGAGATATCAGTTGTATTTCTCCACGCAGGTTTTTCGACGGTGGAGCTTTAGTTGGACACGTTCTCATAAATCATTTCACCCCTCTCTCTCTTGGGCCTCATGCTTTAGGGGGCATCTGTTACACATTAATTTTTCATCGTCCCTACCTTTTCCCGTCCTGCATATTGGAGGGCCCATTTTGTGACCTGTGAGCAATGTCATGCCTTGAAACCATTATCATTGCATTCCTCTAAACATGAGATTCAATTGCCCTAAAGACATCTCCTTGAAAAAAACCATAAAAACATCCCTTTTTGCATTGGCGCGAGTGGACAGTTCATCACTCGCGCCAATGAGTAAAATCCTACAAAGAGGCTGCGCCAACTGATGCTCTGTCCCAGAGTCGAAGTCTCGCCAGCCAATTTAAGGAGTGTTTTTTAAATAAGAAAGGCGAAATTTTTGTTTCAACAAACTCAGAAACCATTGCCTATCTTGAGTTGGGAGGTTTGGCTCTGGGAGTTCCATGCAAGGGAAGTGGTTTGCCACCTCCCATGGAAGCTTCGTTGATGATAGGGCCAATCCCACAATTATAGGGATCCCACCTCCCTCCTCCCCCATCTATAAAAGCTTGCCCATTGCCATTGCAAGCTAGTCTTGAAGTGCCTAAGCTTTGAATCTCCAAATTCCCAAGAGCCTTTATGCTGTAAGAGCCCTCTTTCTTCCCTTAAGGCTGACTCAAGTAAGGAGAGTATCGTCGAGAGACTCTAGAGAGGCTTGTCCCTTCCCTGGCGAGCTTTGTGAGACGTGAACGACTGGGGACCCTTCCGAAGGAGACCGTGGCGTCAGAACATTGGTTGTACTCTCTTTCGATTGTTTATTAATGAATGACTACCGGTTATGGTTCCACTCTGTTTTTCACTTATGATAATGATGAGTTATATCCTTTCTGACTGATATATAGTTGTGTATTCTGGATTTTATGCTTGTATTTGTGTTGTTTCTTGCATGTGCAGGTGTCCATTCACGGAGATCGTGGGGATCGTGATATGTCGAAGCTGAGGAACGGGAACGTTGTCTCTTCTACGGATCATAGCATTGGACTCCAGGTATGCCTCCATCATTGGCTTATTTATTCGCAATTAGGAACTTGCGTTGTAGCATTTGATGATTGTTGCTAGACCCCTGCTGGGCTAGTAGGGATCGCCTCTGTCCGCAGAGGGGATTTACCTCCTCAACGGCAAAAGCAAGTCCCACTCGTAATTCTATCCTAGGTTAAGGGCTTCTAAGGCCAATTCACACATATTCATTGAACTATACGTTATAAGTGTCATTCCTAACTACCGGTTCTCCTCCCATCGATGAAATTCCATAAAGAGAGGAGAGTATTAACTATGGCGATAGTGGGCTAAGCCTCCATCATTTCTCTTAACCTAGCAGTTGCCCTCTTAGGAATCCCTTTTTATTTACCCTGCTGGTTTGAGTGGTAACAACGCTTACCACAACCCTTACAGTCTGCTTGCCTTAAACACATGGCATATCCTTTTCCATCTATACTTGGAGGGAGTACATTGCGCCAATTTCTCTACCTTTGTTGCTCACCAGTACTTCTTTTGCTCCATAATTTCTTGCATCTTAAGCTCACCAAGCTACCTTTATCAATCCTCCTCCTTCTCCAAGAATATTGAACATATATATTTATAGTTATTCCCTCTAACAGACCTTTTGTTGCTCCAAAGTGTGTGAACTTATGGCACTCAAATTCTTCCCTCATACATCAACTTTGCTCCACCAAAGTCACTGCTCTTAGGGTCATTTGTAACAACCCACTCAATAGAGATTTACAACTAAAAATAATAGTATTAGGGCTTCTCAAATCATCCCACACACAATCCCTTAACTCACTTTAAGATGACTGATCTAAGGCATAAAATATTTTTTTCCAAAACCCTTATGAACATACCTACCACATGTAAGCAATTCATCAAACATAAGACAAAAAATTTAGCTCCTTGAGAACTTGACACAACTCCTAAGGATCCTCGGTCCTGGTCACTAACTTGACTAAGATTCTTGACCTAAATTACAGATCTATGTGTCCCATAAATTTCGTATCTCATGCGGCCACCTCATTCATGCATACACTTGCGGTCACCTCCCTTGATGTCCCTAAATCTCCTACACAAAAATTCATCCCATTATATTTTCCTTACCAAAGACATTGCAGTCTCCCATTCGACAAAAAATAGGGTCTTGACCCTCTCTTAAACTTTAAAAGATCCCATGGCCAAATGCACAAAGATTATGCATACTTTGTATGCCCAGAACTTCATGAATAGACCTTCACAAACTCAGCCATCTAGAACATAAGATTAGAGACACAACTTGTCCTTCTTCTACCTTCTTAACTCAAATCCTTGAGATATGTGGTCACTTTTCTTGTCTTCCCTTGATGAATTTATCTTATGGATGATTCTAAATGAACTTGAATTCACCATTTCTTATAGTGATCTTAAGGGATCTTGTAGGCTAAACCAACATGAGCCTACACATAAAAGCCCCACTATCTTAAGAAATAAACTCCTTTTAATTTGTTTCAGACCTCACCATTGAAGCCCTAGGTGCCCCTTAGTCCAGCTAGGGCACCCCTCATGTATCCAATGAATGAACAACTATTTTTCCACTTGGTTATTTTCCCACAATTTTGGGTACAAATCCCACCGCTTGGGTACATTTCCCACAAAGCTTCATTTTCATGGGTCAACTCCACACAAACCTAGTATCCCAAGGGTTGCGGGAGTACCTCCCAAGCTACACATTTCAACACTCCCTCTTAGTGAGGGAGTTACTTCCACTACTTGGAGGTATCTTATCATCGTCAATGAAACTAGCCCAATCTCTATTGTTCACCACTGCAACATACCCTGTAGAATGAACCACACTATCCTCAATAGTGTCCTTTCCACCATAGGTTTCCCACTTCTTCTTCTCTTTAAATGCCTTCATGACATTCCACGATTCCTTCTTTTCAGTTGTAGAAATCCCCTTACTCCCAAATAACCATGTGCTCTTCTTGGGTTACAGATTCTCCCTTTGAACATACATACAACTGCTTGAACTTGATTCCCTTTGAGTCTTAGGAACCTGCTTCTTTCCTTGATTTATAGGTTTCGTCGTCAATAGATATAGAGCATACTCCCTAACTCCAATTATAGCTCTAGTAGAGTTAGAACCTTTAGGCCTAATCTTTGCTTTTCCATCCCGGAACATCACCTTAGACCCCTTCGCCTCGATCAGTGAGACATAAAACATGTTGTACCTAAGTTTCAGTACCCAAATTACATCTTGAACTTGTAACAACCCACCTGACTCCATCCTGAATGGCACAACACCTTCCCCTCTTACATCTTTCTAACTCTTGTTTCCAACCTCCATGTGCAACTTTGAGTCCCATTCAATTAGAGTCTTAAAAGCTTTATGTGAACCCGACATATGCTTTGACGCTCCTCTATCCACGTATCATGCAACTTCTCGACTTTTTAATCTTTTTAATTTTTTACTTAGTTTAATTTTTTATTTTTTTAATCTTTTTAATTTTTTCACCTGGAGTATTTTTTTTTACTCATTTTTTTTTTAATATTTTTAAATATTTTACTCCAAAAATGGTGAATCATTCCACATGCCTGAAATCATCATCTCGAATCCTATTGTTTCTTATAAATTTTATTTTGGTTGTACTTTTTTGTTTTGAGGCCCATTTTTTACCTGAAATTTCTCTAATGAAACCCCACCGAGGGGGAAAACCCATTAGAAATTCTTATCAACTTCAAAGGATAATTACAATACCTAAGACCCAAAACAAACTCTCGAAGACCATGCCAACTGCTCACAATAAGAACTACTCTCCCAACAAATTCTACTTCTTCTTCTTCCAAAATCAGACCTGTGGAAACGTTAGTCTTCAAAGAATATTTCACACTATAGATTTGATCTATGATGCAAGACATCCTTCATTTATTCGTTGGAATTTAGGCATTCTCCCAAAGCCATCACACTTATTTTTTATTCATATAACCACATATCAATACAAAATATCATGTTTCAAGTGTGTATCCAAATGTAGGTCGAAGTCTATATATACTTCTTGAGTGTTGGATGGGCCTCCTCTAGGCCGACATGAAGAGCTAGCCAACTTGATCTTGGTGGAGTTTCTATACCTTTCTTTACATCCAATAAAACTTCCTTTTCTTATTACATGAGCCCCAATGGGTCTTTTACATCATGAATTTGGCTTTTACTCAATAATGAACCCCTAGAGAACTCAATGGGTGTTGGACCTAGGACCAAAGACCATGGGAAAGAAACCCATGCTTGAAACAAATAATTTTCCTTTATAAAAATATTTTATTTTTCTTTTCTTTCAACAAAGTACAATAATAATTACACCATGACACAAGAATAATGACTATTGTTAAGACCAAAATTAGTTACAATTTCCAATGCTCCCTCTTAACTAGGGAGGTATTCATAATTTTCCCACGGGTACAAGGACACTACTCCATTTGAAAAAAATTATAAGAAGAGTTACAGATCTATAAGCATCATTCATCATAGCCAACATTGTCACATTACCCAAGGCCTTAACGGGTACACTCTATCTCTCACAAGATCAGAGCACAATGTTGGGAGGCATTCCATAGGACACCTTACCGCCTCATCATGGTACATACTCCACCTAGGATACCCAAAGTAACCTTACCAATGGACCATTCTTATCTTATTCCATGTGAATTAGGATCTCCATCCTAATCCATCACATTACATGACTCAAAGAATGTTTGTCCAACATTATCCTTATCCATGTGTATGTACTTGACTTAGGACATCAGTCCTAATCCATCGAGGTACCTGACAAAAGGAGAACCAAACAAGTTATCATTCTCCCTATCCGTGATGCATGCGCTAGAATTATGACCGTTACTCTTGGTCTAGTACATGGCATAGGGAGAACCAATGTCAAACCATACTTTGTCTCAATCAGGGAGGGAATCTATATTCTCTTTGTAATCATAGAATAGATCCCGCTCCTTTTCAAGAATAATCCTTTTACTCCCTCTCAAACCTAGAGAAGGTTCCAACTTCCTTAGAGACATCACAACCACAAGTCCTCAAACTTGTATTTCATCAAATATCAGCTTGCATGGCTCCCTCTTTCCTTTGCATCTCATCGTACAAAGCATGCTTCCTTTCACAGAGCCATATTGTTACAATAGGTTCCAGGTCATCCAATTTTCACATCGCTTTTGTCTCGGCTTTATCAATGAAGGCATTCTATTGAACCTTAATCATAACTTCTTCATGAAAGTGATCTTCCATCTAAACCTTCAAGTTATCTTATTATGTTGCTACCTTCCAATCCAAAGATGAGCATATCTTGATCTTCCATGATGTCACGTACCAAATGTTGATATTTTCCCTCAATGTCCATATAGTTGAACTTTCTTCAACTATCAACATGTAAACCTGCAACATCTTTCCAGACAGCAAAGCAACATGTTAACTAGATAACCAATAATAGATATCCTCATCAAACTTATCCCACCATGATGATCTTCAAAACATCTTCATGGTCCATATCCACGAGAGTCTATCATAGTTCCCAAGGATACAACTTGATTACCAAGTTACCATTCTTTCTTCATTTAACTTTTGATATCATCAATTCCTTCAGGGTCTTTACAGTTCCCTCCATTCGTCATATTTCTCATAAGATCAGTTTTGCTTAGCCATATACCTACATTATGAAATTAACATCAAGTAAAATATACAAATACAAGAGTATGATTGTAACATTGACAATCTAGGGATACCATGGTATCTTAGAGGGATAATTCCTAGTATTTTTAGATTCAAACCCTAAGTTCCTAGATATTTCCTTTGAAACATCAATCTTAGGGTTTGAACCCAAAATTCAATTCTATCCTTACTAGGATTTTTCATAGACCCTAGACTACCTACAAACCCTAGAAACAAGAAAATAGGGTTTATATGAGGGAACAAATAGATTAGGGTTTCTCACTTGAATAGGGTTTTCAAGTGCCAACCGTAGGGTTTTACAAAATCCTAGTTATCAACAATCTTCAAAAAACCTTAGAACCAAACATATCCCAAAAACCATAATGAAATTCATGTTATACCTTATATATATATAAAAAATTATACGTACCTCAAATTCAAGGACCACATACCTTAGTCCTTCATGATCGTAATAATTTTGCTACAAAGCTCTCTCCTTGATTACATTGTCCAAGGTATTTTCACTTTCATAATTGCCATGATCTTCCTATTAATTTCAAGATGCCAAAGCCAAATATTGACTTCCAATTATCTTGGAAATGTCAAATAAGAGAAAACTACCTTGTCCTTTCAAACGTGGTCCCTTTATCAATATTAAAAAGTATAGAAGTCCCTTCAAAATAGGTATGGTACCTATCTTCAAACTTTCAAATTTCTGAAGAAAATTATGAGGAACAACCCTCAAAAGTTCTTAATATTTTTACTTAGTATTATTATTGATCAGATATATAAGATCTTTTGTGCAATATGGTCTAGATCTACATCTAGACATCTTCTTCTAACACTGTTTGTAGACCGCTTCCTTAAGTTTTCCTTCAAAGAGACTTCAAATAGAAATGATTCCATTGTTCTTCAATATTTTGGCTAAGTTATAAAGAGTTGCTATAGGACTTGAGTGTGACCCTATGATTAGTGCTTCATCAATCTATGGATATAGATATTTCAAATACACTCGTTATGCTTTCTCAGACATAAACTTTCTTTTTCTTTAAGGTCAACTTTCTATGTCGCAGTAGAGCTCGACCTTCATATATATATATATATATATATATATATATATATCCACAAATTTGTTTACTCCCACACAAGGATGTCGACTTCTGTGATGACTGTAGTCTCACAATAGGTCTACCAAATATATCTTTCTGGTCTTTTCTCTTTGCTGGCAGTGAGGACTAAAAAGAGATACCACGTATTTTAATTCGGTTACTCACAGAGCTCAAATTTATAATATGTTCCTAGGCCCTTCGTTCCGCAGGAGTCTCAGATCCTTTGGAGATTATGGTGATTGTAGTTTTATAATAGGCTTTTAAAGCTTCTAAATAGTTAGGTATTGGATAAATAAACTCTTTGCTTGATATTGGAACTTCTTCTAGTCCACAAATAAGGTACCTTAACTTGTAAACCGATCACCTCTGCAATTATGTACTTGTAATCTCGGAATTTCAGTGGTGATTTCAGATCCTTACATCCATGTTCATAACTTCGCTATTCTTCTCAAGGACCTCGACCTTGAATATGTTAGATGACTATTCCTTCATACCTCCAACAATGCTACTCAACTCCCTTCTTCAAGTTCTGGTCTACTAGCTTAGGCTTGTAGACTAATCATCCTAGTCTGTGGCTCAGTTATTGAGATACAAACCTAAAAATATGCCCAGAAATATAATATTTTAATTCGTCTCTCCTTCTAGATGGCTCTACCTTCAATGCAATACATGAAACCCTTTCTCTTTCAGATAAAAGGTGACCTTTGTTGCCTTTATATTGATGGCCATATCTTTGATACCATGTTGCATAACTGCTAGGTCAACTCAATGTTTTCCTTTACATGAAATTTAATTGTTATTTAGGTTCTTCTTATTAATATTATTATGTTCTTTCATCATCAAGATAAATTTCAAAAACAATGAACACGATATATAGGCTCCATTCCAGGGAAAAACCCCACCGAGGGGTAAAATCCATCATAACTTCTTCATATCAACTTCAAAGAATACTTACAAGACCTAAGAATCAAAGAAAACTCTCCAAGACCAAGCCAACTAATCATAATAATAATTTATCTCCAAACAAAGTATGATTTTGCTTCCTCCAAAATCAGACTTGTGCAAACCATATTTTTCACTGAAAATTTCGCACTATAAAGCTGATGCAAGACATCCTTCATTTCTTCGTTGGAATTTAGCCCTTATCCCAAAGCCTTTGCACTTTTTTTTGGCTCCTCTAACCACATATCAATAGAAATATCATATGTCAAGTGTGTATCCAAATGGAGGTAGAATTCCTCCTATATATAGACTTCTTGAGCGATGGATGGGCCTCCTCTAGCCCAACATGAAGAGCTAGCCAACCTAATCTTGGTGGAGTTTCTAGAACTTTATTTACATCAAATAAAATTTTCTTTTCCTTGGTACATGAGCCCATATGGGTCTCTCACATCATGACTTTGACTTTGGCTCAAGACTAAACCCCTAGAGCACTCAATAGGTGTTGGACCTCAGACCAAAGACTATGGGCAAGAAACCCATGCTTCAAAAAAATAATTTACTTTTATAAAAATATTTTATTTTTATTTTATTTTGAAAATTACAATAATAATTAAATCATGACACAATACTAGTGTAAATTATGAAGACCGAAACTAGTATCAATTTCCAACAGATGGCAACAAGGTCATCACGAAATTGAGTAATCCTCATTAGATATAGAGCCACACCTTCTCTATTCAACATCTTGGTTTTCTTCAACTTATCTCTCAATACCAACAACCAGTTCTCGTTCTTAATTTGGAACAAATATTGAAGAGATTTCCACATCTCATGGGAAGTGTTCTTCTTGGTTAGATGAGGTATCAAGTGATCTTTGACACCATATAAGATGATCAACTTAGCCTTGATATTAAGCTCTTCATATTCTTCCAAATCCTTAGGGTTTTTCAGTTTCTTAATCTCCTTGTCAGCAAACTCTGAAATCTTGTTCACCAACAGGACCAACTTGATCCTTTCCTTCTAAGGGTTATATTTAGACAACCCATCCAACCTGTCCTCATACCTCAGACTAGTAGCCAACTTTGACATGCTGCTAGTCCTTCAAAAACAAGGAAACCAACTCCCTCTTGAGTTGTATGTTGTGTACACTCTGATTCAACAATCCCTTCAAAGTTTCTATGATACCATGTTGATTTTCCTTGGCGCTTCAAAATGAATTCTATGTCTAAAAAAATACCACAAACACACTAAAATTCCACAACACAAGCACTTTGCACAACGGAAAATGTACAACATTTAATCAATATAGTACACAAGAATTTTTGCACAATGAAAAACTAGTTATATTATAACCCTAATACACAAAACATAGGACTATGTACCAGGGATCATGGCCCTTACAATTATCCCTAATACAACGAAAACTAGGTCTCAATGTCAACAACTTATGAAACTCAATTTGCCCTTGAAAAAGACACACTTGACTTACTTTTTGATGAATCACTTACCACAAATATTTCATTCCACTTGCCTTAAACACCTGACATGTCCTTTTCCACATGTACTTGTAGAGAGTATGTTTCTCCAATACCTCTACCTCTACTTCTCACAAGTACTTATGTTGCTCAAGAATTGTGTATATCTTCAGCTCAACAAAATGCCTCTATCAATCCTCTTGTTGGTTTAGGAAGGTTGATCATAGGTCTTTACAATTATGCCCTCTAACAAAACTTTTGCTACTCCAAATTTTATGAACTTAGGGCACTCAAATATTGCCCTCACACACCAACTTTGCTCCATAAAAGTCACTACTCTTAGGGTCTTTTTTAACAACCCACTCAACAAATATTTACAACTCAAAATAATAGTATTTAGGGCTTGTCAAATCAGGCCACACACAATCCCACTCACTTTAAGATGAATATTTTAAGGCATAAAATTTTTTTGTCCAAAAGCCTTATGGAAAAACCTACCACGCTTCAAAAATTGATCAAACATAATACAACACACTTACCTCCTTGAGAACTCGATGCAACTCCTAAGAATCCTCTGTCCTAGTCACCAACTTGATTGAGATTCTCAACCTAAATTAGATATCCCTGTGACCCCATAGTTCAGATATCTTACGTCCACCTCAGTCATGCATACCCCTGTAGTTACATCTCTTCTCGAACCTAAATCTCATGCACAAAACTTTGACCCCTTATATTTTCCTTATCACATACCTTGCATCCTCCTATCTAATACAAAACAAGGTCTCAATCCTCTCTTTAACTTCAGAAGATGTCACATACAGATGCACAGAGATGATGTGAAATTTGTATGCCTAGAACTTCATGAACAAAGCTTCACAAACGCGGCTTGCCAGAACATAAGATTAGAGACACAACTCATCCTTATTCTACCTTCCTATCTCATCTCCTTAAGGTATTAAATCACTTTTCTTGTCTTCTCTTGATGAATTTCTCCTATGGATGATGCTAGAATACGGAGTGAATATTGATCTAGTAAAAACCACAACTGAAGATGAAGACAAACCAATGGAAGTAAAAACATATTCAGATGTTGGAATTTGAATTCACCTCTTATTGTGATCTTATGGGAGCACATTAAACTCAGTGTATCAATTCATACACTGAGTTGTCATATTTAGTCCCTATCTTAGCATGATTTCCAAAATTACCACTTGAGCACAAGAATACCAACTCCCTTAAAAGGCCATCAGAAACAATTTTGGAAAATATTTTTCTTTGGCTCTCTAAATAAGAGATCTTCCAACTTCTGATTTGCATTGAATCATAGGATAAATGATATGCCCTTGGGGCCTCTATGTGCATATCCCATGTGTCAAACAATAGACACACATGGGCACATGTTAAACTCACATTTGACATGTGTCCAATTTTACACCAACATTGGGAACACGTGGGAATTTGCATGGTTTGAAGAAGAGCGGGCTTGAGAAATCAAAAATAGAGACAATGGTCTTTGTGAACTCCATCCTCTATCTTATTTATAGGAAGAGGGATACAATCATTGAAAGGAAAAACAATATGTGGGATGTATTTCCTAAAGATGTGGGTTTGGAAAACAATGTTAAGTTGCCATTAATGCACTTGGATCTTAAAGAACTTAGTGTAGAAAACGGTTTATTGTCTGTTGTCATTTTTCCAAATCTGCTTCTGATCACTTTCAGGCTGGGAGAAGTGCTATGTTGTGTTTAGAGCCTCTATTCCAGTGAGGAACCCTTTTGTTTCATGCGAAAAAGGTTTTCAATTGCCCTAGATATTTCATTTTAGATCTGGAGGTATAAAGTATGTTTTGCAATTATATTTATTTATCCCTCTGTTTATTTCGGTTTATAGTCATTTTTATTATTATTATCGAATTGTTGTAGCCGCTACAACACCCTCTGAAATTTGGCATCAGTATAAAATTTCAGAGCTCTTATTTCTTTTTATGGTGTACATGGGGATATGTTCATTACCAAATATCAACCCTATGCCTAAAAGGTCCACCCCGGGTAGGTAACCTCAAATCAAAAGTTGGCTTAATTAGGTGATTGATTTGTTCTTCTAAGTGTGGTCACAAAGTTGCATTTTCACCAATATTGATCATGTGTGACTTAAGCGACCTTGCGACCTATCCAGGTCGCAAGGTTGCAATGTTGCATTCTCTTCAATCTTCGACCTTTTGCGACTTAGCGACCCAGTGACCTAGACTAGGTCGCTAGGTTTCTAGGTCACAAGGCTACGAACCGTTTCAGCAGCTGACCTTTGTGACCATGCGACCTAGCGACCCAGTGACCCCCCAAGTTGTGAGGTCGCAAGGTCACAAGGCCACCAATATACACAAAATACCTTACCATGCGACCTCACGACCACCATTAAGGCTCGCACGTGTGACCCCTTTATATATACAAGGGTCACATAGGTCACATTCGAACTATGCGACGGAGCTCACAAGGTGTCTCACAGACCATCCGAAGAGCATTTTTCTTCCAGGTAAGTCGTCGAAGCCTCCTGCATTTTTCTCTTTCATTTGACTGATGACCCTACCTAACCCTTCTCCCTTAGCTAGGATATTAAACACCATAGGGTTCTATCAACAATGCCCCCCTCCTTAGACCATCTTTCCTTCTGAAGCTCCTTTTTCTCCCCTGCTCATCCCATCATGCCCAGACCAACACTAGCCCCCCTGACTACCCTATGTTACCTTGTGCATCCATTTCCAAGCCTCCTGTGATCTCCACAGCCCTAATTTCCCTCCTTTTCTTTCTTTTTCTCCATTTTTCATGAATGTCACACACACCCATTTCGCCCAGAAAATCCCTAATGCGACCTCGCGACCTCATAACTTTGCAACCTCACCACCTAGTCGTTGGGTCGCCAAGTCACAAAATCTATTTCTTCCATGCAGATGCGACTCAGCAACCCTGCCAATAGGTCACCAGGTCACATCCCCTGCACTCTGAAGCCTTTGCGACATTTAAAATTTGCAACGACCAATAACTCCCTGGTGCAACCTGTCATGTTGCTCACTCGACATCCCAAACCGGCCAGGACACTAGTTGGTTTAGACAAGAAATTTTCCCTATGATATTGTCACCTCCATGCCATATGTCTTATCATGGGATTATTTCTTGAACATGCCAGGTGACATCAAAGCTGAGCTCAACTGCATTTCTATCTCCTCGGCCACAAATGACATGGGGCCCCCAACAGTTTGTAGATGGCACAAAAGCCCAAAAATTGATCCACCAGAGAGTTACGTGCCTCCAACACTGACTCCTATCTACGGAGACACAACCTCTGTCTTTGGAAAGAATTCGAAGATGTCTAATTGGTATGAATTGTACCAAGAATTCATGAAGCAAGAATTCTTGGAGGACCTAGCAGACTGCCAGGTATACATACAGGTGAAAAGGTCCAAATTGCACTATGTGGCGGCTCACCCTACAATATTGTTGTGTGCTGAAGTAATAGAATGGATCCTCCAAAAGGTAGATTCAAACTATTGGGTGATACAAGACTCTGTCGGAGTAGCCTTCACCAACCTTTCCAGGGGCCAGAAGTAATAGAATGGATCCTCCAAAAGGTAGATTCAAACTATTGGGTGATACAAGACTCTGTCGGAGTAGCCTTCACCAACCTTTCCCCGGGGGACGCTGAAGTGTACTACTCACTACCTAGAAAAGAAGAACCCTTTAACGCCCGATGGATAGTGACACATGATGTTCCAGTGCATGACACCCTAAGGAGATGGTGGGAAGACCCCGAGAAGTTTAAGGGAAATAAGAATGAATAATACAAGACCGAGGGTCTGAGAAAAGTTTATAGGCTCGTCGCAGCCATGATGTGACGAATGTATGGAAGAATGGATGATACTACCTTCAACGGGGCATGGGTTCCTCTAATGTACGTATTCACCACCTACGACACTCACTTCTACTGGGCCTAGTTATTAATATCATCTCCGAGGGAAAACATATCAGCAGCACAGGTACTAGAAGAAGCGTTAGCATCAAATTTCTACATGGCTTCCTGTCTGTTATATGTAGTCTGCTCGCGATGTCATTTTGATAATTGGTCACATAACTAGGATGCAGTGACCAAAGGCCCAATTCATAAGGATTTGAATATTTTCTGAGATTCCAAATATAAGCAGGATATCAATTTGATCTCATAAAAGTTCATTGCCGCGTTATATCATCATATCTTCGGGGAAGATCAACCTTGCATGTCTAGAAGAGTAATGGAGAACTTCATAAAGGTAGCCCACTAATTCCCCATCTGAGAAGGCACCCTCATTAGGTTTTTTGGATCTTTCAAGCAACCCCATGTATTGCCCAAATTCGTTACCAATAAGCTACTGCTACAAGAAGTCTGCTACCAGATGACGAGCAATTTCTCTAAAACATTGAATAAGGGTAAGAAGAAACCATGGCCTACCCTCCCACTCACCATTGGTGCCTACACAATAAAATACTTCAAGGAAGTGGAGGCGGAGGCCGAACACATAATGGGTTTTCATTTTGTAAGCTTAGATTTATGGTCCTATGACCCAGAAAGGATCGTCCCTGCACACTGCAAGCGGGCTAAGTTTAACTAAACCTATCAGCACACAAAGACATCATTGGAGGATGAAGTAAGAAACTGGTATAATGAACTCAATGAGGCAACCCCTGAATACGAATTTGAATTAGAAGGAAACCAGGGGGATCAGTCTCAGGATTATCTGACCCTACAGGATAGACCTGATGCCATGAAGTAGAAAACACTAACGGGAGGAGATTTTACTTTTTATCCCAAGAAACCCAAAAACACCTCGGGAAATAAACCTCCTGAGAATCCACAAGAATAAGGAGAGAAAGAGATCGAGGAACAATTAAATGCCAAGAAAAAACAAAGGGAAGAAGAACTTAAGAGGACCTAAGACGCTTTGGCACAATAACAAGCAAAAGACAATCAAAGGAAACAGGAAGAAGAACAAAAAAATCAACAACGGGAAGAAGAACAACAAAAGAAACAGCAAGAGGAATAACAATGGAAAAAGTAGCAGAAAGAGGAATAGAAAAGGAAGCAAGCATAGGAGGCATGAAGGAATAAGGAAGAAGAAGTGAAAGCTAAAGACGAAGAACAAAAGAAAAGGGAAGCAAAGAATAAGATGAAACAAGAACAAGACAAAGAAGAAGTAGAAAAGAGAAGTTAGGAAGAAGAAGCTCAAAAGTAGTAGGAAGAGGTGGCCAAGGAAGTATGGGGAGGTGGGTCACAACCTTTAGAACTTGGGAAACGATCAAATATGCCACCAATCGATATACCCACGGTGACTCCCGTGATAGGCGGACACTTCCCTTTCTCTGAGCTAGGTCTCTCACGAGAACAAGAGGACGATGTACTGGATTTGACAAGGCTATCTTATGATCAGTACACTCACAATATTAGGCAGGAGAGGAGAAAATTTCTTTCCCGGAACCCAGCCGAACCTCTGGCAGTGACTACTAAAAAGGACATAGTCCTGGACACGAGGAAAAATCCCATAATGATAGGGTATGTTGGGACTGATTTCACAGCTACTATAGAAGAGAACATCAGCAGAATGAGAAAAAGAGATTCTATAGCTACAAAACATGCTTTGTATAGTTGAGAAGAGGGCTACTCAAGCAGAAGAGGAAAACAAAGCCTTGGAAACCGAAAATCAAATGCTACAGCTCACACTCACCCAAGCTGGCAGACTGCAAGCCACCATGCAAGGAGAACTGGACATCATGAACAGGACGTACCATGATGCAAGTCTATGAGGAGATGATAAGGTTGAGGCAAATAGTCGCTCCGTTGGCAGGGGTCCAGGAAGAAATGAGAAAGAAGTCCACCCAGCTAAAGGAGGTCTCCACAGCGCTTGACAACATATTGGAATGGTCTGAGAGGTGCATGCATTCCCTTGCCACTCTGCCAAAGAGGGATTGGATCCGCACCCAAAATTACAAGGTACAAATGCAGATGAAGTTTCAATCCTGAGATAAGCTCGTGAAAGATGTAGACAAGGTAATGACAACATACGAGCATCTTATCAACAGTATCGACTCGATGGCAGAATTACATCACATAACTTCCATGGGTATGCTGACCCAATAAAATATTTGAGAAGAGGTATTGCAAGACATCCAGTCATTTCTAGATCCGATCAAACAAGCAGCTAGCTCAAAGGACCTCCTAGCTACCAGGGAAAACATCATACAATATGTCATTGAACCAGTCAAAATCTACACCAAGTTTCCTTCATTGTCCAATCATATCAATTCAAAGAAGCGTATTTTGGTCCCAGGCGCTCTTGAATGCTTGCAAAGGCTCAGGGAATACATGCCTCAACTCACCTCGATAGCCGTTGAATATCAAGCCTGACAGGCCTATCTCAAGGAGCAGCAGCAGGTGGAAACTCCATCTCTCTCTATCACTAAGATGCTCCCATGAAATTAACTGGATATCAGGTTGCAGGTCGCAGGTGCTACCAAGTCGTAGGTCATCCCACTGAGTCAGGGAGACAAAGGGATGGGGTAGCCCAAAAGTCATTTTTGTTCTATATGTACTCCCTTGGGAGAGATTGTAGAGGACCATTTTTTCTGGGACTCCAGGAGAGAGAGAGAGATAATTGTATAACATTGAATGTATGTTCCGAGAAGGAATACAAAGGAATGTTTTGGATCCTACTATTGGATCTGATGGAGGCTTTTGTGTATTAACGCCACGAATATAGTCCTTTTGAACGATTGATACTTTCTGTAACTAATTGGTGTATATTTATGTTCATGCATTATTTATGTATTTGAGCTCCTTTGATATGTGGATGACGTATGATGGTTTAATGTAGGGATATGTTAATGACCTAGTTTGTTGATATATACCTAAAAATTTTCCTAAATGTGCTTAGATGATTGAGGGACACTTGATCATAGTGAATTGTTTCTCGTATGTTCAAGTGGGTCTCTGTATGAGTATGGTCCTAATGAAGTTTTTCTAACAATACTTCTTGTGAGTTCCATGCTTTAAATTTCACTTTGCTATTCATGGTGTTTTTTTTGCAGGGTATCCATTGACCATTGACTTTGTCTCGTCCAGTAGCCATACATTATCATAATTGTGAATCCCCTCTCCATCCGAGAAAAGGCATATCTCTTACCATCATAATGGCAACCGAGCCCACATATCGGATGGGATCCATAACACAAACATTGTAGAGTCTAGTTGGGATTTTATACCGAGGAGATCCCCTTACTGTTGGCAAGTCCCTTTTACTCGTCAACACAGATCTATACCCTCTTCTCTGCATATGCTCTTTGCTCTGCGATCTAGAAAACTAGAAATAGGAAGATGAGATTTTTCTCCTATGTATGCTCTTTCCATGCGAATTTGTGCAATCTTGAGAAATCAGAAATAACAAGAAAAATATCTAATTCCCGGGCGGACTAACCAGAAGTCTAACATCAAGTCGCAATGCTTGCATAGTTTTTTTTTTTTTTTTTTTAAACCATTCCTCCTTTCTAACAAGTACTAAATTTTTTCTAGTTCACTTGGTCTAAAGTTACTTTATGAGAATAAAGGTCTTGGGTTCAAGTCATTTTGTCAAGTTACCTTTTCTAAAAAAAAAAATTCCAAGTTAATTTCTCTAAAAAAACTTTTTGTCAAGTTAATTTTTCTAGAAAAGAAAAATTGTCAAGTTATTTAAATAAAATAAAAAAAAATTGTCAAGTTATTTTTTTTTTAAAACACATGTAACTTATGTTTTAAAGTTACTCTATGTAATAGTGTTTCACGCCCATTATAAAAAGTGAGACACTTACAGTCTAAAGCCACTTTATCTTTTATTTAAGTTACAGTCTACTTGGTCATTAGTTCATAAAGTAACATTGTAAAAAGTGACTCTCACTTATTTATAAAAGTGTGCCACATAAAGTAGTATTTTAAAAAAAAAGTGAGCTTATTATATTAAGTTTGGAAAGGGGGGAATTTTTTTTTTTTAAGTACAGCTTCATCATCAACTTTCAACCTATCACATGACTACTATCTACTACAACTTTTCTTCAAAAAGGCATAACTTCTTTATCCAGAAGCCATTTTCATAGCCATTTTTTTTAACCAGCCTAATTTTTTTAGATCTTTCCATTGGAGTAATTAGTTTCAACCTTTACAGCTCCAATTTTTTTTAAATGAAAAGTGCATGCCCAGTTATTCTTAACAATACCAATTATTTCCAATGGCTATCCTACATGGTAGACTTATTTAGAAGTAAAGGTCTTTATAGAATAGCTTTAGGTCTAGAATATAAACCTACCAATCAAGATAAAAAGGCTAAATGGGAAAATAAACAAAATCAATCACAAGGGTTGATAGGAATGTCCATTGCTCAAGATCTTAAATTTCATATCCAATAAATTTACTCCCCTAATGAAACTATGAAAAAACTAAATACTGTTTTTGACATTCAAAATGAAATCAGAGCCCATTAGCTTGAAAATGAGTTGCTTACTTTGGACCCCAATAATTTCTCCTCTATTCAAGATTTTTTGTCCAAATTCAAGACCCTTAGACTTCTCTTAGAAGGTTGTAAGGTAAAAAATGAAGATGGTAGTCTTATCTATTCCATTCTTGTTAAGTTAGGCCATGCATACTCTGTATTTGTTTCCACCTTCCATTCCACTAGAGAAGCCCTCATTTCTTAAGGAACACCCTACAAGTCCCCCTCTTTTGATGCATTTTGTGATTCTTTGATAACAGAACATGAAAAACTCCTACACCTTGGTATTATTAATACTAGGAACTCTTCTAAGAAAGCCTTAGCAACCCAACAGCAACCAAATCCAAAGAATTCTAAGAAGCAACATCCTAAAAATAATGGTCCTAAACCAAAAAAGGGTCTTAAGCACTCTCAACCGCAAACTGAAATATATAAAAAAAAAAATGATAAGGAAAATAAAAACAAAGGGAAGAAGACATATATACATTACAACTTTTGTAATCGTGATGGCGACGTAGAGTCAAAATGTTTTAAGAAAATGGAAGCCTTGGAAGAAACAATGAAGAAGAAAAACATCCATTTGTAGAACTCTTCAACTTCATATTTGAGAATGGCACTTTTTGCATGTGGTTGTCAAGAATCAAGATCTGGTTATGCATTGAATTAATCTTGTTCTTCTCATTCTCATGAGTTTCTCATTGATTCTGGAGCCTCTTACCACATGGCCAAAAATAAAGTCACGTTTTCTTCTTTAAATGATTGTAACACCAAATATTTATGTTGGTGATGATAAATCTCTTAGTGTTGTAGGGTATGGAACCATTCATCTAGATAATGGTCATTTTAATGATGTATTATGTGTTCATACCTTGTCCTGCAACCTTTTATCTGTTTATCAAATAATTCATTCAGGTGAAGGGAAAACCGTATAATTATCACCTCATGTTGTTGCAATTAAGGACCTAAGAGATCCTAGACATATTTTAGCTACTGGAATTAATAATGATTCCACAAGGCTGTATAATTTTGAAAACTCTGGGTCATCAAGTCTTCCCTCCATTTTTGTTGCTCATAATGATGAAGTGAGCAAACTTTGGCATGAGCAATTTGGTCACTTAAACTATCGCTCTCTTCAAACTCTATTTATATAAAATATGGTGGCATGTCTTCCTATGGTATATTTACGAGATGGTGTTTGTTTTAGTTGTGTACTCAGAAAAAATAATTGGGATAGTTTTGAAAAACATGCCTCTTGGCACGCTTCAACCCCTTTGTAGCTTGTGCACAATGATTTATGTGGTCAACTTCCAATTGTTTCTTTCTCTAGCTACAAGTACTTCTTAAATTTCACTGATGATTTTTCCAGACGTAGTTGGGTATACTTCTTAAAACTCAAGAGTGAATTTTTTAACATGTTCTTTGCCTTTAAGGCCTTTGCTGAGAAACAATCTGGACATCAAATTATTAAGTTAAGATCTGACAATGGAGGAGAATATGTTAACAACAAATTTATCAAATTTTTCACTAAGCATGGAATTCAATTGCAACATACTGTGCCATATACTCCACAAAAAATTGGTGTAGCTTAAAGGAAGAATGACAGTCTAAAGTAAATGGCTAATTGTATGCTTCAATCTAAAGGAATTAGTCTTAATTTTTGGAAAAAAGCAATTAACTATGAAAATTAGATATTAAATTTCACTCCTACTAAGTTTTTAAGGAATATCACTCTAGAATAAGCTTGGAGCTCAATAAAACTAGATGTAAGTCACTTTCGTGTTTTTGGAAGTGAAGCTTGGGCCCATATTCGAGATGAGAAACATAAAGCCTTAGAACCTAAGGGTGAAAATGTATTTGTTGGATATTCTGAAGATGTCAAAGGACATAGACTTCTTCAACCCAAATCCAAAAATTTAATCATTAGAAGAGATGTAAAATTTTATGAAAATATATCGGCTTGCGAGCCTAGTTCGACGAGTGTGCCACCTTTGGTCTGTGAGCCTAATTCGGCATATCTGCCACCTCTCTCTATATCTTTTACTTCTAACAACATTCCTTCTACTTCAGATGATTACAGCGAGGATAAAAATCCTCCTCCACCTCCTCAGGATCTTCCTTCAGCTCCACAACTTCCAAAATGGGTCTTCTCTACTTAGGATGCATCAGGTTCTCTTGCAGGTGACCTAGCAGATCGATGTCGTACACGTTCTCAGTTCGACAGAGCCTCTTCTTTATTAGCTCAAGTTCCAAAAAATTATTATCCATAAACCTTTGGCTTCAGGTCATCCAAATTGGGATGCAATTATGAATGAAGAATATCGTTCCTTATTGGCAGACGATACTTGGGATCTTGTTCCTCTTCCAAAGGGAATAAAACTTGTCATATAAAAATGGGTTTGCAGAACAAAGTTTGGACTACATGGAAAAGTGGATAAACATAAAGCTCGTCTTGTTGCTAAAGTATTTTCACAAGTTGAAGGCATGGAATATACTAAAACCTTCTCCCATGTTGCCAAAATGAATTCTATTTGCCTTGTTCTTTCCCTTGTTGCCTTCTTTAAATGGAAATTCCATCAAATGGATGTTAAATCTACCTTCTTACATGGGGACTTGCATGAATAAATCTACATGGAACAACCCCTTAGCTTTATCCAAAAAGACTCTAGCCTTTTTTGTCACCTTAAGAAGTCTCTCTATGGTCTCAAACAATCCCCTCGGGCTTGGTATGCCAAAATGGATAGTTTTCTCTTAGATAATGGATTTTCGATATGTCATTCCAACAACACTGTCTACACCTATAAAGTGGGAAAGTCCTTAATCATCCTTGTTCTTTATGTTGATGATATTATCCTTACTGGTAGTGATCCCAACCATATAAAACATGTGAAATCTAGCCTCAAAAATAAGTTTTAAATGATAGACTTAGGACACTTGCATTATTTACTTAGTCTTCAAGTCTTACAATCCAAAGAAGGTATTACCCTTTCTCAGTCCATGTATTCCTGTGATATTCTAAGCCACTTTCACATGGAAGGCTATAAGCCAACCCCTTCTCCCTTTTAGTCTGGAGTCAAGCTTTCAATCACTTGTACTTCCCTAGAGGTTGGTGCTACCTTATACCATCAATTTGTTGGTAAAATTATGTATCTAACCCATACCTGTCTTGACCTTTCCTTTATGGTTGGTATTTTTGCTCGATTTATGCCAAAAATCATGAAAGTCACTGGAAAGAAGCTAAAAGAATACTTCGATATGTTTAAGTCTGTTCAATTCGGTTTCATTGATTCTGATTAAATTTGTGATGAAATATTTGATCGAAATGCTGTTAATTAGTGTATTCACTCTTGGTTCAGGACCTATTACATGGTCTTGTAAGAAAAAAAGTTCCATCCTCTCTTTCTTTGGTAGAATCATAGTATCTTGGTGTTGTTGAAGCTAGCAAGGAAGCCATGTGGCTTTGTCAGATACTGTCTGAATTTGGTCTTCATCAGCAACATCCAACTACACTTTGCTGTGATAATTAGAGTTCCATTCAACTATGCAAAGATCCAATTCAACATCAGTGCAGAAAACAGGTTGAGCTACACATGCACTCCATCAGAAATCTCGTTCATGATCGTGTTCTTGAAGTGCACTATTGTTCAACCAATGATCAAGTTGCTAATATCTTTACAAAGGCTCTCATAGAAGTGAAGTTTACCAAACTTCCATCTATGCTTGGAGTTCATGAAATTTATCATTAAGGGAGGATAAGCTCTAATGCCTCCTTCCTTCACCTATTATGTCACCATTGTAAATCCTTAAATCGTATCCCAAGTTTTTCTTAAGGGGGGATGTTAGGATATTCCGACACATAGGAAATAGTTAAGTATAACTTGGTCTTGCATAAATTTAGGTAAAGTGTGTTTCTTTAGTATGTATTTTTGTAACTTATAATCTGACGGTCACGATATGTAGTGATCCAACGGATCATTCTTTCCTTGGTATTAACGACAATTGATATCTATGTGGGTTATGTTGAAAATGTTTTGGCAAGATGATGGAGCTTAGTGAAATGAAGTCGCCTTCACTAAGTGGGCCATGAGGAGGCAAGTGCAGCGCAAAGTCTATTTTTAGACTATGTCTATTTTTAGACATATGGAGCATGGTCCAAGGGTTGCAGTATGTTATTCTTGGAGTATTGGTAATTTTGGTAAAAATATATGGACCTATATTTTTAAACATTTAGGTCGAAGTCTATTTTTAGACTGCCTTCCTAAAAATAGGGAAGTCAAATATTATTTACCCTTAATAATATTTGGACTCTAAACTTCAGTTTACTCTCTTGGAGCACTTAAATTCGAGCCTTGGAAGTGGCTCATGCATCTAACAGAGGAATTACACTATTCCTAGGGGTTTGGTGAGCTCATGCATGGTTGACTTCAGTTAGGGTTTGATGGCATCATGCATGGTTGACTTCAGTTATGACTTCAGTGACAGAAGTTTGGTGGAGTTAATGGGACAGATAGTGGAGTTGTGTTCTGTTTATTTTAGTTGAACTAGTTGAGATTAGTTTAACTATCTAATCAATTAGTTATGAGTGGAGTGAATTAAATATTATTTAATTCACTAATTAATAACTCATTATTCAACTCAAGAACACATCAATTCACTACAGTGCATGATCAGTTCAGTGGAGACCAGTGAAAGAGGTAGATGAAAGGGTGGAGTTAGCTATCAGTGGCGACATCAGTTGTGCATGAGATTTGCACCACACTTGGAGGAATTGCCCATGATGATTGTGTTGTCAAGCCAAGGAGATTCGAACCTTGGATCTCTATTTAGACAGGCCATGATTGCGCAATAGAGGCAAGGAAATTGGTGGTGAGTTTTGAACCAGTAACCTGTTCAAAACTGAGCTAGTTTGTGTGTAACTTCATGAGATAGTACTGAGTACTTGTGAGGAGTATTGTACTGAGTTTGTTACATGATTTCTCCATTATAATATACATAATAGCTGTGGGGTTTTCAGCTATAAGCTTTCCCCATACATACTGTGTTAATGTGTATGATTATTTGATGTGTTATCGCTTGATTTTATTTCCGCATGTTTGATGATCTGAGTGGAAGAGATTATGTGTTGCATATAAATTTGAATTGTATGTGATCAGGATAGTCTCGGTGGATAATTAATCATTATTCAGCAAATTTCTACATGGTATCGGAGCTATTGAAGCAGAGATTGATCATCACGGTGATTACAAACTTATTTCGGTAGACAGAGTCTGCATGCGGGCCAGGTAGCCTCCGGATTCATCTTTCTTCGGAAAGTGAAAGGTCTGGTAAATGCCCCTTGCAGTCAATCTCTGTGCTAGAAATAATTTGTTCTCACAGATCTAGAGCGGCTGAGCTTTGAAGTGGAATTCGAAATTTTGCAGCAGTTTTGTTTTCTTGGTGCTAGTGTTGAAAATGTCTTTCAACGGTTTGCGACTCGAATATGCTCTTGAAGGCAGTTCGAATTATGTTGCATGGAAGGATCGCATGGAGGCAGTATTAGAAGATAATGGTCTGAAGGAGTTCGTAGATATGGATGTCCAAAAGCCCACTGATCCTGTTGAAGTCGATGCATGGCAAAAGAAGATGGCGAAATGTCGAAGGATCCTGTTGGAGGGCGTCAAGGATCATATTGTATCCAGCCTGCATGGAAAGGCTTCTCCATATCTAATGTGGAAAGCTTTGACGGATCTATTCCAGAGTAAGAGTGACCAAAGGAAGCTGGCGCTCAAAGATAAGCTCAGGAACATCAATTTTGTTTTCTTGGTGCCGGTGTTGAAAATGTCTTTCAACGGTTTGCGACTCGAATATGCTCTTGAAGGCAGTTCGAATTATGTTGCATGGAAGGATCGCATGGAAGCAGTGTTAGAAGATAATGGTCTGAAGGAGTTCGTAGATGCAGATGTCCCAAAGCCCACTGATGCAGCTTTGGTCGATGCATGGCAAAAGAAGATCGCGAAATGTCGAAGGATCCTGTTGGAGGGCGTCAAGGATCATATTGTATCCAGCCTGCATGGAAAGGCTACTCCATATTTAATGTGGAAAGATTTGACGGATCTATTCCAGAGTAAGAGCGACCAAAGGAAGCTGGCGCTCAAAGATAAGCTCAAGAACATCAAGATGGAGAAGGGCGACAGTATCGCCAAATACCTCACGAAGTTCACTCAGTGCAGAGATGAGCTGGGAAGTGTGGGGGTGACTGTCGAAGACGAGGACATGGTCGACCTGGCTCTCCTTGGTCTTACGAAGGCTTGGCACTCATATCAAGATAGTGTCAATGGTCGGGAGAAGCTGCCGGGATGGGAGCGCCTTTGGGCGGATCTCATGCAGGAGGAGATAAGGAGGACTACTCGAGATGGATCTTCATCAAGGGGAGCTGATGAAGAAAATTGCGCTTTGGTTGCCAAAGCAAAGAAGGGGAAGGGTAAGAAAACCTCTCATTCTGGTGCAAAGGGCAAGAAGCAGGATATGGCGAAAGTGAAGTGTTTTCATTGCCATGATCACGGACATTATGCTACCAATTTTCCAAAGAAGAAGAAGAACAAGCAAGCGGGAAGATCTGCAGATGGAGAAGCTTTGGCTTCACAGTTCGAGCTTGACTTTTCACTGATCGCATGCTTGGTTTCAAGTGTGATGGGATCGGTGTGGTTCTTAGACAGCGGTGCGTCATTTCATATGACGGGAGATCGGGATTTGTTCTCAGATCTGGAGGACAAAGATTTGGGTGTGCACATCGAGATGGGCGATGATGGTAGATACAGTGCGACTAGTATCGGTACCATATCCTTTCAGAGGGAGTCTGGTAAACCCTTCGTGTTGAAGGATGTCATGCATGTACCTGGATTGAAGAAGAACTTGATCTCTATGGCGATGTTGGAAGATAAGGGGTATGATGTGGTCTTCAGCGAAGGAAAAGCCTTCTTGCGCAGTAAGACTACTGGAGAGACCCGGAAGATAGGGGTTCGAACCAAGAACCTTTATCAGTTGCAGGTAGATGGCTGCGCAGCTATGGCATGCAAGGCGGGAGAAGTGGTGAGCCGGGATGATGAGGGCGAACTGTGGCACGGGAGATTGGGCCACCTTCACCATGGAGCTTTGAAGATTCTGCAGCAGATTTCTACTGGGCTTCCTAAGGGCACTCTTGCGCAGTCAGATCAGTGCAAGGGGTGTACTTTAGGGAAGTATGTGAAAGCCACCTTTCACGAGAAGGATAATCGCGCCACGACGATCCTTGAGAGTGTTCACACAGACGTGTGTGGTCCTTTCTCAGTTGCTTCGACAGAAAAGCACAAGTATTATGTGATCTTTGTTGATGATTTCTCTCGAAAGTGCTGGATCTTCTTCATGCAGAAGAAGAGCGATACATTCGCGAAGTTCTATGAGTTTAAAGCACTGGTCGAGAAGGAGTCGGGGAAGAAGGTGATTGCTTTAAGGAGTGATAATGGTGGTGAATTCATCTCGGCTGAATTCAAGGAGTTCTGCAGCGCAGAAGGGATTCGGAGAGAGCTCATCGCACCCCATAACCCACAGCAGAACGGGGTGGCTGAGCGGAAGAACAGAACGATCGTGGGTGCTGCACGGGCGATGTTGCATGATCAGGGTCTACCCCTTCACTTGTGGGCTGAGGCATGCAATACAACAGTGTATGTGCAGAACCGTTGTCCTCACAAGGTTCTTGGCATGAGTACACTGGAGGAGGCTTATTCTGGCAAGAGGCCTGATATTTCCCATTTGCGGATTTTTGGTTCTCTTGTCTACATGCATGTGACGAAGGATGCGAGAAGGAAGCTGGATCCAACTGTTGAGGTTGGAATATTTGTGGGGTACACTGATACACCTCACAACTATCGGGTGTATGTGCCAGACAGTCGCAAGACTGTTGTGCGACGGGATATAAAATTCCAGGAGGAGAAAGCCATGCAGTGTTCGCTTGAGAGGAGCTACACTTGCATGCAGATGAGGAGCTGTTAGTTCCTAAGGAGGAGCTTCCGGATGTGGATCAGCCACAAGAGGAGGTTCAGGAGGTGGAAGAAACCACCCAGGCAGCGCCAACCATCAGAGGGCGCATGCGCACTACAGAAGCTGAGCGACTGGCTCGGGATGCAGAGAAGGTTGTAGGACCACCTACGGCACAGCGCAGACAGAGACAGTCACCGGATCGGTACACTGGATACATGGCTCTTATGAGTCAATGTGTTGTGACAGAGCCATCCTCTTTTGAGGAAGCTGTGGAGGAACCCGCATGGGTTGATGCCATGATTGAAGAATATGATTCGATCATCAGGAACAGTGCATGGGAGATTGTCCCAAGACCGGTTGGGAAATCAGTTGTAGGTTCGCGATGGATCTACAAAGTGAAGCAGGCGGCTGACGGGAGTGTGGAGAAGTCCAAGGCGAGATTTGTCGCCCGTGGCTTCTCACAGATCGAGGGGATTGACTATGAGGAGACTTTTGCACCTGTCGCAAGGTACTCTTCCATACGGACGATCCTTGCTCTCTCAGCGCAGATGGGGTGGCACATTCATCAGATGGATGTGAAGACTACGTTCCTCAATGGAGTTATTGAGGAGGAGGTGTACATAGAGTAGCCTAAAGGTTTTGAGATCTTCAGCAGTGAGTCGCATGTGTGCCGACTCAAGAGAGCACTGTACGGGCTGAAGCAAGCACCTCATGCTTGGTACACTCGGATAAACAGCTACTTCACCGGGCTTGGATTCTCCAAGAGTGAGGCGGATCCAAACCTGTACCAGATTGTGGTGGAGGGGAAGCTGTTGATCATCGTACTGTATGTAGATGATCTGATTTTGACTGGCGATGAGCGGTTGATACTTTCATGCAAGGAGGATCTTGCACGAGAGTTTGAGATGAAGGACCTGGGCATCCTTCATTATTTCCTGGGATTGGAGATTTGGCAGCGCAGTGGAGGACTGTTTGTTTCTCAGGGCAAGTATGCCCGGGAGATTCTGGAGAGGTTCAACATGCGAGGCTGCAAGCCTGTTGACACTCCTCTTCCTGGTGGTTGGAGGAAGGAGGATGCTACTTCAGCGGAGGTAGTGGATGCCACTGTCTATCGACAGTTGGTGGGGTCGCTTATGTATCTGGTCAATACACGACCCGATATATGCTATGCAGTTAACCAGCCTTCGCAAGCTATGGTTAAGCCTACCAAGCTCTTTTGGAAGGCAGGCAAGCATGTATTGCGCTATATCAGAGGCACATCGGGATATGGTCTATGGTACAGAGAGGAGGATGGAGCGAAGCTTTCTGGCTTCACTGATGCAGATTGGGCAGGGAGTCCAACGGACCGGAAGAGCACTTCTGGAGGAGTTTTCAGCATTGGGTCGACAGCAGTTTCTTGGTACAGCAGGAAGCAGAGATCCGTGGCACTCAGTTCAGCAGAGGCCGAGTACATGGCAGCAAGCTTGGCTGCATGTGAGGCTATTTGGATGAGAAAGATCCTCGCAGGTTTGTTCAGGTTGCATTTGGAGCCTACAGTGATCTACTGTGATAACCAGAGCTGCATCAAGCTCTCGGCTAATCCAGTATTTCATGATAGGTCCAAACACATCGACATCAGGTACCATCATATCAGAGATTGTGTTCATCGGAGAATCATGATGCTTTCATATGTTCCCACGGAGGATCAGGATGCCGACATCCTGACGAAGGCGCTCACCAGGAGCAAGTTCGAATTCCACAGAGGCAGGATAGGGGTTGCAGATAATCCATATCTTGCTGAGAGGGAGTGTTGAAAATGCGGCAAGATGATGGAGCTTAGTGAAATGAAGTCGCCTTCACTAAGTGGGCCCGCAGGCAAATTCTGGCGCAAAATCTATTTTTAGACTATGTCTATTTTTAGACATATGGAGCATGGTCAGGGGATTGCAGTATGAGATTCTTGGAGCATTGGTCATGTTGGTAAAAATAGATGGGACTCTATTTTTTGGACCTATAGGTCGAAGTCTATTTTTAGACTGCCTCTCCTTAAAATAGGGAAGTCAAATATTATTTACCCTTAATAATATTTAGACTATAAACTTCAGTTTACTCTCTTGGAGCACTTCAGTTTGAGCCTTGGAAGTGGCTCATGCATCTGACAGAGGAATTACACTATTCCTAGGGTTTGATGGCATCATGCATGGTTGACTTCAGTTAGGACTTCAGTGGCAGAAGTTTGGTGGAGTTAATGAGACAACTAGTGGAGTTGTGTTCTGTTTATTTTAGTTGAACTGGTTGAGATTAGTTTAACCAGCTAATCAATTAGTTATGAGTGGAGTGAATTAAATATTATTTAATTCATTAATTAGTAACTCATTATTCAACTCAAGAACACATCAGTTCACTATAGTGCATGATCAGTTCAGTGGAGACCGGTGAAAGAGGTAGATGAAAGGGTGGAGTTAGCTATTAGTGGCGACATCAGTTGTGCATGAGATTTGCACCACACTTGGAGGAATTTCCCATGATGATTGCGCTGTCAAGCCAAGGAGATTCGAACCTTGGATCTCTATATAGACAGGTCATGATTGCGCAATAGAGGCAAGGCAATTAGTGGTGAGTTTTGAACCAGTAACCTGTTCAAAACCAAGCTAGTTTGTGTGTAACTTCATGAGATAGTACTGAGTACTTGTGAGGAGTATTGTACTGATTTTGTTACATTATTTCTCCATTATAATATACACAATAGCTTCGGGTTTTTCAGCTATAAGCTTTCCCCATACATACTGTGTTAATGTGTATGATGATTTGATGTGCTATCGCTTGTTTTATTTCCGCATGTGTGATGATCTGAGTGGAAGAGATTATGTGTTGCATATAAATTCGAATTGTATGTGATCAGGATAGTCTCGGTGGATAATTAATCATTATTCGGCAAATTTCTACATGGTATCGGAGCTATTGAAGAAGAGATTGATCATCACAGTGATTACAAACTTATTTCGGTAGACAGAGTCTGCATGCGGGCCAGGTAGCCTCCGGATTCATCTTTCTTCGGAAAGTGAAAGGTCTAGTAAATTCCCCTTGCAGTCAATCTCTGTGCTAGAAATAATTTGTTCTCACAGATCTAGAGCAGTTGAGCTTTGAGGTGGAATTTGAATTTTGCAGCAGTTTTGTTTTCTTGGTGCCGGTGTTGAAAATGTCTTTCAACGGTTTGCGACTCGAATATGCTCTTGAAGGCAGTTCGAATTATGTTGCATGGAAGGATCGCATGGAGGCAGTATTAGAAGATAATGGTCTAAAGGAGTTTGTAGATACGGATGTCCAAAAGCCCACTGATCCTGCTGAAGTTGAAGCATGGCAAAAGAAGATGGCGAAATGTCGAAGGATCCTGTTGGAGGGCGTCAAGGATCATATTGTATCCAGCCTGCATGGAAAGGCTACTCCATATTTAATGTGGAAAGCCTTGACGGATCTATTCCAGAGTAAGAGTGACCAAAGGAAGCTGGCGCTCAAAGATAAGCTCAAGAACATCAAGATGGAGAAGGGCGACAGTATCGCCAAATACCTCATGAAGTTCACTCAGTGCAGAGATGAGCTGGGAAGTGTGGGGGTGACTGTCGAAGACGAGGACATGGTCGACCTGGCTCTCCTTGGTCTTCCGAAGGCTTGGCACTCATATCAAGATAGTGTCAATGGTCGGGAGAAGCTGCCGGGATGGGAGCGCCTTTGGGCGGATCTCATGCAGGAGGAGATAAGGAGGAATACTCGAGATGGATCTTCATCAAAGGGAGCTGATGAAGAAAACTGCGCTTTGGTGGCCAAAGCAAAGAAGGGGAAGGGTAAGAAAACCTCTCATTCTGGTGCAAAGGGCAAGAAGCAGGATATGGCGAAAGTGAAGTGTTTCCACTGCCATGATCACGGACATTATGCTACCAATTGTCCAAAGAAGAAGAAGAACAAGCAAGCGGGAAGATCTGCAGATGGAGAAGCTTTGGCTTCACAGTTCGAGCTTGACTTTTCACTGATCGCATGCTTGGTTTCAAGTGTGTTGGGATCGGTGTGGTTCTTGGACAACGGTGCGTCATTTCATATGACGGGAGATCGGGATTTGTTCTCAGATCTGGAGGACAAAGATTTGGGTGTGCACATCGAGATGGGCGATGATGGTAGATACAGTGCGACTGGTATCGGTACCATATCCTTTCAGAGGGAGTCTAGTAAACCCTTCGTGTTGAAGGATGTCATGCATGTACCTGGATTGAAGAAGAACTTGATCTCTGTGGCGATGTTGGAGGATAAGGGGTATGATGTGGTCTTCAGCGAAGGAAAAGCCTTCCTGCGCAGTAAGACTACTGGAGAGACCCGGAAGATAGGGGTTTGGACCAAGAACCTTTATCAGTTGCAGGTAGATGGTTGCGCAGCTATGGCATGCAAGGTGGGAGAAGTGGTGAGCCGGGATGATGAGGGCGAACTGTGGCACAGGAGATTGGGCCACCTTCACCATGGAGCTTTGAAGATTCTGCAGCAGATTTCTACTGGGATTCCTAAGGGCACTCTTGCGCAGTCAGATCAGTGCAAGGGGTGTACTTTAGGGAAGTATGTGAAAGCCACCTTTCACGAGAAGGATAGTCGCGCCACGACGATCCTTGAGAGAGTTCACACAGACATGTGTGGTCCTTTCTCAGTTGCTTCGACAGCAAAGCACAAGTATTATGTGATCTTTGTTGATGATTTCTCTCGAAAGTTTTGGATCTTCTTCATGCAGAAGAAGAGCGATACATTCGCGAAGTTCTGTGAGTTTAAAGCACTGGTCGAGAAGGAGTCGGGGAAGAAGGTGATTGCTCTAAGGAGTGATAACGGTGGTGAATTCATCTCGGCTGAATTCAAGGAGTTTTGCAGCGCAGAAGGGATTCAGAGAGAGCTCATCGTACCCCATAACCCACAGCAGAACGGGGTGGCTGAGCGGAAGAACAGAACGATCGTGGGTGCTGCACGGGCGATGTTGCATGATCGGGGCCTACCCCTTCACTTGTGGGCTGAGGCATGCAATACAGCAGTGTATGTGCAGAACCGTTGTCCTCACAAGGTTCTTGGCATGAGTACACCGGAGGAGGCTTATTCTGGCAAGAGGCCCGATATTTCCCATTTGCGGATTTTTGGTTCTCCTGTCTACATGCATGTGACGAAGGATGCGAGAAGGAAGCTGGATCCAACTGCTGAGGTTGGAATATTTGTGGGGTACACTGATACACCTCACAACTATCGGGTGTATTTTTTAGACAGTCGAAAGACTGTTGTGCGACGGGATATAAAATTTCAGGAGGAGAAAGCCATGCGGTGTTCGCTTGAGAGGGAGCTACACTTGCATGCAGATGAGGAGCTGTTAGTTCCTAAGGAGGAGCTTCCGGATGTGGATCAGCCACAAGAGGAGGTTCAGGAAGTGGAAGAAACCACCCAGGCAGCGCCAACCATCAGAGGGCGCATGCGCACTACAGAAGCTGAGCGACTGGCTCGGGATGCAGAGAGGGTTGTAGGACCACCTACAGCACAGCGCAGACAGAGACAGTCACCGGATCGGTACACTGGATACATGGCTCTTGTGAGTCAATGTGTTGTGACGGAGCCATCCTCTTTTGAGGAAGCTATGGAGGAACCCACATGGGTTGATGCCATGATTGAAGAATATGATTCGATCATCAGGAACAGTGCATGGGAGATTGTCCCAAGACTGGTGGGGAAATCAGTGGTGGGTTTGCGATGGATCTACAAGGTGAAGCAGGCAGCTGACGAGAGTGTGGAGAAGTACAAGGTGAGATTTGTCGCCCGTGGCTTTTCACAGATCGAGGGGATTGACTATGAGGAGACCTTTGCACCTGTCGCAAGGTACTCTTCCATACGGACGATCCTTGCTCTCTCAGCGCAGATGGGGTGGCACATTCATCAGATGGATGTGAAGACTGCGTTCCTCAATGGAGTTATTGAGGAAGAGGTGTACATAGAGCAGCCTGAAGGTTTTGAGATCTTCAGCAGTGAGTCGCATGTGTGCCGACTCAGGAGAGCACTGTACGGGCTGAAGCAAGCACCTCGTGCTTGGTACACTCGGATAGACAGCTACTTCACCGGGCTTGGATTCTCCAAGAGTGAGGCGGATCCAAACCTGTACCAGATTGTGGTGGAGGAGAAGCTGTTGATCATCGTACTGTATGTAGATGATCTGATTTTGACTGGCGATGAGCAGTTGATACTTTCATGCAAGGAGGATCTTGCACGAGAGTTTGAGATGAAGGACTTGGGCATCCTTCATTATTTCCTGGGATTGGAGATTTGGCAGCGCATCAGAGGACTGTTTGTTTCTCAGGGCAAGTATGCTCGAGAGATTCTGGAGAGGTTCAACATGCAAGGCTGCAAGCCTGTTGACACTCCTCTTCCTGGTGGTTGGAGGAAGGAGGATGCTACTTCAGCGGAGGTAGTGGATGCCACTGTCTATCGGCAGTTGGTGGGGTCGCTTATGTATCTGGTCAATACACGACCCGATATATGCTATGCAGTTAAACAGCTTTCGCAAGCTATGGTTAAGCCTACCAAGCTCTTTTTGAAGGCAGGCAAGCATGTATTGCGCTATATCAGAGGCACATCGGGATATGGTCTATGGTACAGATAGGAGGATGGAGCGAAGCTTTCTGGCTTCACTGATGCAGATTGGGCAGGGAGCCCAACGGACCGGAAGAGCACATCCGGAGGAGTTTTCAGCATTGGGTCGACAGCATTTTCCTGGTACAGCAGGAAGCAGAGATCCGTGGCACTCAGTTCAGTAGAGGCCGAGTACATGGCAGCTAGCTTGGATGCATGCGAGGCTATTTGGATGAGGAAGATCCTCGTTGGATTGTTCGGGTTGCATTTGGAGCCTACAGTGATTTACTGTGATAACCAGAGTTGCATTAAACTCTTAGCTAATCCAGTATTTCATGATAGATCCAAACACATCGACATCAGGTACCATCATATCAGAGATTGTGTTCAGCGGAGAATCATGATGCTTTCATATGTTCCCACGGAGGATCAGGATGCTGACATCTTGACGAAGGCGCTCACCAGGAGCAAGTTCGAATTCCACAGAGGCAGGATAGGGGTTGCGGATAATCCATATCTTGCTGAGAGGGAGTGTTGAAAATGCAGCAAGATGATGGAGCTTAGTGAAATGAAGTCGCCTTCACTAAGTGGGCCCGCAGGCAAATTCTGGCGCAAAGTCTATTTTTAGACTATGTCTATTTTTAGACATATGGAGCATGGTCCAGGGGTTGCAGTATGTTATTCTTGGAGTATTGGTCATGTTGATAAAAATAGATGGACCTCTATTTTTGGACCTATAGGTCGAAGTCTATTTTTAGACTGCCTATCCTAAAAATAGGGAAGTCAAATATTATTTACCCTTAATAATATTTGGACTCTAAACTTCAGTTTACTCTCTTGGAGCACTTCAGTTCGAGCCTTGGAAGTGGCTCATGCATCTGACAGAAGAATTACGCTATTCCTAGGGGTTTGGTGAGCTCATGCATGGTTGACTTCAGTTAGGACTTCAGTGGCAGAAGTTTGGTGGAGTTGATGAGACAGTTGGTGAAGTTGTGTTCGGTTTAACTTAGTTGAACTAGTTGAGATTAGTTTAACTAGCTAATCAACTAGTAATGAGTGGAGTGAATTAAATATTATTTAATTCATTAATTAGCAACTCATTATTCAACTCAAGAACACATCAGTTCACTACAGTGCATGATCAGTTCAGTGGAGACCAGTGAAAGAGGTAGATGAAAGGGTGGAGTTAGCTATTAGTGGCGACATCAGTTGTGCATGAGATTTGCACCACACTTGGAGGAATTTCCCATGATGATTGCGTTGTCAAGCCAAGGAGATTCGAACCTTGGATCTCTATTTAGACAGGCCATGATTGCACAATAGAGGCAAGGCAATTAGTGGTGAGTTTTGAACCAGTGACTTGTTCAAAACCAAGCTAGTTTGTGTGTAACTTCATGAGATAGTACTGAGTACTTGTGAGGAGTATTGTACTGATTTTGTTACATGATTTCTCCATTATAATATACACAATAGCTGCGGGGTTTTCGGCTATAAGCTTTCCCCATACATACTGTGTTAATGTGTATGATGATTTGATGTGTTATCGCTTGATTTTATTTCCGCATGTGTGATGATCTGAGTTGGTTGAGTGGAAGAGATTATGTGTTGCATATAAATTCGAATTGTATGTGATCAGGATAGTCTCGATGGATAATTAATCATTATTCAGAAAATTTCTACATGGTATCGGAGCTATTGAAGTTCAGATTGATCATCACAATGATTACAAACTTATTTCGGTAGACAGAGTCTGCATGCGGGCCAGGTAGCCTCCGGATTCATCTTTCTTCGGAAAGTGAAAGGTCTGGTAAATGCCCCTTGCAGTCAATCTCTGTGCTAGAATAATTTGTTCTCACAGATCTAGAGCGGTTGAGCTTTGAGGTGGAATTCGAATTTTGCAGCAGTTTTGTTTTCTTGGTGCCGGTGTTGAAAATGTCTTTCAACGGTTTGCGACTCGAATATGCTCTTGAAGGCAGTTCGAATTATGTTGCATGGAAGGATTGCATGGAGGCAGTATTAGAAGATAATGGTCTGAAGGATTTCGTAGATATGGATGTCCAAAAGCCCACTGATCCTGCTGAAGTCGATGCATGGCAAAAGAAGATGGCGAAGTGTCGAAGGATCCTGTTGGAGGGCGTTAAGGATCATATTGTATCCAGCCTGCATGGAAAGGCTACTCCATATTTAATGTGGAAAGCTTTGACGGATCTATTCCAGAGTAAGAGCGACCAAAGGAAGCTGGCGCTCAAAGATAAGCTCAGGAACATCAAGATGGAGAAAGGCGGCAGTATCGCCAAATACCTCACGAAGTTCACTCAATGCAAAGATGAGCTGGGAAGTGTGGGGGTGACTGTCGAAGACGAGGACATGGTCGACCTGGCTCTCCTTGGTCTTCCGAAGGCTTGGCACTCATATCAAGATAGTGTCAATGGTCAGGAGAAGCTGTCGGGATGGGAGCGCCTTTGGGCGGATCTCATGCGGGAGGAGATAAGGAGCACTACTTGAGATGGATCTTCATCAAAGGGAGCTGATGAAGAAAACTGCGCTTTGGTGGCCAAAGAAAATAAGGGGAAGGGTAAGAAAACTTCTCATTCTGGTGCAAAGGGCAAGAAGCAGGATATGGCGAAAGTGAAGTGTTTTCACTGCCATGATCACGGACATTATGCTACCAATTGTCCAAAGAAGAAGAAAAAAAAGCAAGCGGGAAGATCTGCAGATGGAGAAGCTTTGGCTTCACAGTTCGAGCTTGACTTTTCACTGATCGCATGCTTGGTTTCAAGTGTGATGGGATCGGTGTGGTTCTTGGACAGCGGTGCATCATTTCATATGACGGGAGATTGGGAGTTGTTCTCAGATCTGGAGGACAAAGATCTGGGTGTGCACATCGAGATGGGCGATGATGGTAGATACAGTGCGACTGGTATCGGTACCATATCCTTTCAGAGGGAGTCTGGTAAACCCTTCGTGTTGAAGGATGTCATGCATGTACCTGGATTGAAGAAGAACTTGATCTCTGTAGCGATGTTGGAAGATAAGGGGTATGATGTGGTCTTCAGCGAAGGAAAAGCCTTCCTGCGCAGTAAGACTACTGGAGAGACCTGGAAGATAGGGGTTCGGACCAAGAACCTTTATCAGTTGCAGGTAGATGGCTGCGCAGCTATGGCATGCAAGGCGGGAGAAGTGGTGAGCCGGGATGATGAGGGCGAACTGTGGCACAGGAGATTGGGCTACCTTCACCATGGAGCTTTGAAGATTCTGCAGCAGATTTCTACTGGACTTCCTAAGGGCACCCTTGCGCAGTCAGATCAGTGCAAGGGGTGTACTTTAGGGAAGTATGTGAAAGCCACCTTTCACGAGAAGTATAGTCGCGCCACGACGATCCTTGAGAGAGTTCACACAGACGTGTGTGGTCCTTTCTCAGTTGCTTCGATAGCAAAGCACAAGTATTATGTGATCTTTGTTGATGATTTCTCTCGAAAGTGCTGGATCTTCTTCATGCAGAAGAAGAGTGATACATTCGCGAAGTTCTGTGAGTTTAAAGCACTGGTCGAGAAGGAGTCGGGGAAGAAGGTGATTTCTCTAAGGAGTGATAACGATGGTGAATTCATCTCGGCT